>JAZKJV010010170.1:0-512265 GCA_037367405.1 Ottelia alismoides | reverse complement strand
TCAATTGTTGTGGACTCCACATAGAGCATGAGACGACCATAGTGGTGATGGAGATAGAGGGGGATGTGTAGTGTAGAGAGAGACACTATGTTATCTCTTGTTGTGTTGTAACTTGAGAAGGCTAGGATTGCCTTCTCATTTATAGCATATTGAATGGCTAGGATGGATTCCTAATGATAGTCAACGTTCAAGATTACATGTGGCTCCAAGCACAATTAGGATTAGGAGTTGATAAGAAAATATCAATTCATAATCAGATGTAATCTTTAATACAAAATCAAATCAACAAATAAGTGAAATACTCCGTTTTCCTTCCCTAATTTGATGTAATCTCAATTAGCACTATTTGTTGAATATTTTGCAATTGAATTATCACCAAATAAATCCAAATTATTTGTGACAATTTCAAATAGATGATTGACATTTGTGAATCATATTTATACATCCAAAATTAAATGTAAATTACGTTTACATTTAAATATAGAGTATGAATCTGATTCGCATTAATATTAAAATTGTGAATTCTATTCACAATTAAGTCTCAATAGAATATTGGGTATCCAATCCACACTATTTAGGATTATTGTAGATAGTGTTATCCACATAATCTCATCCAAGATAATTAAATGTAATTTAATTGTCTCAAATGTCTCTCTATACATGTCAAAATAATGTGAATTATATCTACATTGTTTTATGAAAATTAAATCATAATAAATTATCATTTTTTCATATTATTTTCTAATACTCAGATAATTTTAAATAGAACAATCCTTGAACTCTTTGGAGGATAGTATGCCTTCTCCTCGGGTACTTGGAGGATAAGGACAGGGTGATAGTATAAGCCATGTATATTTACTTGGAATATGAGATCTGATTTCATTTCCAAATATAGAGGACCACTTAGAGATGTTTGATCATGTCAAACATTGTATCCAATCTTCTCATTATATATGAATTCAATTCAAATCAGTGTCCAACATTTGGATCAAGACTTCTTAACAAAACTACCGAGTGTAGTCACAAAAATCAAAACATGTTTCATCACTCTCTTGGAATCGAAGCCTCATTGTATACAATCATTTAAGATCACATCACCCTTGAGTATTCCACATACATGTACATCCTACTATTGAAAGACCATGATTAAACCTGAAGTTCGGATCTCATTTGAATTGTCTCCTTCAGGGTTTTATCTTTAAGTTTCTCATTTGATTAGTCGGAGTTGGTATCAATCATATGCTTTCCAAAAACATATATCATACCTACAAATCATGTCATGATTCCAAAGTAATATGAAACATCGATGGAATTTGGTTCGTACCAATATCTCATGAGTGAGCTCATGTCTTCTGGTTCAGTAGTGGACTTGTATGATATCTCTAAGATATCATATTACTCATATGCCCTCGTATACACACTAGCGCACTAGTGTATATACCTTTACTAAGTTGTCAACCTAATGGAATGCTAAATGTACACATTTAGATATATATAGTAACACATCTATCTCCGGTCAGAGGATGCTTTCTTGTACATGATAGTATACAACATAGTCTTAATTATCTTGATATTGCTAAGTCAACTCTTTAACTTAACTTACATTTGACACCTCTGATCTTTATTCATACGCAAAGGAACTACATCGAGAGGTCGGTCGGATGTCAACCTTTGGAATAAGGATTGCCATCTCTTTCTTATGCTGTAGATTCTTTCTTGATAATCACTTGACAATATGGTTGAGTCCTCAATCTAACTCCTTAGATATTCAATCCAACACCAGCTTATATGATCCAACCATCATCAACTATATTATATCAACATGGCCATTGTAAATGACCCTATTTATATGAAGTACCTATTAATAAATGTTGCTCCCAATTGATGTGATATTTCCTTCCTTCATGCTTGCTCTTTTAATGCCATATAGGTTACTTCACCTGAGCTATGCCTCCCATGTTACTCAAAGCAAAGGAATGAGAGCATCTGAAGAAACTATGCCCAACTCCAAAATGAACTTACACAACTACACCGCCACTTTTGCAGCATTTGATGTGGTAACGTCCTCAGCTTCAGTCGTTGAATCAACCGTGGTGTCATATTTCTTACTTCTCTAGCTCACAACTCCGTCGTTAAACATGAATATGACCCCTAAAGTTGACTTTTGTTCATCTATGTCATCGCATAAGTTTAAATCTATGTTTCTTAAGACTTGAGATAATTGTCTCTATAAACAAAGATGTAGTCTTGTGTCCTTCTTAGATACTTAAAGATGGTTTTCACTGCATTCCAATGTTGTTCTCCACAGCAGAATTGGCAAAGTCTTACCACTCCCATTGCATGCCAGACACCTGACCTTGTATACATCAAGACATACATTAAGCTTCCCACAATTGACACGTAAAGGCATCCAACTATGGCTTCTTTTACTCTACAGTTTGAGGAGCCATCCCTTTAGATGGGTGTATACCTTGTCTTAAGGGAAGGAGGCCTTTCTCAGAGTTTTCCCATGCAAAAACTTTCCAAGATCTTCTTAATGTATACATGTTGTGACAATCCCAAAATCATCCTCCATATTTTTGAACAATTTCAGACCCACGATGTAAGAGGCTTCTCCAAGATCTTTCATCTCAAAGGTATGGTATAGCCATACCTTAACACTAGTCACCATTCATGTATCATTCCCAATGATAAGGATGCCATCCACGTAAAGTGCGATAAACATAGCGGCACTCTTGATGAATCCATGATTCATCTACTTTATATGAGGATCTTAGAAAAATCTCCTTAATTAACTCTGCTAATATAACATAAAATTAAGTTAATTCTTGTGTATAAATGAACCCTAAAAATCATTGAATTTGTATTTATTATTTTATGTACAAAATCTAATTGTTTTGAGTTAATTCCTTTTTCTTTGAATTATTTACTTAACATAAATAAAAACCCATAAAAATCATAAAATCAAGAAAAAATCAACTGACTTTGTATAAGTTGTACACAAATTATCTTTGACACTTATATTTTGCCTTTTTACTAACCTATAAAAATCCATAAAAAAATAGATTAATATTAACCATATCAAAGAATAAATTAAAAATACAAAAGAGAAAAAAGCACAAAAAATAAAATATGGGGATTAATTAGTAAATTAATGCACATAAAAAATAAAATTTTGTACAGGCAGCTCTTTTTGCTTTTGGATCCTTTATGAAAGTTGAAGATCCCATCGAGTGCAACAACTTTCATGTTGATCACTTTTCGATTTAACCATTCCTCAGATTTTCTTTTTTTATTTTATTTTATTTCCATTCATTGGTCAACCACTCAGTCAAACCTTTTCGCACGCGTCGCCCTCTCATTCACCCACCTTGCACCCAATCAACAAAAACCATTGACCTTATTAGTGGCCTTTTCCCTTTAGCACTCGCATCCACGGCCGTCGGATCAGATCTAATCCAATGTCCGAAATCATTTTCACCTAACGCCACTCCGCCTCATGTGCACCACATGTGCAATGACATGGCCCCATATAGGACGCTCAATACCGCTTGATCAAACGACCCTCGAGTCGTCGTTTCCTCGGATGCTACTCTTTCGCACCATTAGTCCATTCATTCCATGCATTACCTCCTCATCAAAACACCACCATCCTACGCCCCATTCAACCCTCGTCCTCGTGTAACCCCCACCCACCACCATTCACTCCTTTGCATGTAGCCCTAATTATCAACACTCGAAAACCTAGCTCCACCACATGTACCTTTGTCTATAAAATCCATCTCCTGCCACCTTCATCCACATCCACCGTCTAAGGGAGAGAGGATTGAGTTCTAGGAGTTCTGATGTGACAGGCCAGAGCCTCCTCATTGAGCGACGAAAGACTTCTTCTCCAGGTGTGATCCATGACTCATCGATGTGCCACAGTCTCACTTTCAGCCACTGTGAGCTCCCTCCCCTCGTCAGGAGTTCGAGCAAAGATTGGGAATCTCCTTCAAGGTCCCCTTCCCATGAAAAATCCTCTGTTATGACTTTTCCATCTCCTCGTGTCTCCAGGATATCTCCGTCACCTCGCCCCCATTTGATTTCTCAATTTTTTAACGCACATGTCGCCACGCCTCCAACCCTCCTGGGTCTTAATTTAGATCCACCTCGCATCGCTCATACTCTCTGACCCATCAAGATCATTTTCCCTTCTTCATGACCTTCTCCATTTAGCTCTGACTCCAGATCATGCAAAGACCTAGAGCTCTAGGTTCTCGACTCCATCCAAATGCCAAAGAATTTCCATTCCATTCCCCTTCCTCACCTTGTTTTCTAACCATGTTGATGCCCTCTTTGCATCACCGATCAGAACGAGCTCTAGTGCTTCGTTCTCCTCCTTCACCTCTTGAGAGCTTGCACCATCACGCCGATCAAACCACCTCAACAACTCTGTAATCCACCATGACCTCCGCCTTGGATCTCTCCAGCTCTTAGGACCATCAGCCGACCATCCAAGCACTGAAGGAGCTAGGGAACACTTGCTGGAGCACCGTCCTTCTGCCACCAACTGTGGAGGAGCATGAAGAGCAAGCTCCATTGTATTTTGATCCAACGGTGCCTGTGTGTGATCATCTTCAGCATTCTGGTCATGCTTGCATGCCCATCATCATCGTCTATCCACTCCACACACCATAGCCATTAGATCTTTTCTGATCTGATGACTATGGATCAGTACTTGAGCCTTTGCCCTATACCTCCAGGCTTAGTCATCTGAGGCTCCTCCCAAGCCTCAAATAGCTCCACGTGCCACACAAGCCTAGCCTCTATCCATATCTAGACCTCATGTGCAGGAGGCATGTAAGTTGGGTAAAATTATAGCGGGACCCCTCCAATTTCCAGGATTTACATTCAGCTCCTCCTCACGAGCTCCACACATGCCTGCTTGGGATATTTGCGCCCAAGCCTCGTTGCTTTCTCCAAATTATACATTATCCCCTGCACACTTGGGAAATTATACACAACCTTTTCAGGTTAACTTAATTACAGATAAGCCCTTGGATTCACTTTTTATGAGAATTTTAATAGTTTTAAATTACATTTAGGAACCGAACTTGTGTCTTTAATTACTTTGAGCTCCCGGACTCCAAATTTATTGAAATTAGTTTCATTTGGAAGCTTTCTTAATTATCTATCTCTCTGTACTAAAAGATTCAACATTTGAGAGCATTTGAATTAAATTATTATCAATGACAGTTTCTTGATTCTTAACTTGTTATATCTCTTGCATGTGGAATTAATTTCTTTGTTTTTTTAGCCCAATCATTGTCAAAATATTTCAAGAGCATTTCATTTCATAATTGCGCATATTATTTCATAAATCTTTATTACATTTACTTTGCACTTATTTGCATCTATTTTATCTTATAAAAATCACAAAAATGCATACATTCACCATGCATTCACCAACTTAGATAGATTAGGGCTTGAACTTAGATAAATTCGATTAATTGATCCTTTTAACACTTAACTAGGCCAGTTTCCTTGTTTCGACCATGGGGCTTGTCCAGGTTAAATACACAACATATAACTATAACTCTTCACAGAGATACATTTAAGTGGTTGTATTATGACTGAATAATTAATTACCGACTAAAAAAATATAAATTAATTTAAGCATATAATAGTTCATCAAATGGTACCATTGCCGAGGAAATGTCACTTAATTTAGTGTTTTAAGGTTAAATCATTAATTTATTTAAGGATTAGACTTATTCACTAACTCACATTTTTTATTTTCTTTTACTTAACTCTCTCTTACTAATTATGTTAATTGCCTAATTTCTCTTCGTAGATTTCACTCAGAGCATTTCTAAGAAAAAATCTAAAGGACTGTGAGGATATCTTTTTAATTTCTAAGTCGTGAGAGAGAGTAGGTTAGGATTTATTTTCTGTAATATTTATTTCTCAAGGGTACATTGTAATTAAATAGGACTGGACTTTGGGGACACTTATACACAGAGCATTCAACTTTGTTAAAAGCATAAATCTATTCTTCCCACAAATAGAACTATCTGCTTAGGTGTGTTTTCATTGGCTGCATACATATAGTTTAATTTTCAATTAAGTTATGCATCCTACATGAAGAGCGTTGATAAGCATTGTAAGTCCTCTAACAGCGCATGCATCATAGTTTTGAATCATGCCATCAATTTCTTGACTCCTCCCTCCTATTTTCTCACATAAGGTAAAGGAATCGAGACTAGTCGATAGACGTATTTTTGTGCTCATTAAGACTTATAGTGATAATCTTAATTGGAATAAAATAAACCCTTGTATCATGAGAACATCATCATTGGACACAGGTACCTTCAAGCCTGAGCGAGGCACGCCAAACTCAAGGATTAGTGCCCAAATCCCTTGATGTTTGCTTGGAATATTAGGCTGTAGGAAATCTTACTCGAGGATGTGAATCAGAGAGCTGCCTATCAGCACTAGCATAGAGTAGGAAATTCCCACGCGTGTGTTGGGTTTTTCAAAGTATTGTTGAATCTATCTTGTTAGCGATTGTGCCCCTCCAGTGCTTATTACTCAGAGACAAGGGCAGAATGGTACTAGCTCATCAAGACTTCAACAAAGGCCATCCATCCTGGGCACACTTGAGTCTGGTGGGCAACATTTTTGGTATTACATGTACTCATCCTCAGGTTAAACAGTGATTGAGAGTGGTAAATCATATAGAAGGATTGATTTGTTGGACCTCAAGTGAGGAATCTCCGATTCTCTCCAAGTATATCTCGACCACATATCACTATAGGCCAACTGAGTGCTATAGTTGAAAATAATGTTTGAAATAATCCTAAAGCTGAAAAGATAAGCAACTGAACTCTCATGTGCCATCACAAGTGTCCAGTTGGTAAATCTACGGATTTGATTTGTGTCTGATTTATGTGTACAAAAACTGTACATTTGTACCCTCATGTATTCTATCTTTCTTGATTCTACTCTCGTACTCTTCTTTCTTCTTGACATCAGAGATGGATATCTCTAGGGATTTTAGTTCGGATTTTGCAAACATTTCACAGAATCCTTAGATCTCATGTCTCCTTGGGTCAAGATTACCCTTTTCTCGAGCCCACCTGGTCTTGGGATGACCCTCTTACCAAGTCTAGGACCATTAATTCATTATCAGGGCTCAATCGATCCCGGTATAACCCTCTCTTTAATTCTTCTCCTACCAAGGAAATCTTTATCTTTGTTAGGACCCCTCGTCCTTCTACACCCATATCTAATTTGGATATATTCCTATCTGAAGATGAAGAAGAAGAAGAAGACAAGATGCCTCCCAAGAAACCTCTGAATGATGATGAGAACAATAATGACCCAATGTTGGTCATCCTCACCCGATTAATTGCAGATGAGCAACAAAATGAAGTACTTATATCACAACTAGTCAGCTTTAAGTAGTTGGAACATGGACTAGGAAGTAATGGAAGATGCATACATCTTGAAGATCTATGATGACTACACTTAGCTGAGACTACTACTTCCCGAGGATGCATTCGAGCACAAATTGCAAATCCTCATGCCGCTATCAATAACAGGAATCCCAATGAAGAACCCTATTCTTTTCTTCAGAATTTTGAGTTAGTCTACAACAACCTATCACATTCTAGGGTTAGTCAAGTCTACATTTGATTGAGAGCCACTCCCTTTGCTTTTATAGATAAGGCTGCTTATTGGTTGAAAAACTTAGGGGAAGTAGTGATGAATCTCCATTTCATCACCTTTATTCTATCATTTTGGTCTTAAAACCTCCGGCAAATGCATATAAATAACCTCAATTTGTCCATAATAGTATCATTATTTATTATATTTATTGTACATAAAATAAGGTTTTTAATGCCAAAATTATAGAATAAAGAGAAGAAAAGAAAAAGAGTAAAATGTTGCAAATATTTTATAACCCTAACCCCGAGACCAAGTCTAGAATGGAGTTGGTCGACAATGAATAAAGTAGGGGGAGATAAGGGCCAAAAATCGAATAAATACCTCATTTATTTATTCATTAATTATGCAGTTTTTGACGCCTATTTTATTCTTTATTATTTACTCATCAAATAAAGAAATTTTGTAAATTAAAGTTGTAGATAATAATGCAAAGAAAAATACAAAATTGAGTTTGTAAAAAAACATATAGTGTACATTTTATACCCAGAATAAAAAGCCAAAAACCAAACTTCACAGACCCATATCTTTCAAATAAAAGCTCAAAATATAGCAAAATCACTCTAATTGTATATAACTTTTTAAAAGCTATTTAATGGTGGTGGTTTTATATTCTTTAGAGTCACTGTGTAAAAGTTAGGTTTTTTACCCTTATTGTATAGTTTACCAGATTAAAATATTCATTATATTCATTATTCATAATTTTTACAAATTTATATTTTAGAATTTTGTAAAAAATATACATAATACATGTACATATTGAAATTAGAAAAAAACCAAAAAGAAAACCTCAAATAAAATAAATTTATAAAATACATAGATAAAAAAATCTATGTATACATGTATATAAATAAAGAGGAAATATATGCTTTTATTCCTTAGTCTTTTGTATTTTTATAATGTTGTAAATATTACATATATTCTATTAAAAATACAAAACTAAACTCAAACCCATTAAAATACATTTAAATAAAATAGAATACCTAATGTATAGGTAAAAGACCTATGAATATACCTGTGTAATATACTTACATATTTAACATCATAAAAATCAAATAAAATATATTTATACTCACAAAAATAAGGTGTAAATATATAAAATAAAAGAATAAAATAATAAAACAAAATATAAAAAATAAAAATAAAAATGCACAAAACATAGATGAATATACCTATAAATACCCTATTAAAAATTAACTAATAATAAATAAAGCCAAAACAATAAATAAAAATCATAATAAAATACTACATAAAATAATAACCAATTTTTATTTTATAATAAAAAAATTAATAAAATCATTTACTATTTTTTAAAAAATTATTTTTGAATAAAAATTTCGATTTTGTCGCGAAGCGTGCCTACGAGGACCAATGGTGGTGCGCGGACCGTTGACCTATGGTCAACTGTCCCATCGAAGCTCCTGGCACGCCAGAACTGTCTACTCTCCTCTTTTCCTCCATTTTTCCCGATTGATTCGCCCATCTATCATTGTCCCTTCCTTCAGACGATATGATCTACCATCGTTGTACATACTCGCCCGAATCTTTGATTCACTGTACATAGCTTGACTCCTTCACAATCGGTCGGTCAATAAGGGTACTCGAACAAGTGTATAAATAAAGACCTACGTTCTCCTTGAATTTTTGGTCATTTTCATCATCTTAGAGTCCCTGGAACTCAACATAGAGTGCATCCCCGTGACAGGGGGAGGTCCCCTGAGCTCCACGGTGGCTCGAGGATGGCGGAGGTGCACCCACGACCGTGCTCTGGCGTGGTCCTACTCCTTGGCCAACCAGCCAGGTTTGAGCTACTCTATTCATTTCTTTAGATAGCTTTCGATGCTAGTAGTTTATTTATGCAATTAGAATAACCATTAGCCCATATATTTAGCTTAGTTAGGCGATTCGTGGTTCGCCGTAGCTCCGCTCCGGCGAACATTTCATGGTGCTCCTGACGTCCTCCGACAACCATTTCACCTCCACTTTGTTCCCCTTCCATTTCACTACGCCCCAGGCACCCTCGCTCACTCAAATCCTCTCTGGATTTGGAGATCCGGTCTCCTTCTTTCACCCCTCGCTGGAGGCCGCTGCCCGCACCTACTCTGTGCCATTCCATCACCAATAAGGCCCCCAGACCCCTTGTTTTCTTTCGTGCATTTTCCCTTGCATGTTTGGAGGGCCAAAGGACCCGCATTGGGTCAATTTTGGTGAAGAACCAAGGTACCTGGAGCTCCAAACTTCACCGAGTCTGCTAGCCATCGTCTGAGCTCCAGGTGCCTTGCTGAAGCCATCCATGGATGCGGCGGAGCCCCAGGAACGATACGAGACCCTCGACGGAGGGAATGGAGGCAGGACGAGCAAGTATGGTTCGATTAATGCTCGCCCCCGACGAGCTTCTTCCCCGTTCTTCTAGCCACCTCCTCGGCCGTTGGATGAATCCCGCACTCCAGATTGAGCAGGAGCCATCGGACGTGAAGCTCTAGAGCCATCAGATCTCACCTGGAGATCTAATCCTAGCCATCCATGGTGAAATGTCATCGGGCGTTGGATGGACGACGCATGTCCAAGTGAAGAAGATCCGACCGTCCACCAGCACGTTATAAGGGGTAAATTGCTCATCTTAGCCCCTTCTTTTTGTATTTTACATTTTAGTCCTCTAAATAAAAGTTAACGTTATAAAATAAGTGGGTATTTTACATGGCAGCTCGTGTCTTTATGTGTATTTGCTATTGGGTCCAATCCACATCACCTCACGTGCCGTCCCACGAGAGGTGATAAAAATGGGTATTTTACATGTATGTCCTTGTTGATTTTGGAAATTATAAAATAATACCAGAATATTAAATAAAGGATGTTTTATATTGGTAAAATTGCGTAGAGCTCCCTGTCTTTATTTTATTTGCAGTTATGCCCCTACTAGGCCTTTTCAAATTTTGGGACTTTTATCTTATTATTAAAATCAGCTACTTAGCTCCAAAAATTTCACAAAAATAGGGTTAGATGCCCCATGCAGTGTACTTTCACACCACGAGTTCCTTTTGCATTTTTTAACATTTAACCTATTTATTAAAATTAAAATGGAGCATAAATAGTCCCTGTCTACTTTATAAAATACAAAAAATATAAAAACTTTGTGAAAAATTCCAAAAACAATATATGTTATATTTTGACATTTATTGAGTCCAGAAAACAAAAATCCCTAAAAATAGTAAAAGAAAAATTAAAAAAATAAAAAAGCTCCAAAATCCAACAAAAAAATATAAAAATTCCAAAAAAATCCAAAAATATGTTTTTCTATTTAAAAAGTATCTATATATAATTATTTACATTTTAAAATTATTTGGGTAATTTTGGGACTTATTTATCATTTTTAAATCCCAAATTAACTTCGGACTGTGTATTAATCACATATTCAAGATATTTTTTACTTTGAAAATACATAAAAATTAGCAAAAATTCTGAGAAAAATAAAATTACATTAGAAAAATATTAAAAACCCAAGAACAATTTATTTTGTAAATTTATTTACATTTAATAGCCTTTATAAATATAATTTTGTGTATTGCTTACATAAAGCCTTATATAGGCTAATATTGTTTTTACAAAAGAAAAAGAAAATATAAAAAATAAAAATATAAAAAGAAAATATAAAATCAAAAAATTAATAAAAAAATAGAAAAATATAAAAATAAAAAATATAAATAAAATATAAAAAAAATTAAAAACCCGCAAAAGTAATAATTGGACAAGAAAAAATTGAATGATTTTGGATTTATTTTCACTCCCAACCGTTTGCTCCCAGTGTTCGACCTCTACTTGTGCTTACACCTATACACATTAGCATGCATAGTTATAATAAATAACTCCATATTTTTGAGATATAATTGCTTTATTCCTCTTGTGGGTTAATTGTTGATCGAACGAGATTTTTGTCGGCCATCCCAGCGACTGCATTCCCACTTTGTGTCGAATGCACGACTGATGATTATTTCACTTCATCAAAAGGAAATTACCTCACTAAACAAATAGGTAACATTGCACAATCACAAAATTAAATAATAAGCAACTACGAAAGAACACAAGTATCAAATGGCGTTTGGGATACTTATTATTTATTTAATTCTTCACACTTGTCCATATTTATTTGATTATTTGCATTATTGATATTATTGTGACTATTCTACCCTCTTCTTTATTTGTCTTTAATGCGAGGGGCCGCCAAGCGAAGGAGGATTTCTTAGGAAATCTGGTGCACCCGAGTGAGGCGGAGCTGGCTCTTCTACACCAGCCAGCAGGAGAGAGAATCAAAGGTAGATGGAGGAGAATTTTGGAAGGAAGTCTAATTTTTTGCACTATTTATTAATATTTATGTGAGAGAGTGACCCTATAATTGTAATAATATAGGACTCTCAGATGCTCTGACTTCCCGAGGTCCATTGCCCGAGGGATTGTTCCCTTGGGGGCCTCGATGGTTTTGACCCTCTTTTCTTTTATTTATTTATTTTTATTTTTTATTATTTTGTGTGAATGAGCCCTACTTAGGATTGTTTGACGTAGACTAAGGCCCAATCCCTAATATATATACATGTACATATAGATACGATTTGGGACTTAGTCGAAGTTTGAAATAATGTTATTCACGATAATAGCATCTTGTATCTAGGGCGATTTCCTCGGTGTTCATCTCATATAGCATAGGTTTCAATTTTGTTCTGCATCCCGCATGGAGAGAGCTGGGAAGCACTGTAAGTCTTCTTATTTGGCATGCATCATGGATTTTTGACTTGCATGGCTTTTCCGATCTTCTCCCTCTGATTTTACTTACTTAGGATGCTTAATGGAAATTGGAACCTCCTTAGGCACGTGCATTGAAAAATAACCAAAAAAAGTGATTACCAAAATAAAATCAGGACTGCTAACTCTATTGGACCTAAAATAAAACATAATGGATCCCTTGTCTTGGGGAGAGCAACCCCCTCCTTGTCTGCGCATTTTATTCCCACGTACATGCTAAGGATTAGTGCCCCAATTCCAAAGCCTAATTCCGATGTGTACAACTTTCTATGATCACCTAACTCTAAAATCGACAAGATAAAAAGGTTGTGTCTCGGTCTTCACTGTGTTGAGTAGGTGAATTGCGGGTTTGCTTTGTGTAGTGATTGTGACTTGGTGTCCATTTGCATTTATTATTTCTTTGAGTTAGCGGCCCCATCCGTGTGAGTCATGCATTTTTCATCTTTGAGTCTCTCCACCTCTCTTATACATATATCTCCTCATTTGCATTCAGTTGTGATATTGGCGCATGCGCTCAATCATCTTCACCCGACCGTTGTGTTCCTCTTCTTGCCTACCCTCCTCCTGTCCTCCGTGTCATCTTTTCTATTACCCGGGATTGTTGTGCTTTCAGAAATTGCTCGCATCTAGGATTTCTGGACTTACCTTGATTATTAGAGTAAGCTGGGCATGTTTTGAGGTTGCTGAGATTGAGACCTTACTCTCTATGGATTTGATTTTCGATACGTGCATAGGAGCTTATTAAGGATTTTTTATAACGTACGATCATTAGGTGTGATTCTTTATTGAGGATTTTTTATCTTGCACATAGGATTGAGGTTGTGATGTATTTCGACGATTTGAGGATGATATCATGATGCTTCTATTGATCTATCTATTTTGAGGTTCCGTCCATCTTAATTTCTGAGCTGGATAGACTATCTTAATATATGATTCATTGTGATGATGACCGGACCTGCATGACTTTGAGGATTACAGATTATCTGTTATGCCATCTCAGCTGACTGGATTGACTGAGGGATGTATTGTGATTGACTTGATTATTATCTCCCTCACATGATCTTATGCCCTCCAGATGATTGACTGATTGAGTGCTTTTGAGGACCTGAGATTCGACGCCAGCAATCCCCAGACTTGATTGACCTATTTCGTGTTACTCCTCGAGGACTATTTGCGAGAGGATGCGACACATTCTATACACTCGATTACCTCACTATTTATGTTGCCTATCTGTTGGAGCATGGAACCGAGTTGTCTGATTTGCCTATCTGGCCTCTCCGTCTAATTGTGTTACCGATCTGTCAGTACACGAGGCCAACTTCAGAGACTCATCTGAGTCTGCTCTCCTTGATGGTCCTCGCAAGGACGAGCTCCACTTTTCTGATTATTCCATGCTTAGTTCATATGCTCTTCGAGGGTTATCTACGAGAGACTATGACACCTTGTTATATCTGCGGTCTCTTCCATTGGTAGATGATCTATCGTCTACCGAGGCCATTTTGATTGACTCCTTTGAGTCCTCTCTCTTTGACGACCCTCGCAAAGATGAGATCTGCTCTGACTATTCCATTCTTAGTTTGCATTGTTCCCCGAGGACTATCCAAGGGAGAATGCAACACTTACTTTACGTTGGGTTCCCCTTCACCTGTTGTGCCTTCCATCTGTGGGAGCACGGAGCCGGGTCGTCTGGTATGCTTTCAGCCCCCATTGCTTCGATGATTATACGATCTATCAGACCATGGGGTCCATTTGACTTGACTCCTTTGAGTCCTCTCTCCTTGACGGCCCTCGCAAGGATGAGTCATCTTTCTCTGATTATTCTTTGCTCAGCTGGCAGTACGCTCCCCGAGGGTTGTCTGCAGGACGCTGCCACACTTTCTAGATTTGTCGGTCTCTTCTGTTGGTAGCCGATCTGTCGCCTATCGAGACCGCTCTTGCGATCCGTCTGATGGATCAGGCTCCTTTGAGCCCGCTCACCTTGACGACCCTCGTATGGGTGAGCTTCTATTTCGATTATTCATTGACTAGCATGTACTACTCCCCGAGGGTTATCTGTGGGAGAGTACATCATATTTTAGGTGCTCGGCTTCACTATTGGTGTCTCCTCTTTGTTGGAGCACAAAGTCGGGCCTGTTGATTTTGGTACTTGGTCTCTTCCCTGGTTGTGTCTCCTCTCTGTTGGAGCACGGAGCTGAGTCTTTTGATTATTCTCTGATCTCGTTCACCTTGAGGGCCCTCACAGGGTTGAGCCCTGGTGTGTAGTGTTCGGTGTATTCTTGTGACCTTCTGATTTTATGACCACCGGATACCATGCCGCTACATTGGGAGTCTCCTATTTTTCACAGAATGTATATCTTCCTGAGACCTTGATTGATTTGGAGGGGTCTGTACTGTTCCTTCTCCCTCCTAGTCGTATTGTATCGGCTATGATCACTCACTTCACTCCTTATGAGACGGTCATCTGATTTTTGCTATCGATCCCTGCTTTACATTCCGATCTGCTTGTCCCTGGTAGCCGACACCCACTTGATGGCCCATCAAGGTGTCTTTTCACTATCTGACTGTGTCCTCATTCTCATAGGGAGACGATGACGAGAGCACGAACCTCGCTTACCAGAAACCGTCACGTACCTCATTAGTCTTTACTTGTTGTATATAAGTGTTCTGTCTTCTACTCCTTCTTTCTCCCGAATGTTATGTGTGCCCCAGATCTATCGCCATATCATTGTGACTACACTTAGGATGTACTTTGTCCTACGTATAGGGGGAATACACTGCGTTGTTCTCTCCTCGTTTAGTTTCGTTACTCCCGTCGTTGCTTATACTTAGGGATATTTCAGCCTAAGTATAGGGGGAGTGATGCGTACATTCTTCATGATCTTCTAGTAAATCTGTATGTATACATATCTTTTTTGCTGTTTCTTTTTTCTTCTTTTCCTTTTCAATTTTCTTTATCTACATAAAAGATGCAACCCCTCGGTGTCAGTTTTCTGTACTGGATGTACTTCGGCCTAAGTATAGGGGTGAACCCTGATTCATTCATTCTTTGATATGTTTAATCCCACCTGTGACCCTCCCTTCATTGTGTATAGTCTTCTATACTTAGGATTATTTGCTCCTAAGTATAGGGGGGTCAGTCACCTTCTTATTCATTCATTCTTTATTCAGTCGTTGTAGTATAGGCTTTTCTATACTCAGTACGAGTTATGTCTTCTCTTTTTCTTTTCGATTTATGAGGACATAGCTCATGCTAAGTATAGGGGGTCGCATATACTCGATATATACTTTAGCCATAACTCCTACTTTCATATTAATTAATAAATACGGCTAAATATACTATATATATACATATACAATTCATTAAAAATCAATTAACAACAACAGACATTCCTCAAATTATCTTTGTATTTACTGATTAATAAATCAGGTTAAAAATATTTTTGCAACTGAAAAATGTATGAACTGTTTGGAAAACTTTTTGTGAAATATTTTCAACCTTTGTAAAAATATTTTTATTTGAAAATTTCTTTTCTTTATGTGAAATAAAAAGATTTGAAAAACTATTTGCAAATGATTTTGAAAATATGTGCAAAATAGTGTGAAAAATGTATATATACATTGTGTAAAAAATCTTTACAAAATGGCTTTCAAATGTTTGTAAATATTTGCAAAAATTATTTTGTACTATAGTTTTGAAAAATGTTTTCAAATAAATTTGAGGAATGACTATATCACTAAACTAGGAATAGAATGTGTATTTAAATCAACATAAAATTCTTTATCAATCGTATATATGTACCTATGATAACTTTTTAAAAATCTGTAAATTCTTAAAAATTCTTAACTGTTGTAAATAAAGAAGCACACCCGTGTAAATAGTTGTAATATTTATACCTTGTGTGTCAAAATTCTTTTTCAAAATTCTTTTTGTAAAAAGATTCTTTGATTTTTAAATTCTTTGTGTAAAAATTCTTTTTGTTTTCAAAATTCCTGGAAAAACTACATTGCAAAGCATTTGCATATTATTCTTTTCAATTGAGCTTGATGATTTAACTAGTCCAATAAAGTCGAAGATTGGAGCTCGGTTGGACCTCACTGCACCTAACTGCACTGGAACCTTAAGGGAACTAGGTTTAGGATACTTTAGGTCCAATAGGACTTAATTCTTTGAGACTCAGGGTTGGGTTCAAATCACCTCAACTGACTAAATGGAACTTTTCGAGACACACGCATGACTCTTGTCGGTCGTGACCTAACTTGGAAACTAGCACCTTTCACTTGGCTCAACTCAGTTGGAGTGGTGAGGGGGTTGGATTTGCCAATCTGAAACGCACACGGGTGGAAACATTCGTCCTCGTTTAGGGAGGGAAGTGCACCCCAACCTGGTCTAGTTTCAATGAAGTCTAAAGACAAGAGAGTGTGGGTTGCAATAAAGCTTCAAAAGAGGGATAGTCTTCTGGCTCAAGAGGAAAAACTCCTTATGTAAATGATGTTGTGAATAGTATGTTCGAAAAAAACTCCAAAAAAAGAAGACAAGCTTGAAAATAAAAATAAAATGCATGTCGGAGTATGTATATACGTTGTATAGAAAATAAGCAAGCTTGAGTATCAAAGTTATACCATGTGAGCCTGCAGCTGGATGACTTGGCTACACTGATCTTGCATCCCAAGATAGGTATCTACACTGGCTACCGTCCATTCTTTTATCTACCTCCTCCTCTTGAGTTGGATGCCACTTGAACTTAGAAGGGAATACCCCGCTCCTCGAGGGCAGAGGGCTGGATTAGGGAATCATCGGGTTGTCATTCTGGAGAAGTCAGTTTCTTTGTCATTCTAGTTGGGGAGAGCCACCATTACTTACACCGTACTAGACAGCTTCATAGTCATAAGGGTTTGCGTATGATGTGGGCTAGTTCTAACCTGGCTATTGAGGAGATTTGAACCGAGTTCTGTGACTCTCGAAGGCTATTATGCTTCAAGTTTGGTTCCCAACCAGGTTCTACACACATTTTTGCCTCAAGGTCTAACCTGAGCTCCAAACTTTGACTTTGTACAGATAAGTTTAATAATCATGATCAATTTCATTTATTCTTTAGTCTTCGATTATTTCTTTTTCTTTTTTTCTTATTCGTTATTCTTTTTGTACTTAATGCATAAGAGTTTGCTAGGGACTAGCAAAGGCAAGTACATGGGGGTGATGAATCTCCGTTTCATCACCTTTATTCTATCATTTTGGACTTAAAAACCCTAGCAAATGTATATAAATAACCTCAATTTGTCCATAATAGCATTCATTATTTATTGTATTTATTGTACATAAAATAAGGTTTTTAATGCCAAATTTATAGAATAAAGAGAAGAAAAGAAAAAGAGTAAAATATTGCAAATATTTTACGACCCTAACCCCGAGACCAAGTCCAGAATGGAGTTGGTCGACAAGGAATAAAGTAGGGGGAGATAAGGCCAAAAATTGAATAAATACCTCATTTATTTATTCATTAATTATGCAGTTTTTGACACAAATTTATTCTTTATTATTTATTCATCACATAAAGAAATTTTGTACATGAAAGTTGTAGATAATAATGCAAAGAAAAATACAAAATTGAGTTTGTACAAAAATAACATACATTGTACATTTTATACCCAGAATAAAAAGCCAAAAACCAAACTTCACAGACCCATATCTTTCAAATAAAAGCTCAAAATATAGAAAATCACCTCTAATTATATATAACTTTTTAAAAGCTAGTAAATAGTGGTGGTTTTATATTTTCTAGAGTCAATGTGTAAAAGTTAGGTTTTTGACCCCTATTGTACAGTTTACCCGATTAATATATTCATTATATTCATTATTCATAATTTTTACAAATTTATATTTTTTAAAATTTTGTAAATAATATACATAATACATGTACATATTGAAATTAGAAGAAAACCTCAAATAAAATAAGTTTATAAAATACATAGATAAAATACTTATGTATACATGTATATAAATAAAGAGGAAATATAAGTTTGTATTCCTTAGTCTTTTGTATTTTTATAATGTTGTAAATATTACATATTCTATTAAAAATACAAAACTAAACTCAAAACCATTAAATTAAAGTTAAATAAAATAGAATACCTAAAACATAGGTAAAAGACCTATGAATATACTTGTGTAATATACTTACATATTTATTTAAATGTACAAATAACATCATAAAAATCAAACAAAAATATATTTATACTCACAAAAATAAGTTGTAAATATATAAAATAAAAGAATAAAATAATAAAACCAAATATAACAAAATATACAAAATAAAAATAAAAATGCACAAAACATAGATGAATATACCTATAAATACCCTATTAAAAATTAACTACTAATAAATAAAGACAAAAAAATCATAATAAAATACTACATAAAATAATAAACATTTTTTATTTTATAATAAAAAATTAATAAAATCATTTACTATTTTTTAAAAAAAGTATTTTTGAATAAAAAATTCGATTTTGTCGTGTTGCGTGCCTACGTGGACCAATGCTGGCACGCGGATCGTTGACCTCTGGTCAACTGTCCCATCGAAGCTCCTAGTGCACCAGAACCATCTACTCCCCTCTTTTCCTCCATTTTTCCCGGTTGATTTGTCCATCTATCATTATCCCTTCCTTCTGATGATATGATCTACCATCATTGTACATACTCGCTCGAATCTTTGATTCACTGTACATAGCTTGACTCCTTCACAATCGGTCGGTCAATAAGGGTACTCGAACAAGTGTATAAATAAAGACCTCCATCCTCCTTGAATTTTTTGGTCATTTTCATCGTCTTAGAGTCCCTGGAACTCGGCATAGAGTGCATCCCCGTGACATGGGGAGGTCCCCTGAGCTCCACGGTGGCTCGAGGATGACGGAGGTGCACCCACGACCGTGCTCCGACGTGGTCCTACTCCTTTGCCAACCACCCAGGTTTGAGCTGCGTTATTCATTTCTTTAGATAGCTTACGATGCCATTAGTTTATTTATGTAATTAAAATAACCATTATCCCTTGGATTTAGCTTGGTTAGGCGATTCGCGGTTCGCCGGAGCTCTGCTCCGACGAACATTTCACGGTGCTCCCGACATCCTCCGACCACCATTTCACCTCCGCTTTGTTCCCCTTCCATTTTTCTACGCCCCAGACACCCTCGCTCACTCAGATCCTCTCTGGATTTGGAGATATGGTCTCCTTCTTCCACCCCTCGCCGGAGACCACCGCCCGCGCCCACTCTGCGCCATTCCACCACAATAAGGCCCCCAGACCCCTTGTTTTCTTTTGTGCATTTTCCCTTGCAGGTTTGGAGGGCCAAAGGACCCGCATTGGGTCGATTTTGATGAAGAACCATGGTACTTGGAGCTCCAAACTTCACCGAGCCTACCAGCCATCATCTGAGCTCCAAGTTCCGTGTTGAAGCCATCCATGGATGCGGCGGAGCCCCAAGAATGATTCGATACCCTCGGCGGAGGGAATGGAGGCAGGACGAGCAAGTATGGTTCGATTAAAGCTTGCCCCCGGCGAGCTTCTTCCCCGTTCTTCCAGCTATCTCCTCGGCCGTTGGATGAAGCCCGCGCTCCAGATTGAGTAGGAACCATTGGATGCGAAGCCCTAGAGCCATCAGATCTCGCCCGAAGATCTGATCCTAGCCATCCATGGTGAAACATCATCGGGCACTGGATAGACGACACGTGTCCAAGTGAAGAAGATCCGACCGTCCACCAACGCGTTATAAGGGGTAAATTGCACATCTTAGCCCCTACTTTTGGTATTTTACATTTTAGTCCTGTAAATAAAAGTTAACATTATAAAATAAATGGATATTTTGCATGGCAGCCCCTATCGTTATGTGTATTTGCTATTAGTTCCAATCCACGTCACCTCACGTGCCGTCCCACGTGAGGTGACAAAAATGGGTATTTTACATGTATGTCCCTGGTGATTTTAGAAATTGTAAAATAATACCAGAATATTAAATAAAGGATGTTTTATGTTGGCAAAATTGCATAGAGCTCCCTGTCTTTATTTTATTTGCAATTATGCCCCTACTTGGCCTTTTCATTTTTGAGACTTTTATTTAATTATTAAAAATAGCTACTTAGCTCCAAAAATTTCACAAAAATAGGGTTAAATGCCCCATGCAGTGTACTTTCACGCCACGTGTCCTTTTGCATTTTTTAGCATTTAATCTATTTATTAAAATTAAAATGGAGCTTAAATAGTTCCTTTCTAATTTATAAAATACCAAAAAATATAAAAATTTTATGAAAAATTCCAAAAAAAAATATATGTGTTATATTTTGACATTTATTGAGTCTAGAAAACAAAAATCCCTAAAAATAGTAAAAGAAAATTAAAAAATCAAAAGGCTCCAAAATCTAATAAAAATATAAAAATTCCACAAAAGCTCCAAAAATATGTTTATTTGTTTAAAATTTATCTATATATAATTATTTACATATCAAAATAAATTTGGGTAATTTTGGGACTTATTTATCATTTTTAAAACCCAAATTAAATTCAGATTATGTATTAATCCCATATCCAGGATATTTTTGACTTTAAAAAGACATAAAATTAGCAAAAATTCTGAGAAAATACAAAAACATTAGAAAAATATTAAAAACCCAAAAAAATTATTTTGCAAATTTTATTTATATTTAATAGCCTTTATAAATATAATTTTGTGTATTGCTTACAGAAAGCCTTATATAGGCTATATTGTTTTTACAAAATAAAAAGAAAATATAAAAAAAGAAAATATAAAAAGAAAATATAAAATCAAAAAATAATTAAAAATAAAAAAAATATAAAAATTAATAATATAAAAAATATACATAAAACTTAAAAACCCACAAAAGTAATAAATGGACAAGAAGAAATTGAATGATTTTGGATTCATTTTCACTCCCAACCGTTTGCTCCCAGTGTTCGACCTCTACCTGTGTTTACACCTATACACATTAGCATGTACAGTTATAATAAATTTTAACTCCACATTTTTTAGATATAATTGTTTTATTCTTATTGTGGGTTAATTGTTGATCGAACATGATTTTTGTCTGCCATCGCAGTGACTGCGTTCCCGCTTTGTGTGGAATGTACGGCCGATGATTATTTTGCTTCATCAAGTGGTCACAACAAAGGTCACCTTCAAGACTCTATTTTTAAATAAATTCTATCCAGTAATCAAATGAGGATCAAAATCACAAGCTTCACCCGGTTTCCTAATGAACCATTTCATGAAACTTGGGAGAGGTTTAAGGACTTAATTCAGAAATGCCAAGAGCATCACATTAATAAGATGATGTTGGTCCAGAGTCTAGTCAGTAGTCTGAACCTGAAGATGCAGGGGTTGGTGGGTGCTTCCTTCTGAGGAAGTTACATGCGCTGACATGAGGACACCGTCTGGAAGGTGTTCAAAAAACTAGCTAACACGGGCCGCTCCCAGACCATGAGCCGAGCATACCGGCCCAACCCCCTTGCACTCCTATCCAAAGAAGTGGTAAAGAAGACTGTGAATAATCTGTCCATCAACCTAAGCCCCGACACGGGGATTATAGTTGATAAACTCACAACGGTCGAACATATTCACACGAACGTGGACGAAATCCACAAAATTACGGATTTGAAGAGCTTAACACAAGTAGATGGAGGAGCTTACTGATCAGGTGTCTAAAATCTAGATGTCAACCTTAACTACACCACCTACCACTATACAGAAGATTCACTACATCCAAGGGAAAAGGATAGGGACACATAGCAGTTGGGATGGAGACCAATCCTTCACCCATCAGTACCAAAATGGCGAAGCATCTACACATACAGTTTACGAGGAGCCTCCACAAGCCTTGGAGATAAATGGGGTTTGATATAATCTTGATCTTGTCGCTCAACAAGATTCTAACTCCATCCTGAACTCTCGTCCCTTATAGGCTCGACCCGACTTCCAGCAGCAACAACAACGTCCATACCAGAAAGGTTGTCAGCATCAAGGCCGGTAGGGCCAATGCAAACCTCCTTCGCAGTATCAGCAGCTCCTGGACAAGCAGAGCCATGGGTCTTCCTCTTCCACCTCTTTTGAACTCTAATGAATTCTCGATGAATTACATGACATGAGAGTTTATGTCAACCAACTCTCAAGGTGGAGAGCTGAGTTCACCGTACCCCACATTGCAATTCCAGCTCAAGTCCAGGCTAACCCAAATAGCCTTGGACACAAGGAACATGTATTACTTTCAGCTGAATACAAGATCTTTTCGCATAATGTCACAAAACATATTTCTCCCAGGAGCAAAAATATTGTAACCATGCCCGATTGAGCATGGGAATGCGAGGACATTGCCCCAGTTTCAACACCAGAGAACACTTCTGGGGATGAAGAGGGGGAGAGGCAGTCATCATCGTTGCCATAAAACCTCCAAGAGTGGATCCAAATCCCCAAAAATAAAAAAAAAATCGAAAATACAAAAAATTCAAAAAGAGGAGAAGCACGCTTATGGAATCAAATGAGTTTGAATCAGAGGAGGATCAAACACTTCATCAAGAGAAGGACGCACCTCAACAACAACAGCCGCCCCCACAATAGCAACAATCATATCATTTTATGTCGAGTCATGTAGTCAGTAAGAGTCCAAAAATAAATAAAAATAAATGTACTAAGCCTTCTCCCTCTATAAGTAGGGTCGGCAACATGGATTCTTGCTCAAATCCATGTTGAAAGATTTGACTATTTTTTATGTTGGTCATCGACTACCTAACACATGTAAAAGTGGGATTTGAACCCTGGTCTTTTGTGTGGTAGACACAGTGTACTACCACTAGACCATTAAGTGTGGTAGTCAGTAAGAGTCCAAGTCATATACATAATTTTGATTTCAATAAAAGTGAAGTTTCAATTTCTGAACTTGATCGTTCAATTCCTTTTCCCAGTGCTCTAATTGTTGGAAAGAAGAAAAGTTTTAAAAATCAAAAAATAATGAAGAGATCGCTCCAATCTGCAATGAAAACATCAAGGACACCTTATCTTTAGATGAGATGATAGAGCGATATTCTGCATTCAGAAAGTATCTTAAGGTGAGATGCGCATTGACTAGGGCTAGCAAAAAGAACCCTAGTAGAATAAAGAAGCATATCCTCTCTATCTCAACATCTCGTTTTATCCACAATGAGCTCATGAGGAAGAAAGGGGCATGGGTGCACACATTGCGACCAGTCAGATCAATGACATTAAGTTTTCCAGAACTCTCTTAGACAGCAGTTCCTCTATCAATCTCATGCCTACTACACTATTTGAACATCTGAATCTGGGTCCTCTTAAGAAGTCAAGAGTTGTGCTTCAATTTACAGCCACATCAGCTAGGAGACCCAAGAGTGAGATCCGAAATGTTGTGATAAACATAGAGGGATAGGATTATCAGGTGGACTTCACGATCATGGACATGGAGGTCCCTAGGAATTGGAAAGATTCCCAAATCATTTTAGGGTGGTCCTTCCTTAGGATCGCTTGAGCCCTATTTGATTACACTTTTGGGAAGATCCACTTCAGAGATGTTGAGATAGAGATGAAATAGACAAGATTTCAATGGCCTAATTCAGAATATAGTACAATGTATGCTTCTTCTGGGTCTGAGGCAGATTGCAGCACGGTTACGATAATTGGTCCATGAAGGCAGAACCCGACAACAGTTGAAGAATACATCCCATATGGAGAGGACATTGTCGACACTGTATTTTTAGCTTCTTCAAGATCATACCTTCTATGCATCCCCCTATACCCTTAGTGACGTAGAGGTATCTCTTGACATGCATGTCACATTTCTCTTGGAACAATCTAGGGGTGAGGATGACGAGTCAAACGTGGATTTTACCGAAATCATACACATCTTTGGCGATTCGACCCACGAAGCCATTTAGTTGGTAACAACAGATACCGTGCAAGATCTAGCCACATCCACAGCACAACATATTCAACAGTGATAGGGCCAGATTTCTTGGATGACACAGAATGACCAGGGATCAAGCCACTTCCCTCTACTCTAAAATATGACTTACTTGAAGGACCTAAGGGAAAGTTTTCGATCATCATCAACTCACATCTGTCCAAAGAACAAAAACTCTGCCTACTAGAGATATTGAAGAAAAATCGCAAGACCATAGGCTGGAGATTGTAGGATCTCAAGGGATTAATCATGCTTTATGTTCATATCGTATTTACCTTAAGGAGAGTACCAAACCCTTTCGTGAATCCTAGTGTATTTTGAATCCAAAATTACGGGAAGTAGTGAAGACAGAGATAGAGAAGTGGTGAGGAGTAGGATTCATTTATCTCATCTTGGAATCCAAGTGGGTGGCACCTTTACATGTAACCCTAAAGAAATCAGGACTTCAGACCTTCACCAATGATGAAGGAGAGGAGATCATGACACGAGTATCCATGTCTTGGTGTGTTTGTGTGGATTACATATGCTTGAATGTCGTGATGAAGAAGTACAACTTCCCATTACCATTTATTGATCAGATCTTGGAGAGATTGGCTAGAAGGGAATACTTCTGCTTTTTAGATGGGTTCTTGGGCTACAATCAAGTATCCATGGCACTCGAGGAGCAGGAAAAGACAACATTTACTTGTATGTTTGACACTTACACATTTAGGTACATGCCTTTTGGGCTCTGCAATGCCCCTGGCATTTTTTAGCGGTGCATGATTGTTGTATTTGCCAAGATGGTTGGGGATTTATTGGAAGTCTTTATGGATGATTTCTCAGTCCATGGTGATTCATTTGATTACTATCTCATGCCTGGACTGAGTCCTCAAGAGGTGTTGGGAAGTGAATATGGTGCTCTCCTAGGAGAAAAGTCACTCTATGGTGATAGAGGCATCGTGTTGGGGCACGTCATCTCCAAAAAGAGAATGGAGGTTGAGTCTGCCAAGGTGGATGCGATCAAGAAACTCGAGCCACCAACCAACGCCAAACAAGTTTAGTCATTTCCGAGGTACATAAAATTTTATCGCAGATTTATCAAAGATTACTCAAAGATTTCCCGACCGCTTATCGAGCTCTTATGGAAAGACACTGAGTTTATTGTAGACCATAAGTGTCTAGAGGCCTTTGAGATATTGAAAAGGAAGATGATTGAGACTCCCATCCTACAAGCCCTTAACGGTGTCTTCCCTTCGAGATCATGATTGATGCTTCTGATTTTGCAATAGGGGCTATGTTAGGACAAAGGAGAGATGGAGACCCTTATTCCATCCACTATGCAATCAAAATTGTAGATCAAACTCAGAAAAACTATACTATGACTTAAAAGAAAATGCTTTTTGTAGTCTTTGCCTTAGAGAAATTCATACATTTACTTCTTAGATTGAAAGTGACAGTTTTCACAGAGCAATCAACCATCCGATATCTAATGGAAAAGAAAGATATTAAGGCATGTCTTCTTAGATGGATTCTCTTACTTCAAGAATTCGATTGAAAATTAAGGATAAATCTGGAGTAAAGAATGTGGGGGTTGATCCCCTCTCTCGGATCGAGCAAAACACATCTTCTGAATCAGAACAAATTCGATAATCCTTTCCAGATGAGTCATATTATGTTATTGACTTCCTCCCAAGGTATGTCGGCATGGTGAATTATCTTATCTCTAATAAAGTTCCCCAGGATTAGCCTAGGAGCAGAATTGACCATTAAGTCGGAATCCATACACTACCATTAGGAAGATATGTTCCTCTTTTTAAAGGCTCGGATTGCATTTGGAGGTGTATTCCTTAGGAGGAATACCAAAGTGTCCTCACTCTGTGCCATACCTTAGAGATAGGAGCACACCACTTTGGAAAGAGGACCACTGAGAAGATATTGTAATGTAGATTTTATTGTATGACCTTATTTAAGGATGCTTATAATTTTATAAGGTCGTGCCCAGTCTGTCAGAGAATGGGAGGGAATATTGGTCCCAAAGATTCCATTACCATGCAACCGGTGATTATTTGTGAAGTATTTGATGCATGAGGCATTGACTTTATGTCACATTCCCTAACAGTCATGGATTTGAATACAATTTTCCCGCGATGGACTATCTGTCAAGATGGGTGGAGGCCATCCCTTCTTGAGCCACAAACAGCAATACCATCTGTAAATTCTTGAAAGATCGTATCATTTTGAGATGCAGGATCCCTAAAATATTAATATCTGATGGGGTTAGCCACTTTGTCAACATGGAGGTGAAGAAGTTGACTAAAGACTACGACATTGAGCACCATGTTGCTAGTCCTTACCATCCAAATCTAATGGTATGGCAGAGGTATCGAACCAGGAGGTTAAAAGAATTTTACAAAAGTTGGTCCATCCTAACAGGAAGAACTGGTCCTAACTCTTGGACCAAGTTATTTAGGCTTACATGATAGCTTAAAGACCTCATTGGACACCTCCCCATTAAGAATGGTTTTTTTGGAAAGGCATGTCATTTGCCCGTAGAACTTATCCATAAATCAGAATGAGCACCCCATAAGATCAATTGGAATTGTCATCAAGGGAAGAAAAGCAAGGATTTGGATCTTAATGAACTGATCAAGATTGGAAACCATGCATATGAAAACAACACCATCTACAAAGATAGAGTGAAGAAGTGGCGTGACAAACTTATCAGAACCAAGAACTTTGTCCCATGACAGAAAGTATGGTTGTTCACTGTAAGGTCAATAATTTTCCAAGGAACGTTAAAATCAAAGTGGATGGGACCATTCATAATTAGGGAACTACACTTCAATGGCAGTGTTGAAATTTCTGAATATACCGACAATACACATAATTCCCTTATCAATGGACAGCTGCTAGAACACTTTATAGAGTCAAATGAGCAGTTGGTCCAAGTTGATCAGATGTCATTCACATAGAGCATAGGTTCATATAAAGACCAACCCGACCCGCGAGCCATACTCTTCGTGCAACTAGAATGATTCAACCAACCAACTGTGTATCCATCTCAACCCCATTCGGTCTAGCACCTATGAGTACTCTTCCAAACTTAGGCTGACTTTAGCCTAAGTATATGGGGTCGATATCATTGTATATACCTCACTTACATACTTTCTCCGTACCCTTGACAACCTGATTTATTGCTCTTCTGCTAGACTTAGGCCCTCAAAAGCCTAACTGTAGGGGGCGAGTCGACCTCCTATTCTTGCCACTCAACTATGCTTGGTACGAGCTATGTCTTCATTCCACCTTATGCCATGGGAACATAGAACATGCGAAGTATAGGGAGTGTATATATACTATATAATCTACCCATTGCTCGTACTTCAACTATTTTCAAACCAAAAACTGGGTATGGGTAAGTTTTATGTATAATATATATTATACAATTTTTTGTGTAAATAATACCTATTTTGAATATTTTCTGTCAAATAAACTCTTTGAAAAATTAAAAACTTTTCTAAGTGTCAATTTTGAATACGGAATTTAAAAACGACTAGCTACTTTCCAGTGAGGGAACTGTAATCTCCCTTAACATATTGGTTGGTTAAAGGACAACACGTAAGGCACCCACCCCGAAGCTTTCTTAATTCCATTCTTAAATGATAATAATAATAAATAAATAATAAAAACTAATTAAGGTTTTATCCTTGACACCTTCACACCACACAAGTATATTTCAGACTACTTAGTTTAGAGTGATACTTGACCTACGTCTCACCACTCTTGTTCATTAGGGTCCTAAGAATTAAATATCCAACATCCCTAGTTAGAAGATATGCGTGCTATATTGCATGTAAAATCTCAAAAGCTTAAAGGAATATGGCCAGCACAACACTTGCACGATGACACTATCTTTGTGATGAGTCAATGTTTTGCCTGAGGAACTAGGATGAAAACTTTGAGTTCAGATCTGATTCTTGACAATGGACATGATTGAGGGTCACTTCATGAAACCTGAGTGTCAGCACGTAAGCTAGCATGGGGACAAGGTCCCAATACTAATATTGAATTAACCTAGGTGTCGTGTGTGTTAAAAATCTTAAAAATTTGGATCATCATGTGCCAACTTGGTAAAAGCAGTGGAGATAGCTAGACCATCATCATTCCAAAAATAAAAAGCTCAAATTTTCAAAGAAAATTTGCACAAAAGAGTTGAATAACCGGCGAGCGCTCCCGACCATTTCAAAGTGTCCACTTGGACCAAAGCTATTAGGCCATAGGAGTCGAGGAGAGCACGAAAAAGGGCCTTGCATCGTAAATGCTACAAGCATAGGTGTAGAAGGTACCTCAAGTACTCAGAAAAGGCACACCTTGGTGCATCCCAGAAAAACAAGTGTAGACAAATACAAAATCCTTGACAAACATGATGATTCACAACCAAAAATACATGTGTGTAATAAGGCACTTGAGAGATCATTGTTCTAATGAGTGGAGAAAAGAAAAGACACAATCCTGCTTCATCTATACTTGGCTTGTTCACTATTACACTTTCAAGTCTAACAAGTAAAAAGACGATGAATTGATGGGAGACTCGATTATTGGACCAAAGTTGAGGACTGAGTCCTTAGGAGAGCCTTTTAGAATATGGCTTTGAGCAAAGCAAAGACTCTATGCCGAAGAATGAAATCAACACCTTAGAAGTCATATATGTTATACATATATGTATCAATGGAGAGTCTGTTGATTAGAAATGTTGAGCTTATTTTGGATGAGACTTGGTTAGACTTAGATTTAAGGAGTCACCTAAAACTCATAGGCTTATCTTCAAGTCTTGTATTTGCACATGCATAGTCAAGGATTCAACCTTCTAACTCATAAAATTGCTCAGGGACGAGCAAAGGTCTATTATCCGGGGGTGATGAATCCATGATTCATCTACTTTATATGAGGATCTTAGCAAAATCTCCTTAATAATTCATTAAATAACCCTCTAAAATAGCTTAATTAACTCTGCTAATATAACCTAAATTTAAGGTTAATTCTTCTGTATAAATGAATCCTAAAAGTCACTGAATTTGTATTTATTATTTTATATAAAAAATCTAACATTTTTAATTAATTCTTTATTCATTGAATTATTTACTAACTTGATATAAAGAAACAAAATCCATAAAAATAAGAAAATCAAGAGAAAATTAAAATCAACTGACTTTGTATAAATTTTAAATATTTTATCTTTGACACTTTAACTTTAGAATTTGAAAACCTTAGTTTTTTTTGGAAAAACCTAGTTTAGAGTCATTTCCAAGATTTTCCGACGATTTCACCAAAGTTCTCCGAAATTTCTCTTTTCGGACAAGGCAAAATGAGATCGAAATTTGAAATTTAAGTCTTCGCTTTCTTATGGTTTCTCTCTACTGCAAGAAGTACATACGGTTGTGCGAGTACTAGGTTGTTAGCAACCTTCTAAGTTTTGTAACCGTAAGTATTTGCCTACTTAAATATTCTGGTGGTATTGCAGCGTGCCTACCACCTAAAAGCGGTGTTTTCAATTTCACGAAATTTCGGTTTCGACACTCCACCGAAATCGAAATCAAAATCTCGATATGGACCCTTCCTTCACAAATCTAGGTAGATTTTAGCCGAAATTGGCAAAATTTTGAAATTATTTCATTTTTCACCATCTCAAAACGAAATCGAAATTGAGATTTGAAACCTTTCACCATTTTCTTATCATATAAAAATCCATAAGAATTAGATTAATATTAATCCATATCAAAAAACAAACTAAAAATATAAAATATAAAATATGGGAATCAAGGGAAATTAATACCTATACAAAAAAATAACACTTTGTACAGGCAACCTCTTTTTCTTTTGGATCCCTCATGAAAGTTGAAGATCTCATCGAGACAATAACTTTCATGTTGACCACTTTTTGATTTGATCCTTCCTCCTATTTCTTTTCTTATTTTCTTTTATTTCCATACATTGGTCAACCACCTGGCCAAACCTTTTCGCCACACGTCACTCGTTCATTCGCCTACCATGCGCCCAATCAACAGCCACTATTGACCTTATTAGTGACTTTTATCCTTAATCGCTTGCCTCCTAGGTCATTGGATCATATCTGATCTAACAATCGAAATCATTTCTGCTTAACGCCACTCTACCACACGTGCGCCACATACATGATGATGTGTCCCCATTGATGAATCCATGATTCGTCTACTTTATATAAATATCTTAGCAAAATATCTTTAATAAATCATCAAATAAAACCTCTAAATTGACTTAATTAACTCTACTCATAAGATGTGAAATTAGGGCTAATTATTGTTTATAAATGAACCCTAAGTTCTAGCTAACTTGTGCTCATAATTTTATGTTAGAAAACTAATTATTATCACTTAATTCCTTTTCATTTATATTCTTTGATTTATTCACTAACTTGGCATTAAGAAATAAATTCCGTAAAAGTCATAAAATCCCAAGAAATAAAAAAGATCTGACTTTATATATATCGTACCTATTTTATCCTTGATATTTTTAACCTATAAACATCCATAAAAATTAGATTAGTCATGTATATATTGTATGTATATAAATATTTAATTAAAACCTAATTAAAATATATAAAAAATATAAAACATAAAAATAGGGATTAATGTGCAATGAATACATATATAAAAAAAATTATTTTGTACATCTGACTTCTTTTGATTTTGGGCCCTTCATGAAAGTTGTAGATCTCATTGAGACCAACAACTTTCATGTTGTACCTTAGCATTTGACTTTTTCTTCTATTTCTTTTCCTATTTTTTCCTTTCATTTTTCTTTTGAATCAGCGATCAACTCAATTGTAGCCCGCTTATTGGTCCAGCTCAACCAACCACATTAACTATCTGTAGTGCCTCCCTTGACCCACCAACCAATCAACGCCTTCCCTTTGTTGAATCCAAGTCAAATCCCCCTCGAGTCGACTGTTACACACTAAAACCATAACTTTCTTCTCCTCCCTTGGATTCCCTTTGGTCCTCTTCGTTATTTGCCATCATAGCCTCATGCATGTAACCTCCCTACGCTGTAGACCTTTGTCGACCATCTAATCACCCCCCGTCAACCATTGGCCTCTCAGATACCCCCCTATAAAATGCCTCTTGTGCAACCACTGCATGCCATCCACCACTACAATACTTCTCGTGTCCAGCTAGATCCTCCTCTCTGGTGATAGAGGACGAGGTACTCTGATAAGGCAATGATGAGGGTCGTGAGTATAGTAACATCCTCGGCCTTCTTCACTACCGAGTAGATGCTCTCTCGATTGAGCATCAAAAGTTGAGAGCTTCCACCTCGCCAAAGCCCTTCAAGTGAGGACCTCCAAGGAGGATCCTCCTCTTGTTGCCACACGACTTCACCGCTCCACCATTCCATCCATTCCATCTCCGATCTCCTCCCGTCACTTCCGGCACATGAAACCATCTCTTCGAATCAACTCCATCTCACCCTACCCCTCCTCTGCTTCTCCTCTTCCTATCTAGAACCTCTCCCATCTCAGGCCTCACTTAGGCCGGAGGATCGAGCTTTATACACCATCATCAGAAGAACACCATCTCCCCTCTTCTTTCTTTTTCAAATAACCATTGTGGTTCAAAGTCTCATCTAGAGCCTCTCCAAGACGCCATCACCTTCACATGCAGGCAAAGGATCTCCTCTCTCCTTTGATCATGCTCTCCAACAATAAGATCAGGAAGACGAGGAGAATATCCTCATTGAGTTCCTCTACCTCTTCAGCTTTTGCTCAAGCTCCGACCGGCATATCAGTACCCTCTAGAGCCCCACATCAGGAACCTCCATAATTAGCATCTCTGCATCGAGACTCCCCGATCGTTTGTCGAGTGAGGGTCCTCAGCTCTATCGTGGACACCCATCCTCTAATGCAGCTGAAGCAAAAAGAGGGAGGAGGAGGTGCAAATAGCAGCAGCCCCCCGACCAAGAACTCCTTGGATCACAACCCTCCAATAACACCCAAATATTCACTGTAAGATCAAAAGAAAATGCCTCGGATTCGATTTCAGCCTTGGGTACAAACGTGAATGCCTCGATGGCAACAAGACAACTGGATGACGCTATGTGGAGGTTTGGGTCGAGCCTCCGCCTGAACCTCAATGCCCCCATGTGCCTCACATGCAGTGGAGTACCTTTTGTGCCATGTACCCATGCTCATCCTGGAAATTACAACTGAGCCCATCACGTGTAGCGTGTATGGGCAGTGAAAATTTGCATTGAGCCACCTCCACTTCTATAAATTTACAAAAAATGCCACTGCTTGGGGAAAATTGCAACTAAGACCCTCACGGCTTTTAGTAATTGAAGATAAACCATATTTTGGACCTTTTTGTTATACAAATTCACATTGTTTTGTAGTTTAGCCCCTAAAATTTAATTTTATCATATCTTGGTCATTTTAATTCCAATTTTTGCATACATTCTGTCGTTTTAAAACCCTTATTAAGCTCTTCAATATTATGTACTTCGTGATTAGATCAGATCTTATTGACATTGAATTATTATTTAAGCACTGAAATGATCTATGCATAATTGATTTAATTCATCTTGTTGCAATTATATTTGGAAAAAATTGACCTATTTTATAGCATATTTATAAAGGAGACTGGAGTAATTTTTCTCGGATTTCTTTATGATTTAAGTTTATCTTTGAGAAATTAACACTATAGGGAACTTGGAGAAATAAACTTAGGGATCTACTGAAATATTTATGAATTAATCTTGGCAAAATTTTGATTGATTTGACTCAAAATTTACCTCACATTATAGGATTTCTATCAATAATTTTTTCTTAGACTTGTTCTATAGATCTGTGAAGCATTTGGGAGATGACAGATTAACATTTCGAGGATAAAAAGATACATACTCGCATATCTTTTTCTCTTTCTTTTCTTTTATTTTCTTGTAATTCTACATATATTTTATTTTCTGCATTTATTTTCTGACACATGAATTAACATTACAATCAATTAGATACATAGATTAATATAAAACCATGCATTAAAGAAGATTGTTCCCTGAGTTTGACCTTGGTGCACTTATCAAATAAAAAATTACCACATATTCAAATGCGTGGTTTTTGTTGATCTGATGTTTGCATCATATACTATGACAATTCAATATTATTAAAAGAGGTAGATTCTGGTTCATCAAATGGCATCGTTGTCAGGGAACGATGTATTTTTTAGAGTTTTCAATTAATATTTTAATTATTTTTGTAATATTGACTTTTGTGTTACTTTTTCTTTTGTTTTGTTTTTCTTACATCATTCATTGCATTTATCTCTTATTACAAATACTAAACATATTTTCTCTCTTTGTAGATCTAGCTTGGAGCATTTTCTAAGGAAAAATCTAAGGACCCTCAAGGAGAAGTTTTTATTTTAGTGAGAGAGAGACTATCTTAGATTTTATTGTATTTTATTTTATTCTCAATAGTCTCTTTGAACCCTAATATATGTAATAAACATGATTGAACTATTTGTGGTGTGTCAGGCATGTTTCAACCTCTTTTGTGTGGCTGGACCTCGACTTGAGCGGCGTAGATATTAGGAGCACACGCTCTAGCTTAGATATTTAGTGCTCGTAGTTTCTTGGCCACACATTTTTCATAACTGAGACGCACCAGTAGATCGTTCTCACTTAGCCAAATTTAATTCTTTATGCTAATAAAACTATCTTCTTAGGGTGATTTTTCATAGCATTTAGTTTAAATTTTAAATTCCTTGTCTTGTATTCCGCATGAAGAATGCGAGGAACCATTGTAAGTCTTCTTTTAAGCATATATAATTGATTTTATGCTTGCATCAACTTTTCTAATCCTTCATTCCTTAATTTAATAACTTAGGATTTCAAAAGGAATCGGGACTACCGGTTAGGCGTGTGATTTTTGTACACATCTAAGACTATAGTGATAACTTTAAATTAAAATTGGGACTGTTAATCAAGGTAATTGTAAATAAATCATAATAAAATTAATCTTGCATCTTGTGGAGAGCAACCCACTCATTGTATGTAGGAGAGGATTGACCACTTAGGGTAGAGCCCAAAACCTATTCTCCACATACTTTAAAAAGATGTTTACCACTCAATTAAAATTGAAAAGATAATCGGTCGGACTCTTACAGCCTCTACTACATTGAGTTGGTGAAATAAAAGGGTTTGACTTGTGTTTGTGTTATGTGCATCAAAGACTTTGCAATTGTAAACAACTAATAGCGGTTCACAATCCATTCTCCACCTTTTCCTTAGAAGATGTCGGCACATTGGTATTCATACCCAGACTCTGTGGTCTCGCTTACACGACCATGTCCTGATCTTCTTCTCTATCATTCCAGGGAAACCTTCTCTTCAATACGGCTTCCCTCTGGCCATCATTCCCCTCCACCCTAGATATTCCACCCCATGCCCACACTTCTTCCCGAACTTGGTCGCTAAAAAATCTGAATATTATATGGACACAATAGAGCAAGCAATATGAGGATGGAAAATAGAGTAACCGATTTTGAGAGAGAAACACAATTCCATGTTACAATGGACTATACATTGTTTGAACCATCTCCTACTCGGGTTGACTATCTTCTTGAGTATGACTAATTTTCCTTTGACCATCCAAGTGAGATCTAGAGTCAAGGAAACATGACTCATGACCATACCACAACTGTAGAGAATAATCAATACCCCACTCAGGGTTACAAGCCAAAGTCACAACATGGAGAGTATGATTATTCATGCCCAAGTCATGAGACTATTATAGGCGATGTTGCTCTAATCAATCATAGAGAAAATGCTTTGACTCAACGAATATATAATGTCATCCATTCAATGAAAAACCAAGGAGAAGTGAGACACCACTGAGCGAACCCGAAATACGTCACATGTCACACACGCATACACAACCACCACTGACCATTGACCAATCCACTAACCATCACACCAAAACTACCAAAAAATATAGACAACACTGAATGGGAAGAATTTTGCAAGAATCTGGTCTTATAGCTTCCATTAATCAAGGCCATAGAGTATGTGCCCGATCGTAAGAGATTTGTAAAGAGGTTATTGACACCTAAAAAGATGGGAAAGAAGCGATCAAGGACTAAATTTCATGTAATATCTATGGCCAGTTCAATGGTGATGAATCAAAGAACCAAAATCCATCGAGTTAAGTGGTTGACTCGGGTCACGCATGAAATTAAGGTTACCATATTCACTCATGTTCGGTTAGATGATGTCATCACATTAAACATCCTCCCAAAGTCCATATTTGACCAACTCAAACTCAGACAACTCAAAAAGACAAGGGTGAACGTTCAAAACCATGACCGATCCACCAAAAGACCGAGAGGACTCATTTCAATCATCATAAACTTCTGAGGTGACAAAAATAGAGTGGACTTTATTGTACTTGACATTGAGTACCAAGGAGACTTGTATGAGTCTCATATATTCTAGAAAAGTCATTATTATCCTCTACTAAAGCAACTATCGATTGTGAGACTCAAGATATAAGATTCTCGAACTCATACACAATGACCAAACCCTCGTTGACATACCTTGCCCTGAGACAACCCAACCAGCGACCGATAACTGTGACAAAGAGGAAACCATTGAGTCAAGCACTTTACATGATTAGACCTCTCCTCATATAACACAAATGCAAACCCTGGGAGAGAATCCTAACGAGACGACTGTTGAGCTGATAAAAGATGACATCACTAGAAAAGATTCAAATCCACAAGGGGTATACATGATTGCAAACAAAAATTGTCCTTATCCCCTTGGAAATCTCCTATGTCATCAAAACTCGGGAACATCAAAAGGTGACACCAACATCCCCAACCATAACTCACACTATCACCAGGAATGAGCCCACAAAGGCCAATCAAACTGAAGATACTACTACAAGGCGTGTTCTGACCTTACAGGAGTGGGTCAATGAACAACTTGATTCATCCGACGAGGAACACATCCTCCAAACCAGTTACTAGTGGCAGGGGGAAAGACTCTAGTCTTCCTTCTCCCATTGCTTCATATAGAAACAAACCGACTAAGAAAGTCACCTTCGTTCTTAGAAACCAGGTGACTTCCGAGAATTCCTCGTCAAATTCCATGTTTGATTCTGAGGTGGTAATTCAAGTAGACACAATCAACACAATTTTTTATCAAAGGATATTCACTTTAGCCGATAATAGTCAGAAATCCTCTGCTTATGGCTACTATTCTTCTTAAGAGGACTCTGACGATGATTGGGATTCTTCATCTTCTTCCTTACCCCATTCTTCATCTCTATACTCTCTTCCACCACACTCCTGCAAGAAGGTTTTTTTTCTTCTCACCCTCGACCCCCTCATTTCTTGTTCTTCAGCTATGCTTAAGCCTTCAAAAGCCTAAGTATAGAGAGGTGAGTCGACTTGCTAATCTTATTGTTGAACTATACTTTGTAAGCTATGTCTTCATTCCACCTTGTGCTATAGGGACTTAGCGCATGTTAAGTATACAGGGGGTGTACATATGCTATATACTTTACCCGTATCTCGTACCTTAATTGTTTTCAAACCAAAAACTAAGTATGGGTAAGTTGTGTGTAGAATATGTATACTATACAAAATTTGTGTACATAATACATGTTTTGATATTTTTTGTCAAAATTAGGGGATAGAACAAACTTTTTGGAAAAAATGTGTCAATTTTGACTACTGAATTTTAAAATGACTAGCCACTTTTAGTGAGGGAACTACGGTCTCCCTCGGCAGATTGGGTGGTTAAAGGACAACGCATAAGGAACCGTCCTGAAGTGACACGAGTAGTTGTTTTACGATCCGTACTTACATCCATACTGAATGAAACTAGATGCAACTAGCCATATGAGTTCAAGCCAGTCATTATTTCACTCTAATCATACATGTTTTAAAAAAAACTAACTTAAGGTTTTATCCCTAACACTTTCACTCCACACAAGAATTGTGTATTCTAGACTACTTGGTTTAGAGTAATACTTGAGTCTAGGTCTCACCACTCTTGTTCATTAGCATCTTAAGACTTAAATACTTGATATCCCTAGTTAGAAGATATACGTGCTATATTGCATGTAGAATCTCAAAAGCTTAAAAGAATATGACCAGCATAACACCTTCACGATGGCATAATCTTTGTGATGAGTCAATGTTTCGCCTAAGGAACTAGAATGAAATATTTGAGTTCAGATCTGATTCTTGAGGATGGGACATGATTGAGGGTCACTTCATGAAACCTGAGTGTTAGCACATAAGCTAGCATGGGGACAAGGTCCCAGTGCTAATCTTGAATTAACCTAGGTGCCAATGTGTGTTAAAAACATTAAAATGTGGCTCATTTGCGCTAACTTGGTAAAAGTAGTGGAGATAACCGAATAATCATCATTCCAAAAACTAAAAAAAAGAAGTTCAAATTTTCTAACAAATTTACACAAAACAGCTGAATAACCAGCGAGCACTGCCAACCTTTTCAAAGTGTTGACTTGAACCAAAGCTATTAGACCACAGGAGTTGAGCGAGCATGGAAAAGAACCCTACATTGTAAATGCTACAAGCTTGGGTGTAAAAGGTACCTTAGGTACTCATAAAAGGCACAACCTGATGCATCCCAAAAAAACAAGTGTAGACGACTCCAAAATTTGTTGACGGACATGATGATTCACAACCAAATATTCATGTGTGTTAGAAGGCACCCGAGAGATCCTTGTTCCAATGAGAGGAGAAAATAGAAGACAGAATCCTACTTCCTCCATGTTTGGCCTATTCATCATTACACTTTCAAGTCTGACAACTAAAGAGATGATAAATTGATGGGTAACTCGATCATTGGACCATAGTCGAGGATTTAGCCCTTAAGTGAGTCTCTTAGACTAGGGATTCAGACGAAACAAAGACTCTACGCAAGAAAAAAAGATTCAACACATTAAAGTCATACCTGCTACATATATATATATATATATTAAATGAGATTCTAATAATTAGGGAACTTGAGTTCCTTTTGGATGAGAATTAGTTAGACATATGTTTAAGGAGTCATCTAAAACTCGTGGACTGGTCTTTAAGTCTTCTATTCACACTGGCACAATCGGGGATCTAACCATCTAACTCATTAAGATTGCCCTGGGATGAGCAAAGATCTAAGCGTAGGGGGTGATGAATGCATGATTCATCTACTTCATATGATGATCTTAGCAAAATATAATTAATAAATCATTAAATAAACTCTCTAAATTGACTTAATTAACTCTGTTAACAAGATATAAATTTAGGGTTATAATGTATAAATGAACCCTAAGTTCTAGCTAACTTATGATCATTATTTTATGCATAAATACTAACTATTTTCACTTAATTCTTTTTTATTTATATTCTTTGATTTATTTACTAACTTGGTATTAAGAAATAAGTTCTGTAAAAATCACAAAATCCAAAGAAATTAAAAATATCTGACTTTGTATATATGGTACATATTTCATCCTTGATATTTTTCTTAACCTAATCCATAAAACTTAGATTAATATTGTATATTATATATATATATATATATTAATCTTTATAAAAACCGAATTAAAATACAAAAAAATACTAAACATAAAAATAGAGATTAATTAGCAATTAATACTTAATAAAAAAATTGTACATATAACTTCTTTCAATTTTGGGCCCTTCACAAAAGTTGTAGATCTCATTGAGAGCAACAACTTTTATATTGACCACCTTGGTATTTGACTTTTTCTTCTATTTCTTTTCCTATTTTTCCTTTTCATTTTCCTCTTGAGTCAACGTTCAACTCAACTATAGCCCGCCCATTTGTCTAGCTCATCCAACCACACTAACTCTCTCTCTCTCTCCAACGCTTCCCTCAACCTACCAACCAATCAGTGTATTCCCTTCATTGACGCTAAGTCAACTCCCTCCCCATCCAACCGTTACATATCGAAACCATATACCCCCTTCTTCTCCCTCAGATCCCCGTCGATCCGTTCTGTTATTCGCCACCATAGACCCATGCATGTAACCTCCCCACATCATACACCTTTGTTGGCCATCTAACCACTTCCCATAAAGTGTTACCCTGTCAGATCTCCCTCTATAAAATGCCTCTCGTGCCACCACTACATTCCATCCACCACTACAATACTTCCCACCTCCAGCTAGATTCTCCTCTCCAGTGACAGAGGATGAGGTACTCCGATCAGGCGATGACGAGGGCTGTGAGACGATGAGATCCTCAACCTTCTTCCTAGTCGAGTAGTTGTCTCTCTACTGAGCAGCAAAAGCTCAAGTCTTCCTCCTCACTAAGCCCTTTGAGTGATGACCACCAAGGAGGATCCTCCTCCTGTTCTTGGCAACATGACTTCACCGCTCCACCATTCCGTCCATTCCATCTCCAATCTCCTCCGCATCACTTCCAACTCGCACAAAACCATATCTTTGGCTCAACTCCATCTTACCCTACTCCTCTGCTTCTCCTCTTCCTCTCCAAAACCTCTCCCATCTCAGGCCTCACTTAGGCTGGAGGATCGAGCTCTGTCCACCGCCATCACAAGAGCTCTCGATGTTAGCCATGTGAACCCCGGTAATTAGTTAACCATAGAAATATTTTAGTTAATGGTCGTATACTAGATATACCAAGTTATCATTGCAAATCCCTAGATATTATTACTACGAAAGATAAACAAGGATCGAAAACTCTAGTTCAAAATTATATTGCTTCGTCCTCCGGTGAGGAATTGCCAAAACATTTGACTGTTGACTCATCCCAATATAAAGGGCAGTCAATCAATATGGATTGATCCGAAATATGATACAAATCTAATATAGCACCTGTGGATACATAAGAAATGTATCGAATCGATTCTTTTTAATGAATAGATCCTTTGAATATGGAATTCCAAGGGATCGAATAGGAAATGATACTCTGAATCCGCACTGTTGTTGATTCGTCGGACTTATCCACCGATGGTATTCGTGGAATTTCCCTTTGTGGATTGCGTTGGGGGAATCTACCAAGGCAAGCAGGCGAACAACCCCCTGTGAATCCGTAAATCTGAGGAGCATGCTGAAAAAAAAGCATTTCATTCTTTCCGGAATGGATCGAATTCTTACCCCTCATCATGGTGAACCTCCCCTTGTGATTGGGATGAGGTAGAAGCCTCCCTGCCGGGGGGCGGATCGAATCGGAGTTTCCTTAGGTAGCCACCGACCTACAGTTATCTTGAAACTTCCATGCTTGGTGGAGAAGAAGCGAACAAAGGCTCACTTACTGTCTTGTTCTCTATCGTGGACTGGTCCTCCCCTTTAATCCATTTTAATATCTACTAATATCAAGAAATTCTATAAAAAAGCTTGTATTATCTAGTTGAGTTTCATTTCTTGATATTTTTAATTAAATATCTTTCTTCAATTGGAAATTAATTAAATCAATTTGAAATTAGTATTGAAAATATATTAATGAAATATTATAAAAGAAAATCAGAATTAAATAGTCGTCAATCAACATAAAATGTCGTATTATATTTTATACGAGGCGAACCATTCCTACAATAAATGTTATTGTAATATCTGATTCATCAATAAAAGCCATTTATTATCACACTCCCTATCTGAGATTAAATGAATGAATGCACTATAAGGTCCCTTTGTATAATTTGGGTTATGTATAATGGCCATGTTAATGATCATACAACTATTGATTCAATAGTGGAATCATAGAGGCTAGTGCTTGTATGAATATCTAAGGAGTTAGATTGAGGACTCATCAAGCACCGTCAAATGATTGTTAAGATATGATCTCCAGCCCGAGTAGGAGATTGCAATCCTTTCTCATTAGGATAATATCTGACTGACCTCTTGATGTAGGTCCTCTGCATGGGAATAGAGATTTGGAGGTGTCAAGTTAGCTAGGTCAAAGAGTTGACTTAACGAGATTGAGATAACCAAAGTCCTATGTCATAAATTGTCATGATAAAGGCAGAGATCCTCTGATCGGAGACAGATGTGTTACTATATGTCTAAGTATGTACATTTGACATACCAATAATTTGATGACCAAACCAAGATCTATACACCGACGGGATGGTATACACATAAGAGCATATGAGTAATACGATCTCTCAAAGGGATCATACAGGTTCACTTGTGAACCGGAAGACATGAGCTCACTCATGCGGTATTGGGACCGATCAAATTCCATGCATGGTTGTCGTGCTTTGGAAGCATGACAAGAATTTGTAGGCATGATATATGCTTTTGGAAAGCATGTGATCGATACCAAACCACAATGACCAAGATTGAGAAACTTAATGATGAAACCCTAAAGATGATAGTATAAAATTGATCTATATCTTTGGGTTTATCATAGGTCTTCTAGTATGTAGGATGTACATGAATTAGGAATACCTGAGAGTGATGTGATCATAAATGATTGTATAACCATGATGCTTCCATTCCGAGGGAGTAATGAAACATGTCTGGATTTTAGTGACTCCTCTCAGTAGAGAAGTAACCTGATCTTGAGATTCAGATACAATGAGAAGATTAGATTTACGGCCTTGATTTGATAAAGCATCTATGAGAGGTCCATGAGATCTAGATTTGAGATGTGATCTCAATATCCAAGTCACTATACATGGAACGTACAATCGCCTTGTCATTATCTCCAAGTATATGTGGAGAAAGCACATTATTCTTGAAAGAATTTAAGAATAATTCCATTGTTGATTTATATCCAAGCATTGAGAAATGGATAATTAAATGTCATTTAATTATAATGAATAATGTGATATTTATTCACATTATTGAGAATGATGATCCAATATAATTAAATGTGATTTAATTATTATGGATAGGAATAATAAGGATAGTGATAACCGAGATTTTCCGAGGGTCTACATAAATATCTAATCGCTGAAGTGACCACTCAAAACTCCTCGATTAATCAACAACTAACCTACAATATTTGAATAAAACAATTGAATCCCAAAAAAGTAGAATTAACGTTTTTTTTTCTATTATAAAATGCATAGTGTATAAGCATGTAGAGGTCGAACCATAGAGAGCAATACAAGTAGCCTATGGGTATCTATGTACAACCAAGTCATTTGTTCATAAAAAATTTTTGTGGGTTTTTAATTATATATATTTTTGTTTTTGGTTTTATAATTTTTAATTGATTTTTAATTTTCAGATTTTGTATTTTCTTTTTAAATTTTTATCTTTTTGTATTTATTTTTTTCTCTTTTTTCATAAAAGCAATATAGCCAATATAATGCTCTATTTATGCAATACATAGAAACATATTTATAAATACTACTAAATATACATAAAATTCAAAAAATAATGTGTTTTGGGGTTTTTAATATTTTTCTCATGTTTTCATATTTTTCTCAGAATTTTTGCTAATTTTTATGTATTTTTAAAGTAAAAAATATCCCAATTATGGGATTAATAAATATCCCGAAACTAATAATAAATAAGTCCCAAAATTACCCAAATTAATTTTAATATAGAAATAATAATATAGAGAAATGATAAACTAGAAAAATATTTTTTCGTATTTTTGTAGGATTTTTATATTTTTTGTTGTATTTTGGAGCTTCTTGATTTTTTAAATTTTCTTTTTATATTTTTAGATGTTTTTGTTTTCTAGACTCAATAAATATCAAAATATACCAAATATATTTTTTTTGGAATTTTTCAAAATGTTTTATATTTTTTGGTATTTTATAAATTAAATAGGGATTATTTAGGCTCCTTTTTATTTTTTATAAATAGATTAAATGCAAAAAATGCTAATTAAAAGTGTGGGCGTGAAAATACACAGTATGAAGCATTTATCCCTATTTTTTCATATTTTTAAGAGCAATGTAGGTATTTTTAATAAATACATATAGACTACAAAAATACATATCTTAGTAGGGGTGTTTTTGCAAATAAAATAAAGTTTAGGGGGTTTGTTCAAAAACACCCAAAGTTTTCAACGTTTATTTATTATTTCAAGGCTAAACTATAATTCCAAAACCTGCATGGGTTCACATACAAATAACCCACCACGTGGGACGACACGTGACTCCTACAGGCAGGGACCATTATGTAAATCTATAAAAGTTTAGGGACCTGCTTGCAAATTTCACAAAAATATAACAATTAAATTTCATTTTCTTGGACCTTTTCTCAATATACAAAACTGTAGGGGTATCCCAGCAATTTTCCCACCTCACGTGGGACATTACGTGAGGTGGCGTGGAATGGACCTATTTGCAATTACAAGAAGTTCAGGGGTCTCTTTACAAAATTTCCACTTTATTTTAAACGTTATATTTAATTTACAGGACTAAATAATAAATATAAAAAAGGGCAGGGGTATAAGTGCAAATTACCCCTAAACGTGCGTGGAGGGACTGTTCGATGTGCGCCACTTATCCACGTGGCGTGTGTTGAATGGCTGATGACGCTTCGAGATCAGATGGCTAGGATTAGATCGGCCCGGCTGATCTGACGGTTGGCGCGTGGCTGCATACAACAGTTCCTGCTACATCTGGAGCTTCCCTCTTGATCGGACGACTGAGAGGAAAACTGGAAGAACTGGGAAGGGGCTCACTGTTAGCGAGCTTTGATCGGTCGTAGCTAGCTCCTCCGGCCTCCTCTGGCGCCGCCAGGCATCACTTCACGTTCCTGGAAGCCCCCCGCGTCGGAGGATACCTTCAACGAGGCACCTAGACCGCAGGAGTACTCAGGTGAGGTCGAGGAAGAAGATGGGGTCCGGGTACCTGTTCTTCGCTAGAATCGATTTGATTGCGAGTCCCTTGGCACGCCTGGACCTGTAGGAAGATTAGCGCGACAAGACGATGGTCCCCCAGCCTTATTTGGTCGAGATGGACGGAAAAAATGGGTGCGGCAGAGGTCTCCGGCGATGGGCAGAGAGAGGAGACCCGATCTCTTGACCTACGATGGATCAGGGTGATTGGAGGCGCGTGGGATGTGGGGAAAGCGATAGGGAATGAGATGACAGTGTTCAGAGGGTTGGAGCGGCATCGACGATGTGCGGAGGAGCTTCCCGGAGCTCGACTCCAGCGAAGTATGGGCAGAGTGATTAAAGCTCGGTTACTTAACTCAATCCTATTCTAAAGACATGGGAATTAAACCTACGATTAAAATGCTTAAACAATCGAGGAAAGAACAACTCTTATACATGGTGGAACACCAGGGAGCAGGGCTATGTCGGAGCGCCGCCGTGGTGCAGCCCCACCTTCTCCGACCAGCTTCAGCCTCCAGGGGCTTCTCCCAGTCACGAAGAATCGATCTGGACTGAAGGCTAGAGTAGAAGAAGACTAAAGGTTGACCAAATTTGGATGAGAAGGCGGAGCTTTTTATTTATAGACATCGTGATGCACCCTTATTGACCGTGATAAATCAAAGAATCAATCGTGTTTCTAGGTGACCCAAGAAGGTGGCGTGGATCTTTGATGATCAATGATCACTTTCACTTCAGGACGCGAGATCGATAGATGGACGAGATGCCTAGGAAAAATGGTAGAAAATGCGGGGTTTGACAGGTCGCATCACTTCAGACGGCAGAGGGGGGAGTTGACCACGGTCAATATTTGACGCACGGTGATTGGTCCAGCCAGACTCGCTACAAGACAAAACAGGTTGGATATTCAAAATAATTAATTTAAAATAGTAAACGGTTTTATTATTTTTCAATTATAGAATAAAAAATGTTTATTATTTTATGTAGTATTTTATTATGATTTTTATTTATTTATTTAGTGTATTTTAATACACTTTTTTTAATGGCTTATTTATAAGTATATTTACCTATATTTTATATATTTTTATTTTTATTTTGTATATTTTATTTTATTATTGTATTCAATTATTTTATATATTTATAACTTATTTTTTTAGTATAAATATATTTTTATTTGATTTTTATGATTTATTTGTATGCTTAAATAAATAGAGATGTGTATTATATAGGTATATTCATAGGTATTTTACCTATGTTTATGTATACTATTTTATTTTAATGTATTTTTATGAGTTTTATTTTAGTTTTATATTTTTAATAGAATATGTATAATGTTTAAAGTATTTAGAAAAATATAAAAGAATTAAAGAATAAAAGAGTATATTCCCCTTTTATTTATATACATAGGTATTTTGCCTATATAATTATATAAACTTATTTTTTTTGTATTTTCCTTTTGATTTCATTCTAATTTTAATGTGCACAAGTGTTATAAAATTTTTTTATAAAAATATAAAAATATGAATTTGTAAAAATAATGAATAAATTGAATATTTTAATCGGTATTATGTACAATAGGGGCTCAAAACCTAACTTCCACATAGTAAATCCAAAAATATAAAACCACTTCCATTAAAATAGCTCTTGAAAAGTTATATACAATTAGAGGTGATTTTGCTACGTTTTGAGTTTTTATTTGAAGGATATGGGTCTGTGAAGTTTGGTTTCTGGCTTTTTATTCTGGGTATAAAATGAACACTGTATATTATTTTTGCACAAACTTAAATTTGTATTTTTATTTACATTATTATCTACAACTTTTATGTACAAAGTTTCTTTATTTTATGAATAAATCATAAAGAATAAAATAGGTGTCAAAAATGCATAATTAATGGATAAATAAGTGAGGTATTTATTGTATTTTTGGCCCTTATCTCCCCCTACTTTATTCCTTGTCGACCAACTCCTTTCTGGATTTGGTCTCGGAGTTAGGGTCATAAAATATTTTTAATATTTTATTCCTTTTATTTTCTTCTCTTTATTCTATAATTTTGTCATTAAAAACCTTATTTTATGTACAATAAATACAATAAATAATGGATGCTATTATGTGTAAATTAATGCTATTTACATGTATTAGCTAGGGTTTCTAAGGCCAAAATGATAGAATAAAGGTGATGAAATGGAGATTCATCGGATAGTACTATCTAAGTTAATCTCATATATTGTAAATGTGATTTATAAAATATTAGAGAGAGCCTTTTGTGATTTATATTTGTTGATTAATTTTTGATGTGAATTGGATTCACATTGGATGATTAATTCAAAATATAATTTACATTTTATTTTGGATTGTGAATGTGATTCACAAATTTCCAATAGCATGATTGCAATCATATAAAGATAATTGTGAATTATCATTATAAATTAATTATATTGGAAATGAGATAATGTAATCTCATTGGAAAAAGATTTCCATCTACCAAAAGGTGGTGGACGGCCACCAAGTCCAATTGGGATTGGGTGGTTGTCCCCCCTTTGGATGGTTGTTGGCAATCTCTTTCCAATTATACCTAGGATAATTAATTTTAATGATTATTGTTGGTTTTTAACAACAAAATCCTGGCCATCAAAAGGATCATAGATCAAACTCATCCATTGATTTGGACTCCCAAAATACTATATAAGAAGAGGCACCCCCTATTGGACATGCGAGACCACGGCAAGCCATTATGCAATAAATGTTATTGCGAATATCATTCCCTGATATGGAATGAATAATAACTAATTTTCATAATAGGTCCCTTAGTACAATTAGGGTTATGTACCATTGTCATCTTAATAATCATACAGCTGTTGATTCAATTATTGAATCATAGAGGTTGGTGCTTGGATGAATATCTAAAGAGTTAGATTGAGGACTCATCAAGTACCGTCAAATGATTGTTAAAAGAGGATCTCCAGCCTAAGTAGGAGATGACAATCCTTTCTCACAAAGGCTGATATCTAACCGACTTCTTGATGTAGGTCCTCTGCATGGGAATAGAGATTTAGAGGTGTCAGATTAGTTAGGTCAAAGAGTTGACTTAACGAGATCGAGATAACCAAGGTCCTATGTCGTATGTTGTAATGATATAGGCACGCATCCTCTGACCGGAGACAGATGTGCTAATATATATCTGGGTATGTACATTTGGCAGACCAATAGGTAGATGACCTAATCAAGGTTTATACACTGGCGCGCTGGTGTGCATGCAATGGCATATGAGTAATACGATCTCTCACAGGGATCATACAGGTTCATTACTGAACCGAAAGACATGAGCTCACTCATGAGATATTGGGAAGAATCATGCACGGTCGTCTCGCTTTGGAAGCTTGACTGAATTTGTAGGTTTGATATATACTTTTGGAAAGTATATGATCAAGACCTAGGTATGATATATTCTTTTGGAAAGTAAATGATTGATACCGACTCCCAATGATCAATTGAGAAACTTAAGGATAAAACCTTGAAGTAGACAGGGAAAATAGACCTAATATTTCGGGTTTATTCTGGGTCGTCTAGTATGCAAGATGTACATGTATTGGGAATACCTGAGGGTGATGTGATCATAAACGATTGTATAACAATGACGCTTCTATTCCTAGGGAGTGATGAAACGGGTCTGGATTTTAGTGACTCCTCTCAGTAGAGAAGTGATCTGATCTTGGTCCAAATGTTAGACATTGATCTGAATGTGATTCAGATGCAATGAGAAGATTAGATTTGCGGTCTTGATTTAATCAATCATCTATGAGAGGTCCACAAGATATGGATTTGAGATGTGATCTCAATACCCAAGTCACTATATGTGGAACAATACAATCGCCATGTCCTTATCTCCAAGTATCCGCGGAGAAAGCGCATTATACTTGGAAGAGTTCAGGATAACTTCATTGTTGATATTATATATATCTGAGCATTGAGAAAATTGATAATTAAATGTGATTTAATTATCATGAGTAATATTAATTTGATTCATATTATAAAGAGAGTTATCCAAGAGAATTAAATGTGATTTCATTATCAAAGATGTGAATGATGTGAATGTGATTCATATTATTTGGGCACATGAGAATAAGAGATCCAAGATGATTAAATGCGATTTGATTGTCATGGATATGAATAATGTGGATAGTACTATCCATATTAATCATATATATTATAAATGTGATTTATAATATATAAGAGAGAGCTATTTGTGATTTACATTTGTTAGTTAAATGTTGATGTGAATTAGATTCACATTGGACATTGAATTGAAAATGTAATTTACATTTTATTTTGGGTTGTGAATGTGATTCACAAATTTCCAATGGCATGATTGCAATGTTCACAAAATAAATTGGATTTATTTTTGTGAAACACTTTGCAACACATGTTGTTGCAAAATAATGGATAAATACATGGAATATTGGATTCCATGTAATATTGGAAAGAAGGCTCCCTTCTTAACAAGGAGAGGGGACGGCTATCAAGTCCTTATAGGACTCATAGTCGTCCACCTCCCTTTATGGAAGGAGGCTTGCCTCCTTCTTATTTCTCCAATGGAGATTGATTTGATATAAATCAAATTATATTCAATATATATTTGATTTTATTAAATTAATTATTGCTGTGTTTTTAACAACAAGATCTTGGCCATTAAAAGAAACACAAATCAATGTGAGCCATTGGATTTGTGTTTCCCATGGATTGAGATCCATGGATCCCAAAATATTATAAATAGAAGGGCACCCCTTGATCTTCACATGCTAATGATAAACACAAGGCTCTCTCCCTCTCTCTTTCTCTCTACATGCCCCCTCCCCCTCTCTCTCTTATGGCCATCCACCATGGAGCCCTAGAGAGAGTCTCCATCGCCGCAACGTCGTCGTTATGCGGCCCGATCATTTTCTCGTGGATCCCTGTCTCCTTTGGTGCGCCTCGCTCGTGAAGAAGACGTCGGATCTTGTGTGTCGAGACCAAGAGATCCACTGCTTGGTTCATCATCATGGATTGCGGGGAGCACGTGTTTCATCAACACGCTCGCAAGCATCTCCTCCGTCAGATCGGACTTGAGACAGGAGGTCTCTTCCTTTAGAGACTCGATCGCAACCACGCTTCAAGAGGTAACTCTAGTACCTATTTGTGGTTTAGATGAAATGATCCGAGAAATGTTCTTGGATCATGTGGTTTCATCACAGGAAAATTTTTTAATTCCCACTGCATCGAGCAACTAATGCAACTAGTCGCTCCCGATCGCATACGATGCAATCCTCACGCTTCCGTGATGCACTTAAGGATCTCCCCATATCCTTCAAGTGGTATCAGATCCATAGGTTGGAGGTTTCGGATATGATCCATAAACCTAGGATGACTTGGGTTCATTAAGGTTTGCGAATTTTTTATCGCAATTCATTTTCGCATCTCTGTTTTGTGATTATTTTCGACCCTATTTAAAATGTTTAAGCAGAAAATAATAATTGGATTTTGTTCTCCATTAAATAAGAAAGATGCAGGATCTGAGTTTGCGTGATTTCGGATCCGCTTGCTCAAGTTATGGTCATTTTAGAGAACATGTATCCACAGTTTCGGGGACTGCGAATCTTAACGTAATTAAAGAGCTAATTGAGTTTTAAAACGCCTTCAAATGCGTGAAAATAACTTTGGTTCTGGTGTAAATCAAATTAGCAAACTTTAGAAACTTATTTTGCTTAATTTGGATTTAAATTGATTAAGATATGGTATTTTTAATAAGTAAGGGCCACTGTTAGAATTACTTTCCTAATCAAGAACCTAGTGATTGTCATTTAAAAAATTAGTGAAACTAAATGGTTTAATTTTCTCGAATAATTATGGACAAATATTTGTGAAATATTTTAAGATAATTATTTCCTTAAATGACATTGCCTTAACTAATAATTGATTAGATGTGATCTAGATCACAATTGGTTACATCATACACTTTCCAATAAACAAAATTTCTTGAATAGGATTGGGGATTTGTTTAGCAAATCTCCTTATAATATTAATCAAAATTGTTTTGATTACTATATGGTATAACTTCGGTTGAAAACCCGATTATAATATCAAATACAATGATTAATTTGACATTATCTTTTCCCGAGGTGGATATAGTGTTTAGTCGGGGAGCGTTGGGGTAGCAGGTTGCACCGTATGCGGTCTGTTCCACTCTCGTCGGTACTGGCCATGACAGCGGGTAGGGACTTGATAATGCAGGAGAGATCACGATGTATTTTTCTAATTATTAAAATTCAGAATAATACGTATTTGAGATAATATCATAATTCAAGTAACAATAAAGATTGTTTGTTGGATATTAATTGGATCATTTAATATGATTAGATTAATTGGAATCCAATTAAAATTAAACACTCTAATTTGAATAGAGATGTTATTTCCCTTGGAAGAATTAATCATAATGAATATGATTCATGATGATTAATTAGAATTTGAATATGATATGAAGGATCATATAAGTGACATCCATGGTCTCCCGTCAAGGCGAAGGGTTCCGTCGCCAGATATTGTATGTAGGAGACGCTTGTCCGAAGTTACAGCTCCTGCATACAATCCATTTGGATCGGGCTCTTCACTTCTCGAAAGAGTAAGGACGTATGCGTAGTGATTGGATTGTGCAATCCAATATGGAGTCTTCATATTATTGGGGCCATATTGGATTGCGCATAGCGAGTTGTATTCCTGTTGACGGTTGGTACAATTAGTGACTGGTCAACATCATCTTAGGGTTGATGGGCTCGAGTGTTAAAGACGAAATTGAGAATGCAAGTTGGACTTGCAAGGCGGAATGTGTTCCCGCTTCTTTTTATCCGAGTTACAAGTTCTCATATTATTGGGATGCAACAAAGATAAGGAAGGAGATCCCAGATCTTGCTTGAGATAAAATGGTAAGTATATCTCTTACATTGAAAGTGATTAAGGGAATGAACTTTCAATGTTGACAAGGCAAGACAACTTTGATATAAATATTCCTCAATCAAAGAAAAATATGTATATATAAAATATACACGTATGCAAATTTCTTATTTCAAATCATCCTTCATTAAACCAACTCAATGTTATACTCAATAATAACCAGTATAATATCATGGATTGGATCCATGATCAAGATGTTGTACTTGCAGTTGAACACATAATGTATGTGGTTGCAATGTGCAAGTTTCCTCATAATATGATGAATGACAATTAAATAGACAATAGGACTACAACCCTAGGGTTTGTTTGTCTTTATAGTCTTGATCTCATCAAATGTACTTTGGAAGTGACATGTCGATGATGATCGCAATTGTCAATTAATCCTTATCATGACATACATATGTGCTCTTGACATACATATGTGATACATATGTGCTCTTGACATTTTATCATGAATGACATGATTCTCTGCATCTTGCAGAATGGTGGCTCTATAAGAGATGATGTACTCAAAATTTTTGAGTACCTACCTGCACCAATGTTTTAAGAGTTTAAATGGATGTAGATACGATGAGTGTCATCATTCTACTATCTATACTCTAGTCATTCATGAAGCTTCAGAAGATTCATATTGTATGAATTGAATGAAGCATGTATAAATGTTGAAATGCTCTTATATTGAAATCTTTTGAATTCAGCATAAGAGATCCTTTGTCTTAAGAAATGGTTGTTTATAGATGAAGGGAGCACAGTGGAGGCATTGGTTGGACCTAAGTGAGAAGGAAAGTCAAAGAGTTGACTGTACTTCTGTGACTTCCATATGACATCCAAATTTTTAGATGAATGTCAATACTGCAATAAGCCGATGTACTGATAGTGTGACTATCTTTTCTATCTAGGATCCTTAGAGAAGGATCCAGATGGTGTGTCGGAATAATCTACATCTACATATGATCATTGAAATTGACTTTCTTATTTGATAAGATCAAAGTCTAATAATTGTATCTCATTCTTCTACTAACACTTGCAATTAGTTGCATATGTATGGGAAGACTACAGAATTTGATTTTAAGGTTTAATAGTCATCCACATGGATATTGATGCAATTGTTGCAACAATCTCTATTGGATAGATGGACTTGTTATTTTCAATGGAAGAGCCCTTAGTCTTAGAGAATTTCTCTATGACCTAGATATTAGAATACACTCATTGTTTATTTCTAAATGTTGGAAATAAACATGAATTCTGTAATAGACCTGTCATAAAGAGTTATGATGGAGATATTTCATATAGTAATCTAAAATCTAGTGGACTCTACTAAATTAGAAAATTAATGAATGGTTCATTAACATTTTTAATACTGAAATTTAAACCTTAAAAGATCAACAGGAGGATGAAGATCATTTGACAATGATATGGCATCAAGCCTTGGACATTTGTCTATTGATGTGATCAATAGACTAGTAAGAGATGAAACTTTAGATTGTCTAAAGGTTCAAATCTTACGTACTTGTGAATATTGTATTCAAAAGTAAAAATGTCCAATACACCCTTCCTTGGGAATGGTATAAGATGTCAAGGTATTCAAGATCTCATACATATTGATGTATGTGAATAATCTATATCAGAATAAACATTATGGATATGTGATATCTATTGATGATTACTTGTTATATGAGATTTCTTCTCTTCACTTAGAAACCTTTGAAATGTTCAAAGATTTCACAATTTTGGTTTAGAACCAAAGTTTGAAGGAAGATTAAATGAATTTGATCTAATCTAGGTAGTCGGTACCTATTAGATAAATTCATGGAATACCATATAGAGATATGAATATTATTTCTATCTCACTCTTCCTAATAAACCTAAACTGTATGGAGTTGTAGGGAGATACAATTGGATAATGTGGGACATAATATGATCAATGATGAATCGTAGCATAATTATCTCCTAGTTTCCAAGGTATATGTATATGTAGTAGAGACTACAATATATATATATATCCTTAATAAGATTCCAGCAAGTAAGCTGGAATTTAGCACCTGAGAGTGCTACTTCATTAGGAAAATAAAGGATGGTATTGGATACTTACTTTATGACCTTTTGATTCATAAAGGATCTCGTCTCTGAGAATGTGATTATTAGAGGATGTGACTCTTGAGAATCAAGATGAAAATGAAGTGAAGGAACTCCTTTAATCTTGAGAAAGATAATGAGGCTCTTGAAATCAGAAACTAAAGGGACAATTAAAGATGAAACACTAATACCTCTTCAAATAAGTTTAAGGATGGATTCCATGTGTCAGTTAAATCTTACATGATCTAACTTCATATGATGAAGCTTCTGAAGATCATGACATGGAAAGATGGATGTTAGCAATAAAGTCTAAAGTAGACTTCATATACAAGTGTTGTATATGGATCCTCGAGGATCCACCTATAAGGGTAAAACCTATTAGGTGTAAATGGATCTTCAGTAGAAAGAGGGAACCTGATGAGAAGGTAGAGACCTTCAAAGCACGGCTCGTAGCCGTGGGCTACATACTGAAGAGAAGACATTGCTTGCGATGAGACTTGCTCTTCAGTGACCATGCTTGAACCCATCAGAATATTGCTAACTATAGGTACACAACTTGACTTTGACATCTTCGGAATGGAAGTCAAGATTGCATTCCTATGAATACCTCTCTGAGGATATTCACATGAAGTAGCCCCAGGGCTTCATGGTTAAGGAAAGCAAGGTGTACAAGCTAGAGAACTCCATCTATGGACTCAAATAAGCTTCTTGTAGTTGGAACATAGATTTGATGAAATTATAAATGTTATGATTTCAGATAGAATCTTGGTGTACCATGTGAAGCTTAGTGGGAGTGCCATTGTGTTCATCGTGCTAAGTGTAGATAATATCCTAATCTTTTTAAAATGATATAAGGACAATAATAAGTATTTCATAATCTGGTTGTTCCATACCTTGAGATATGATCTCAAGGATACCTCTTAAATCTTAGTTCTGAAGTTGTTCAGAAGCAAAGAGAAGAGGATATTGGGACTGTCACATTTGTAGTACACCTTGGACATGTTCCGTTCTTGGAAAATTCCAAGAAAGGCTTCTTTCCCATAAGATGTGGTACTGACCTATTTAAACGGATAGCACCTTAAAGAGTTGAGGGAGTGAATGCTAAAACCGGTTGCCTTTATGCATTAGTTACGAGAAGCCGAGTGTATGCTAGATGTGTACAAAAGCTAGATGTCTGCCATGTAGGGACTAGTAAATTGTTACTAATCCTACTATGGAGATAAAACACTTGATTGCAGTAATAACAATATCTTCAAAGATGACAAGACTTTAGAGATAGTGATCTCTAAGTCTTATCTTCAAGAACTTAAGTCTTTATCGATAGTGATCTAAAAGGCCTTAATTGTGGATACCTTAGGAGATAGAGATTGTCGCGACCTCGTTTCCCGGGCCATCGGATCTTCCCATATCCGGATCTGGTTACTCAGCAATAATTTATTCAGCAATCACAACTAAAATTCAGAAATAGACTGCAAATAAAAATACTCGTAAGAAAGTATTTCAACACTTTTCCATTCACAAAATAAAGTTCAGATGATACACTGTCCAACTATAACCATTTACATGTACATCAGCTTGAAAGGAAAATATACAAAAGATTACTAACTACCTTAAAAAGTAAAGCTACTGTGGCTGGCTGGATGTCTAGTATGTAAGCTGGATGAATTTTTAAAGTCCTTGTGATGGCTCACCGATACCTGTTGGGTTTTCCGTAAATCATAGGATAAAATTAGTGAATGCTAAGTAACGAAGAAGATAAAAGAAAACAAATTGTGTAATTTTTCAAAACTTGATATCACAAAAATTTCATTCTTTCTCATTAATTTAAGTCATATTCCTTTCTATTCCACATCAGGGATTAGTCTAGGGAACCCCACCATTCTTGGACTCCGAAGCTGTGGATACTTCGGGATTGGAGATTGTGTTGATCTTGGTAAGCTTATATCGCCACACGTCGCCTCAACCAATCCTCCAATACTACCCTGACAAATTCCTTTTCTTTTATTAAACAGGGTCTCAACCCTCAGCCTGGAAAATCAAATGAGCACACCGTCCTCAAGGACTCGGTTGCTTAAAACCTCAGGCTAATATTTAATCATATAACCTAGCGGCTTTAAAAACATATTATCGTGACCCAGTCGCTATTGAACCACTCGTGCCTCCACATGGCACGACCACATCTTTCGTCGTTCCAACCCGAATATATTGGCTCCCGGTACCACGCGTTGCAAAACATTCAATTTGTGTGCACTTATCATAACAGGGCAACCGTGTACCACCTGGGTAGGGAAACACCAATACGGGTTCCTTCCGACAAACCTACAGGTTGTATGCCCGACCTGTAATTCTACTCCCAGTCATCCTTAACGTGACACGCGATCCTTTTCAGGATCCAACTCAAACATCAATTCACATGATGTAATTCTTTCATTAAGTCTTCGATTTGCATAATCAACAATACTTAGTATAGACTCACGTATATATTATTTATATGCATATATACTCGTATTTATGCCTGTTTTAACTCCCAACCCAAACTTTCAAAGCCAACGCATCAATTTGATGCGTAAACCTTATTTTAGTGGAAATCACAAAGCAATTCTTCAGACTTTTTCAAAAATAGCTAAAATTAGGGTTCTTCGTAACAAAGAACACAAAATAAAGAATTTCAATAATTTCTTATGAAAACCCAACAGCAAAAGGAAGGATTTCGTTACCTAATCGAGCTCTCTCTCGTGTATGCAAGGCTTTATCGTGTTTCGTTTTAGAAAGGCTATTTTAAGGCTCCTGAAAAGATCGAATTTCATTTTTCGTATCAAAACGCTAAGAACATGTTAATAACGCGAAGAACGAACGAAGAACGCGAAGAACGCAAAGAACACGAAGAACGTCAAGAACATATTTTCTCTTAAAATTTCGGCAGAGTTTCCCTTTATATCGTGACATATTTCTAGGAAAATTTCGGCAGAGTTTCCCCTTATATCGGGACATATTTCTCGGAAAATTTTGGTAGAGTTCGGGACATATTTCAAAATAAAAACGAAAAGAGTTTCCTCTATAAAATCAATCGAGAGCAAAATAACAACGAAACTGAAAGAATATACTCAACAACAAGAGATGAAGAACCGGTAGACACCACATATCTTAGGTGAGCGAACGTGTGACGAATCACAGGGTCACTGTCGTGCATAGCCGCCCGCACCTAAGTAGGGTATTACACAGATTTCTCCATCAAAATAACTATAAAAGCATAATGTGAAGAATAGAAACATAAACAATGGAGAATCGGTAGACACCACGCATCTTAGATGAGTGAACGTGTGACGAATCACAGGGTCACTGACATGCATAGCCGCCCGCACCTAAGTAGGGTGTTACAAAGATTTCTCCTCGAACCACAACAGGAAAACGAATCGGAAAGAAAGATGAATCAAGAACAAAACTTGAAAGAATAAGAGTATGAATTGAAAGCCTAGCTTACGAAGCAACTAAGAGAGGATCATACATTTCTCCTCCTCGTTCTCCCGACAGCGCTTCGCTAGCACTCCTCCCTCGCCTCCTATTCCTCCTCCCAACCTCTCGACCCTAGCCCTTGGGATGGTGGTGGTAGTGGAAATTGTAGAGAATGAATGGGTAGGGGGTCTATTTATAGGCCCCAGAAAACCACTAACCATGGTTAGAAAACCATGGTTTAGACCTTAACCATGGTTTAGCGGCCCATGGTTTTGGCCCATGGTTTTAGCCAAAACTTATCCCAAACTTGGAGCTTAAGTTAGAACATTCTAGAGGATTCTAGATTCGCTAATGATGCTTAATTAACACTAATCGTGATTAACTTTCACTAATCGCGATTTAACTTTCGCGGCTTACGCTTATCTTTTGTTAACTATTGATTAGTGTTTACTAATGATCATTAACGGCTTCAATCATCATTAAGTTCTTTAATCATGTTTAATTAGTCTTAATGACAGTCATTATGTATTAATGACTTCTCTTTCTTCGGAAAATCATAACAATTCAAAACGAAGTCCGATTCACACAAAACAAATTCGTTGGTTTTCTCTTGACGAGCCGGATCTTATTATATAGGATCCGAGATATGCCAAGTTCAAAGCTTTACAATTATAACAACCTTAAAGGAAGTCTCGTCCTCGAGACTAGAAATGTAGGCATAACAACCTTAAAGAGGATTGAAACCATAACAACCTTAAAGAGAATGAACGTCATGTCATTTAAAATGAACATATACATAATACATAATGTTATCATTCAAACAAGTACGGGTATTTCTCTCTCATTTCTACCTTAGGTTCCCATGTGGCTTCTTCAAACTCTTGGTTTCGCCATAATACTTTAACTAGAGGCACCTCTTTGTTTCTCAACTTCTTAATATCCCTTTCAAGTATTTGCACAGGTATCTCTTGGTATGTCAAGTCTGGCTCAACATGTAAATCATCATAACTTATCTTATGCTCTGGACCCCTAATGTACTTTCTCAGATTTGATACATGAAATACATCATGTATTGCCGAAAGATGTGGAGGAAGTGCAAGTCTATAGGCAACTTTTCCAATCCATTGAATAATTTCAAAGGGACCCACGAACCTGGGTGCTAACTTCCCACGCAAGCCAAACTTCTGAACACCCTTCATAGGTGATACTTTGAGAAATACAAAGTCACCTACCTTAAATTCAAGGTCTCTGCCTGGTATCACTATAACTTTTCTGGCGACTCGGAGCAGTTAATAGTCTTTTTCTAGCAAGTTCTACAGCTTCCCGTGTCTCCTGAAGTCTATCTGAATCATAAAGGTTCTTTATTCCGACCTCTTGCCAACACAAAGGAGTAGTACACTTTCGTCCATATAGTGCTTCAAATGGTGCCATGCCAATACTTGTATGGTCACTATTATTGTAGGTGAATTCTACAAGAGGCAAATGTTTAATCCACGATCCCTTCCATTCTAAGGCACATGCTCGTAGCATATCCTCTAGTGTTTGAATTGTACGTTCTGACTGACCATCTATTTGTGGATGATATGTTGGACTCAAGCATAGTTGTGTACCTAAAGCTTTCATGAAGTTCTCCCAATAGTGTGAGGTGAATCGTGAATCTCGATCAGAAACTACTTCCTTCGGGATACCATGGAGGCGAATCACATGTGTAATATATAACTCAGCAAGTTGGTCTGGAGTGAAAGATAAACTTATCGGAATGAAGTGTGCTACCTTTGTCAGACGATCTATTATAACCCAGATACTATCTTTACTACCAGTCGTCTGAGGTAAGCCAGTAATGAAATCCATGGAAATGCTTTCCCATTTCCATTCAGGTATAGGGAGGGGTTGCAATAATCCTGGTGGCTTTTGGTGTGAAGCTTTTACCTGCTGGCAAGTGAAACATGAATTCACAAACTCAGCAACATCTTTCTTCATTCCCGGCCACCAAAAGTATGAATGAAGATCCTTATACATCTTCATAATTCCTGGATGAATAGATAATCTAGAACAATGAGCTTCTCGTAAGATGTCTTTCCTTAGTTCAGGTGTGTTTGGTACACAAACTCTGTGATGATTATACAGTAAACCATCTTGTATCTGGAATCCCTCTATCTCATTCTTCTCAAGTTGTTGTTTCAAGTCTTTAAGGACTGGATCATCCTCCTGTCCTTTCTTTATTTTATCCCATATTTCTGGTTTGTATCAATGAGGAATAGTTACAGTATCAGCACTACTATCAAATGGTTTCCATTCACTTAACGTTGATAGTAAACCCCAGAAGTGGATAGCACTCACTAACCCAGGTGAATAAGTTCTTCTGCTAAGGGCATCTGCTACGGCGTTCCCCTTACCAGGGTGGTAGGAGATAGTGCAATCATACTCTTTCAGCAACTCTAGCCACCGTCTCTGTCTCATATTGAGTTCCTTCTGATCAAATAGATATTTCAAACTTTTATGATCGGTGAAGATTTCAAAAGTAATACCATACAGGTAATGTCTCCATATCTTTAAAGCGAAAACTACGGCAGCTAATTCCAGGTCATGTGTTGGGTAGTTCTTCTCATGTGTCCTAAGCTGTCGTGATGCATACGCAACTACCTTACCATGTTGCATAATAACCGCCCCAAGTCCTTCTTTAGATGCGTCAGTGTACACTGTAAACCCTTCACTCCCGGAGGGTATAGTAAGGATGGGTGCAGATGTTAGGCATTCTTTCAGTGTCTGAAAAGTAGCTTCACATGTATCAGACCATTAGAATGGGACCTCCTTTTGAGTTAGTCTAGTCATTGGCAATGCTATCCGTGAAAAGTCCTTCACGAATCTTCTATAATATCCAGCTAAACCCAGAAAAGATCGTATTTCTGTGACAGTCTTCGGGCGTTCCCAACTCATCACTGCACTAACCTTTGTAGGATCAACTGATATACCTTCCCCAGAAATAACATGGCCTAAGAAAGATACTTCAGATAGCCAGAAGTCACATTTGCTATATTTAGCATACAGTTTGTTCTTCCTTAGAGTTTCAAGAGCCTTCCTGAGATGATGTTCATGCATATACTTATCCTTTGAGTAAATAAGCACATCATCAATAAAGACTACTACAAAGTGATCTAAGAACTCCTTGAATACTCTATTCATGAGATCCATGAAGGCTGCTGGGGCATTTGTTAGTCCAAAAGGCATAACTAAGAATTCATAATGCCCGTATCTAGTTCGAAAAGCTGTCTTGGGAATATCTGTATCTTTAATTTTCAACTGATGGTATCCAGATCTTAAATCAATCTTGGAATACACAGTTGAACCTTGTAACTGATCAAAGAGATCATCTATTCTTGGCAGAGGATACTTGTTCTTTATTGTCCTCTTGTTTAGTTGTCTATAGTCAATGCACAACCGCATCGACCCATCCTTTTTCCTGACAAATAAGACAGGTGCACCCCATGGTGAAGAACCAGGACGAATGAATCCTTTATCTAACAGTTCTTGCAACTGTATCTTTAACTCTCGTAACTCAGCTGGTGCCATCCTATACGGAGGGATAGAGATAAGTTGAGTATCGAGCATAAGAGAGATTTCAAATTCAATCTCTCGCTCAGGTGGTAATCCAGGTAGTTCCTCTGGAAATACATCAGGAAACTCGTACACTATAGGCACATCTTCTATCATTCTTTCTGACCTTGATGTAGTGGATACATAAGCTAAATAACCTTGGCACCCTTGCTCTAACAACTGTTGTGCCTTCAATGTAGAGATATATTTGATATTATCATTGGATTTCTTTCCAATGAACTGGAACTCTATCGAGTTAGGAAGGTGAAATGTTACTGTCTTCTGGAAACAGTCAAGACATGCATGATGCCTTTCTAACCAATCCATTCCTAGTATAAGATCAAAGTCCTCCATTTCGATTAGTAGTAGTGAAACAGGTAACTGATGTCCCGCTATCAGTATTATACAATTATCCAGGATTTCTCGGATTATAATTACTTGTCCTCCTGGTCCCTTGATCAGATAGGATTGTTGTACTTCTATTGGTATCTTACCCAAAGTGGGTACTAACCGTCGAGCAATAAATGAATGTGAAGCACCAGAATCAAATAAGGCATGTAATGAAAAGCCATGAATAGTAACGGCACCTCGTACGACTGTGTCTGAGTGGTAGGCTTGTTCCTCAGTAATTGCATTTAGCTGGCCATTAGGAATAGGCAAGCTAGACTCCACAACACTTTGTGGTGGTTGTTGTGTAGGAGACACTCCTTGTGAGCCCCGACCTCTACCATGTCTTCCTCCGTGTGTTGCTCCATTGCTCGAGGTGGATATTATACTGTTAATTGGGGTTGATTTAAACCCTGAACCTCTCAACTTCGGACAATCTTTCTTGATGTGGCCTTCCTGATGACAGTAAAAACACACACATGCTCATGTTTGAGCTGAAGATCCAACCACAGAGGTGCTAGCTCCTGTTGCTGTGTCGTGAGGATATAATGGAGGTCTAGAGAAACCCCTTCTTCCTGATAATTCCTGACCCAAGGTCTGTGGTGAGCTTATATTGGAACTGGCTAGATTATAGCGACGATCTCTACGATTATAATGTGCCTTGCTTTTGGATGGTCCACCATTAAAGTGGAAACTTCTTCTTTGGCGGTTTTCATCCCTCTCCATCTCAATACGAGAGGCGATGTCCATTGCTTCATCTACGGTTGTGGCTCTAAAACCAGCAAGCTTTTCTCGTAGATCTCCCTGAAGACCGCTAACAAATTTGGTAAGACACTCTTGTGGTGAAGCTTCTAGAGCTGGTGAGTACCGTAGTAGCTCAGTAAAGTGGATATGATAATCTCTTACGGTCTTAGAACCCTGATTCAGAGAAGCCAACTCTCTCCTCTTTAATTCTTCCCAATGAGAGGGACAGAAGTGAGCTCGGAACCTCTCTTCGAAGATATCCCATGGAACAGGATCTGCTAACTTCTTGGAAATTGCTCTCCACCATCGTTGTGCATAATTTGCTAGGGAGTAATCAGCAAAGTGCACCCAGGTGTCAACTGGTGCATGGATTATCCTCAACATCCTAGTAACGTCATCGAGCCATAACTCAGCCTCGGCAGGTGTCTCTACGCCTTTGAATCGAGGAATTTTTCCCTTTCGGTAATTATCTAGTAATGTTTGGTGTCTAAGAAGGGCCTTCTCCATTGCTCCTTCAACCGGGGTAGGAGCAAACTCAGTTGAAGGATGGTAACTAGATTCTTCCTCAGAAAGATGGACAGAACCTTCAATCGTAGCATCCGCAGGCTTAAATGCCTCGGGTCTCTTAGCCTGTGCATTGAGCCTCTCCTCCAATGCTTGTTGCCTTTGCCCCATGTCTTGGAGCATTGTCATCATAGCCGCTAATTGTCTAGACACGTCTTGGTCTGCCATGATCCTGGGATGAGTCAAGGTCAAAGGTCAGATTCTATATGTCTTAGCATGATGTAAATAAGGGACAATGACTTGTGAATGGTACTGCAGTCATTTATTAAGATCAAAGGATCTTAATACAAACTTAGTTTCTGAATACCGCTCATAGTTGTTAATTACTAAATAAATTAATGGAGTAACCGGGCTCTGATACCAATCTGTCGCGACCCCATTTCTCGGGCCATCGGATCTTCCCATATCCGGATCTGGTTACTCAGCAATAATTTATTCAGCAATCACAACTGAAATTCAGAAATAGACTGCAAATAAAAATACTCGTAAGAAAGTATTTCAACACTTTTCCATTCACAAAATAAAGTTCAGATGATACACTCTCCCACTATAACCATTTACATGTACATCAGCTTGAAAGGAAAATATACAAAAGATTACTAACTACCTTAAAAAGAAAAGTTACTATGGCTGGCTGGATGTCTAGTATGTAAGCTGGATGAATTTTTAAAGTCCTTGCGATGGCTCACCGATACCTGTTGGGTTTTCATAAATCATAGGATAAAATTAGCGAATGCTAAGTAACGAAGAAGAGAAAAGCAAACAAATTGTGTAATTTTTCAAAACTTGATATCACAAAAATTTCATTCTTTCTCATTAATTTAAGTTCTATTCCTTTCTATTCCACATCAGGGATTAGTCCAGGGGAACCCCACCATTCTTGGACTCCGAAGCTATGGACACTTCGGGATTGGAGATTGTGTTGATCTTGGTAAGCTTATGCCGCCGCACGTCGCCTAAACCAATCCTCCAATACTACCCTGATAATTTCCTTTTCTTTTATTAAACAGGGTCTCAACCCTCAACCTGGAAAATCAAATGAGCACACCGTCCTCGAGGACTCGGTTGCTTAAAACCTCAGGCTAACATTTAATCATATAACCTAGCAGCTTTAAATACATATTATCGTGACCCAGCCGCTATTGAACCACCCGTGCCTCCACATGGCACGACCACATCTTCCGTCGTTCCAACCCGAATATATTGACTCCCGGTACCACGCATTGCAAAACATTCAATTTGTGCGCACTTATCATAACAGGGCAACCGTGTACCACCTAGGTAGGGAAACACCAATACGGGTTCCTTCCGACAAACCTACAGGTTGCATGCCCGACCTGTAGTTCTACTCCTAGTCATCCTTAACGTGACACACGATCCTTTTCAGGATCCAACTCAAACCACATCAATTCACATGATGTAATTCTTTCATTAAGTCTTTGATTTGCATAATCAACAATACTTAGTATAGACTCACGTATATATTATTTATATGCATATATACTCGTATTTATGCCTGTTTTAACTCCCAACCCAAACTTTCAAAGCCAACGCATCAATTTGATGCGTAAACCTTATTTTAGTGGGAATCACAAAGCAATTCTTCAGACTTTTTCAAAAATAGTTAACATTAGGGTTCTTCGTAACAAAGCACACAAAATCAAGAGGTTCAATAATTTCTTATGAAAACCCAACAGCAAAAGGAAGGATTTCGTTACCTAATCGAGCTCTCTCTCGTGTATGCAAGGCTTTATCGTGTTTTGTTTTTAGAAAGGCTATTTTAAGGCTCCTAAAAAGATCGAATTTCATTTTTCGTATCAAAACGCTAAGAACATGTTAAGAACGCGAAGAACGAACGAAGAACGCGAAGAACGCGAAGAACACGAAGAACGTCAAGAACATATTTTCTCTTAAAATTTCGGCAGAGTTTCCCCTTATATCGGGACATATTTCTCGGAAAATTTTGGCAGAGTTTCCCCTTATATCGGGACATATTTCTCGGAAAATTTCGGCAGAGTTTCCCCTTATATTGGGACATATTTCAAAATAAAAACGAAAAGAGTTTCCTCTATAAAATCAATCGAGAGGAAAATAACAACGAAACTGAAAGAATATACTCAACAATAAGAGATGAAGAACCGGTAGACACCACACATCTTAGGTGAGTGAACGTGTGACGAATCACAGGGTCACTGACGTGCATAGCCGCCCGCACCTAAGTAGGGTATTACATAGATTTCTCCATCAAAATAACTATAAAAGAATAATGTGAAGAATAGAAACATAAACGATGGAGAATCGGTAGACACTACGCGTCTTAGATGAGTGAACGTGTGACGAATCACAGGGTCACTGACGTGCATAGCCGCACGCACCTAAGTAGGGTGTTACACAGATTTCTCCTCGAACCACAACAGGAAAACGAATCGGAAAGAAAGATGAATCAAGAACAAAACTTGGAAGAACAAGAGTATGAATTGAAAGCCTAGCTTACGAAGCAACTAAGAGAGGATCATACCTTTCTCCTCCTCGTTCTCCCGGCAGCGCTTCGCTAGCGCTCCTCCCTCGCCTCCCACTCCTCCTCCCAACCTCTCGACCCTAGCCCTTGGGGTGGTGGTGGTAGTGGAAATTGTAGAGAATGAATGGGTAGGGGGGTCTATTTATAGGTCCCAGAAAACCACTAACCATGGTTAGAAAACCATGGTTTAGCGGCCCATGGTTTTGGCCCATGGTTTTAGCCAAAACTTATCCCAAACTTGGAGCTTAAGTTAGAACATTCTAGAGGATTCTAGATTCGCTAATGACGCTTAATTAACACTAATCGTGATTAACTTTCACTAATCGCGATTTAACTTTCGCGGCTTACGCTTATCTTTTGTTAACTATTGATTAGTGTTTACTAATGATCATTAGCGGCTTTCAATCGTCATTAATTTTTTTAATCATGTTTAATTAGTCTTAATGACAGTCATTATGGATTAATGACTTCTCTTTCTTCGGAAAATCATAACAATTCGAAACAAAGTTCGATTCACACGAAACAAATTTCGTTGGTTTTCTCTTGACGAGCCGGATCTTATTATATAGGATCCGAGATATGCCAAGTTCAAGGCTTTACAGAGATCTCCAGGAATAAGGGTTTTCTGATAAGGATTATGGACATACTTGTTATAATAATTATTGAAATATGGTGTCAAAGGACAGTATAACTAACAAGATTGAGTACTGGTTGCATAAAATGCAACATTCGCAGTGGATGTGAGCATTGTTACTTGGGGATATGCAAGTGTCGTAAAAGGACTTAGGGTAGTCTCTCGGGAACAGAGTGACTGATCAGCTTACCTAGCTATTTTTCTGAATAGCATATGATTGTCACATGAGGGTGGGTTTAAATGATTAGCCCATTAATGGCTCTTTGGGCTAGTGGGAGATTGTTGGACATGCAAGCCCACGGCGAGCCATTATGCAATAAATGTTATTGTGAATATCATCCCCTGATCTGAAATGAAGAATAACTAACTTGCATAGTAGGTCCCTTAGTACAATTAGGGTTATGTACCATGGTCGTCTTAATGATCAAACAGTTGTTGATTCAATTATTGAATCATAGAGGTTGGTGCTTGGATGAATATCTAAAGAGTTAGATTAAGGACTCATCAAGTACTGTCAAATGATTGTTAAGAGAGGATCTCCAACCTAAGTAGGAGATGACAATCCTTTCTCACAAAGGCTGTTATCTGACCGACCTCTTGACGCAGGTCCTCTGCATGGGAATAGAGATTGAGAGGTGTCAGATTAGTTAAGTGAAAGAGTTGATTTAATGAGATCGAGATAACCAAGGTCTTATGTCGTATGTTGTCACGATATAGGCACGCATCCTCTGACCGGAGACAGATGTGTTACTTTATGTCTAGGTGTGTACATTTGGCAAACCAATAGGTTGATGATCTAATCAAGGTCTATACACAGGCGCGCTGGTGTGCATGTAAGGGCATAAGAGTATACGATCTCTCAAAGGGATCTTACAGGTTCATTACTGAACCGGAAGACATGAGCACACTCATGAGATCTTGGGAAGAATCAAATTTTGAGCACGGTCGTCTCTCTTTGGAAGCTTGACTGAATTTGCATGTTTGATATATACTTTTGGAAAGTATATGATCAAGACCTATGTATGATATATGCTTTCGGAAAGTATATGATTGATACCGACTCCCAATGAACAAATGAGAAACTTAAGGATAAAACCCTGAAGTAGACAGTGAAAAGAGATCTAATACTTCAGATTTATTGTGGGTCTTCCAGTATGCAGAATGTACATGTATTGGGAATACCTGAGGGTGATGTGATCATAAATGATTGTATAACCATGACGCTTCCATTCCTAGGGAGTGATGAAATGAGTCTGGATTTTAGTGACTCCTCTCAGCAAAGAAGTGATCTGATCTTGGTCCAAATGTTGGACATTGATCTGAATGTGATTCAGATGCAATGAGAAGATTAGATTTGCGGTCTTGATTTAATTAAGCGTCTATGATAGGTCTGCAAGATCTGGATTTGAGATGTGATCTCAATATCCAAGTCACTATGTGTGGAACAATACAATCGCCCTGTCCTTATCTCCAAGTATCCGCAGAGAAAGCGCATTATCCTTGAAAGAGTTCAGGATAATTTCATTATTGATATTATTTATATCCGAGCATTGAGAAAATTGATAATTAAATGTGATTTAATTATCATGAGTAATATGAATCTGATTCATATTGTAAGGAGAGTTATCTAAGATAATTAAATGTGATTTAGTTATCAAAGATGTGAATGATGTGAATGTGATTCATATTATTTAGGCACATGAGAATAAGAGATCCATGATGATTAAATGTGATTTGATCATCATGGATATGAATAATGTGGATAGTACTATCCATATTAATCATATATATTATAAATGTGATTTATAATATATAAGAGAGAGATATTTGTGATTTACATTTGTTAATTAAATGTTGATGTGTTGGATTTACATTGGACATTGAATTGAAAATGTAATTTACATTTTATTTTGGGTTTTGAATGTGATTCACAAATTTCCAATGGCATGATTGCAATATTCACAAAATAAATTGGATTTATTTTTTTGAAATACTTTGCAACAAATGTTGTTGCAAAATAATGGAGAAATACATGGAATATTGGATTCCATGTAATATTGGAAAGAAGGCTCCCTTCCTAACAAGGAGAGGGGTGGCTACCAAGTCCTTATAGGACTCATAGCCGTCCATCTCCCTTTATGGAAGGAGGCTTGCCTCCTTCCTATTTCTCCAATGGAGATTGATTTGATATAAATCAAATTATATTTAATATATTTGATTTTATTAAATTAATTATTGTTGTGTTTTTAACAATAAGATCATGACCATTAAAAGAAATACAAATCAATGTGAGCCATTGGATTTGTGTTGCCCATGGATTGAGATCCATGGATCCCAAAATATTATAAATAGAAGGCCCCCCTTGCTCTTCACATGCTAATGAGAAACACAAGGCTCTCACCCTCTCTCTTTCTCTCTACACGCCCTCTCTTCCTTTCTCTCTCTCTTATGGCCATCCACCATGGAGCCCTAGAGAGAGTCTCCATCGCCGCAGCGCCGTCGTTATGTTGTCCGATCATTTTCTCGTAGATCTCTGTCTCCTTCATTGTCTCGCTCATGAAGAAGACGTCGGATCTCGTGTGTCGAGATCAGGAGATCCGCTGCTTGGATCATCAACATGGATTGCGAGGAGCACGTGTTTCATCAACACGCTCGTAAGTGTCTCCTCCGTCGGATCGGACTTGAGACAGGAGGTCTCTTCGTTTAGAGACTCGATCGCAACCACGCTTCAAGAGGTAACCCTAGTACCTATTTGTTGTTTAGATGAAATGATCCAAGAAATGTTCTTGGATCATGTGGTTTCATCACATGAAAATTTTTTAATTTCTGCTGCATCGAGCAACTAGTGCGACTAGTCGCTCCCGATCGCATACGATGCGATCCTCACGCTTCTGTGATGCGCTTAAGGATCTCCCCACATCCTTCAACCCCTTGCTCTTAAACTCACAACAAGAACAACAACTATTGTTCTTCTCTCTCTCTCTCATTCTCCAGGCATACGCCTCATCACTCTCTCTCATTGGGTGGTCGCCCACCTTACTCTAGAGAGAAGGTCGCCTCTGTCGTCGCATCGTAGTTGTGCTTCGACTACTTGAGAATCTCCATCTCCTTTGGTGCGCCACTCTTGTGAAGAAGACATTTGATCTCATGAGACGATATCGGGATATTCATTGCTTGGTTCAACTACTTGGATTGCAAGGACCATGTGATTCATGCCCACGCTCGCAAGTGTCTCCTCCTACATATCAGACTTGAGATAGGAGGTCTCTTTGTCTAGATACTCGATCACAACCTCGCTACAAGAGGTATTCCTTTATCTAGTATATGCTTTAGATGAAACGATTCAAGAAGTGTTCTTGTATCATGTGGTTTCATTGATTAAATTTTTAAATTCCGCTACACCGAGCAACTAGTGCGACTAGTCTCTCTCGATCGCATATGATGTGATCCCCATGCTTCCGTGATGTGCTTAAGGATTCTCCCATATCCTTAAAGTGGTATCAGAGCCTTGGTCAGGTCTTGGATATGATCTAAAACCCTAGGCGATCATGGTTCCCGCTATGAAAATTGTTTTGCATGTATTCTCATATCTGTAACAAATTTATTTTTGCTTACTGATTTCCTGACTTGAAACACGATTTTATTTCCTGACTTGAATTAATTAGAGAATCAAACCAGCAAACTTCATGATTTTATTTTGCGCGATTCTGACTTTGTTTGACCTAGATATTCCATATTTAGTGGAGATGGGTGGGATGATTATTGGATCATCAGGATCTCTTTCTTAATTTGTTTATCATTCGATGTCAATCAAGGAAATTAAGAATTTACCATGATTAATTGATGATTAATATATATTTGGTGAAATAATAGATTAAACATCAATCATCATTGAATGAGTATTTCATGAAAACCCTAGGATATCTTACAATTGTTGTAGGACAATCTCTACATGCAAAACTTGGTTACTTGAATAGGATTGGGGATTTGTTTAGCAAATCTCCTTATAATATTAATTAAAATAGTTTTGATTATTATTATATGGTATAACTTCGGTTGAAAGACCAATTAACACATCAAGTACAAAGTGATCAATTGGCAATATCCTAACCTGAGGCGGATATGGTGTCTAGTCGGGGAGCGTTGGGGTAGCAGGTTACTCTGTGAGCGGTATGTCTCACTCCCATCGGTACTAGCCATGATAGAGGGTAGGGAAGGGATAATGTTTGAAGGGATCATGATGTATTTTTCTAATTATTAAAATTTGAATAATACGTATTTTGAGATAATACCATCCTTTCAAGTAACAATCAAGTTTGTTGGTTGATTGAATGATTGATAATTAATTTAATATGACTAAATGAATTATATCCAATTAAAACACTCTGTTTATTAATAGATGTATATTTCCCTTGGAATAATTAATTATATGAATGTGATTCATGATAATTAATTAGAATTTGAATATGAGGAGGAGGATCACATAAGTTACATCCATGGTCTCCCGTCAAGGCGAAGGGTTCTATCGTCATGGATTATATGTAGGAGACGCATGTCCGAAGTGATAACTCGTGCATACATGCGCATCTAGATCGGACTCTTTGCTTCTCAAAAGAGTAAGGTCTTATATGTAGTGACCCAAATATCGAGTCCTCATATTATTGGGGCGATATTGGATTACGTATAGAGAGTTTTAATCCTCCTGATGGTTAGTTCAATTAAAAACGAGTCAAGATCACTTTAGGGGTGGTGGGCCCGGGTGCTAAAGACCGAATTGGGAAACGCAAGTTGGACTTGCAAGGCAGAATGTGTTCTCGTTTCTTTTAATCTGAGTTGCAAGTTCTCATATTATTGGGATGTAACAAAGGTAAAGAGGAGATCCCAGTTCTTGCTAGAGATATATCGGTAAGTACATCTCTTGCTTTGAAAGTGATTAAGGGAATGAACTTTCAAAGTTGAAAATGCAAGACTAATTTGATTAAAAAATCCTTAATCAAAGAATTACAATTGAATATATAATTGGGTAAATTACAATTTGGGTCCCTATTTATAGGTCCGATCCCGGAATGGGTCCCGATCTTCAAATTGTAACGATTCAGGTCCCAGGGCCATTAATGTAAGGAACCTTTTGGGGCTAATGACGGGTATGTCCTTGTTTAAAAGTTGGAACCCAACCCTCATTTCCTTCCCAACAAGGGCATATTCGTCATGAACCCTAAAATTTCCATTTCCTAAATGGTCCTGGGACCCGAATCGTTACAATTTAAAGATCGGGACCAATTCTGGGATCGAAACCATATATGGGGACCCAAATTGCAATTTACCTTACATAATTATATTCAAATGTAGTGCATTCTTAATTTCAGAAAATGAAGTCCATAAAGCAACTTAACAGGCTCCTAGAGGTCAATTAGTTGGCCGGACCAAATTATTCAGATTGTATCTGAAATTTGAATCTTGTCCTATCTATTGAGTGCATCTCTTATGTGCTAACAAAGGACAAGTACACAGACTCGAAGACTCTAGAAGAAATTAGTTATAATGAAAAATATGATGAAGATCATAATTTGGCATGGTGTTACATTCTAGGTTCATTGTCCAATGTGCTTCGGAAGCAACATGTGAAAATGAACACTTGCCACGATATTATGTTGAATCTGAGGGAAATGTTTGGTGATGTAAACCACACAAACGTTATAATATCGTGAAAGAGCTTATTCGCTGCAAGATGCAGGAGAGGGCCTCTATCAAAGAACATGTACTCAAAATGTTTGGGTACCTTTCTGAGTTGGAAACCCTAGGAGCTGACGTGGATGCAGATATGCAAGCTGACTTCATGCTGTTGTCGCTCCCTAAGTCTTTAAACAAATTTGTGGTGACGCACCACATTAGCAAAGTTGATTATACTAATGCTGGGCTATTGGCTGCACCAAAATCTGTAGAAGACGTAATGAAGAAGGATGGCCCCTCTGGTAGTGCAATGGTTGCACAAGTTAAAGGAAAGCGTGGTCGTAAGCATGATTCTCGGAAGGGCCTCGCCTAGAAGAGAAAGAGGAAGAGTCAAGGCATTGGATTATCTTCCAATGCATCCACTTTGATGGCATCGAAGAAAACCGATGCCTGTCACCGATGCAAGAAGCCAGAGCACTGGAGGCGTAATTCCTCGGATTACCTGAAGTTTGCCGACAAAGGTAAAGCCCCAGCAGGTATGAAATCTATTTTCATCATTGAAACCAATTTTCTTGTTGGATGAGAAGGAAGTTGGGTTATAAATTCTAGTGATTCTGTTCATGTATGAAATTTGTTGCATCTGTTTTAGGAAATTAGAAGTCTTGATGAAGGGGAGATAGTCATCCAGATGGGATCTGATGCAAGTGTTGCAGCAATCACCGTCGGGACCTACCGACTATCATTATCTAGTGGAAGAGTTCTATTACTTAAAGAGTGTATTTATATATCAGAAGTAAGAAGGAATCTTATATCTGTATCTAAGCTTGTTAGAAGTAGATATTCATTCCTTTTCTGTAATAAACTAGTCATAATTTTTTATGATAAGTATATTATAGATGGTGTTTTAACTTCTGGTGGACTCTGTGAATTGTGCATTGATGAACATGTTATGAATATTACTACCACTAATATCACCCTAAAAGATCAGGTAGGATGGAAATCATTCAAACATGATTTGGCATCAAAGGATTGGTCATTTATCTGTTGATAGGATCAATAGATTGATAAAGGATGGACCCTTAGATTTTCTACAAGTTCAATCTTTTCCTACCTACGAACATTGTATTTGAGGAAAAATGACTAGGATGCCTTTTCGTAACAATGTTACATGATGCGAGGGTATTCTTGACCTGATACATACCATGCATATGGTCCCTTCAGTACCGCGACCTAAAATGGATATCGATATTATTTGACATTTATCAATGACCATTCGCGATATGGGTTTATCTACCGATAGGTTGATTAAATAGATTCAATCTGACCGAGGTGGTGAGTACCTCTCAGATGAATTCAAGGAATACCTTAAAGAGAATGGAATTGTCTCCAATCTCACTCCTCCTGGAACCCCCCAACTTATGTTGAAAGATGCAACAGGACCATCATGGATATGGTGTCTTCAATGATGAGTAAAGCACATTTACCTCTTAGTTTATGGGGATATGCAGTAGAGACTACAATATATATCCTGAACAAGATTCCTAGCAAGTCTGTACCTAAGACTCATCATGAGATCTGGTATGGAACCATACCCAGTGTTAAACACTTGAGAGTTTAGGGTTGCTTGGTCCATGTAAAGAGCATGGATGCAAGTAAGATAGAATCTCTCACACTCGAGAGTGCTACTTCATTGGGTATGTTAAGGATGGTATTGGATATCAGATTTATGACCCTCATACCCAAAAGGTATTCATCTCTAGAGATGTGAAATTTCTGGAGGATTACTTCCTTAAAGGTCCGGACAAAAATGAAGTGGAGGAACTCATTGAGTCCCCTGAGGATTCTGAGCTTTCTAAACCAAAAATGGAAGAGATAAATAAAGATGAAACACATGTACCTCTTCGAAGGAGTTCGAGGGTGGTTGCACCGCATGAAAGGTATGGATTCCATGTGTCAGGTGAAACTGGCAATGATCTTGCTTCATTTGATGAAGCACTCGCAGATCATGATATGGATAGATGAATGCTAACAATGAAGTCAGAGATTGACTCCATGAATAAGAATGGTGTACGGACCCTAGAGGATCCACCTAAAGGGGTAAAACCCATTGGGTGTAAATGGATCTTCAAGAGGAAAAGGGGACCTTATGGGAAAGTAGAGACTTTCAAGGCACGACTCGTAGCCAAGGGATACACACAGAGAGAATGCATCGACTACGATGAGATGTTCTCTCCTGTGGCTATTCTTAAGTCCATCATGACATTACTGACTATAGCTGCATCTCTTGACTACGACATCTAGAAGATGGACGGCAAGACAGCTTTCCTTACTGGATACCTCTAGGAGGATATCTATATGGAGCAACCCCAGGGTTATAACCGAGGAAGGTAAAGTATGCAAGCTAAAGAAATCCCTCTATGGCTTAAATAATCTTCTCATAGCTGAACATCAGATTTGGCGAAACCATAAAGAGTTATGATTTTGTGCAAAATCATGATGAACCATGTGTGTTCAAGAAGCTTAGTGGGGTGACATTGTGTTCATTGTCCATTATGTAGATGACATCCTTATCATTGGGACTGATACAGAGATGATGAGCAGTGTTAAGATTTGGCTATCCCATACCTTTCGAGATGAAAGATCTTGGAGAAGCCTCTTACATCTTGAGTCTGAAGCTATTCAGAAACCGAAAAGAAGATTTTATGATTATCACAATATGGATACATTAAGAAAATTTTGGAATGTTTCCGTATGGAGAGTTCCAATAAAGGTTTCCTTCCCATAAGACATGGTATCCACCTATCTTAAGGGATGGCTCCTCAAAGTGTTGAGGAAAAGAAAGCCATGGCTGGATGCCCCTATGCATCAACTGTAGGAAGCTTAGTGTACGTCATGATGTGTATAAGGCTAGATATCTGCCATGCAATGGAAGTGGTAAGTCTTTACCAATCTTGCTATGGAGAACAACACTGGAATGCAGTAAAGAACGTTTTTAAGTATCTAAGATGGACGCAAGATTACATCTTGGTCTATGGAGATGGTGATCTCCAAGTCTTATGATACACATGTTCAGACTTCCAGTCGGATATCGATGATCGCAAGTCAACATCAGGGTTTTGTTTCTATTGAACAGTGGTGTTGTGAGATGGAGAAACAAGAAGTAGGACACTACAACAGATTCAACAACAGAACCCGAATACATTGCAGCATCAGATGCTGCAAAGGAGGTGGTGTGGTTACGAAAGTTAATCCCAGAACTTGGTGTAATCATCTAATACTCCCATCCACTGCTCTGCGATAACACAGGAGCCATTGCCCATGTGAAGGAACCTAGATGGCATCAAAAGAGCAAGCACGTGGAAAGGAAATACTACATCATTCAGGAGATTCAAAAGCGTGGTGACATCATCATCACAAAGGTGGCCTCTACCGACAATGTTGCTGATCCTCTTACCAAACCTTTAACACAGAAGGTTTTTAACCAACATGTAATTAGTATGGGTTTAAGGATTGTACATGAATGGTTCTGAGGACTAGTGGGAGATTGATAACCATGTGAGCCTGAGGTGAACCATTCCTACAATAAATGATATTCTAATATTTGATTTATCAATAAAAGTTATTAATTATTTCACTCCCTATCTGAGATTAAATGAATGAATGCACTATAAGGTCCCTTTGTACAATTCGGGTAATTTACCATAGCCATCTTAATGATCATATAGCTGTTGATTTAATAGTTGAATCATAGAGTCTGATGCTAGGATGAATATCTAAGGAATTAGATTGCGGACTCATCAAGCACCGTTAAATGATTGTTAAGAGGCAATCTCTAGCCCGAGTAGGAGATGGCAATCCTTTCTCATTAGGTTGATATCTGATCGACCTCTTAATGCAGGTCCTCTGCATGGGATTAGATATTCGGAGGTGCCAGGTTAGTTAGGTCAAAGAGTTGACTTAACAAGATTGAGATAACAAAAGTCCTATGTCATAAATTATCATGATATAGGCATGCATCCTCTGACCGGAGACTGATGTGTTACTATATGTCCAAGTATGTACATTTGATAGACCAATAATTTGATGACCTAACCATGGTCTATACATCGGTGAGCTGGTGTGCATATAAGAGCATATGAGTAATACAATCTCTCAATAGGAACATACAGGTTTACTTGTGAATCGGAAGACATGAGCTCACTCATGAGGTATTGGGAACGATCAAATTCCATACATGGTCGTCATGATTTGGAAGCATGACAAGAATTTGTAGGTATGATATATTCTTTTGGAAAGCATATGATCGATACCAAAACCCAATGACCAAGATTGAGAAACTTAATGATGAAATCCTAAAGATGACAATATAAAATTGATCTATATCTTCGGGTTTATCATAGGTCTTCCAGTATGCAGGATGTATAGGTATTAGAAATACCTTAGGGTGATGTGATCATAAACGATTGTATAACCATGACGCTTCCATTCCGAGGGAGTGATGAAACAGGTCTGGATTTTAGAGACTCCTCTCAATAGAGAAGTAATCTGATCTTGGTCCAAGTGTTGGACATTGATCTGAATGAGATTTAGATGCAATGAGAAGATTAGATTTACGACCTTGATTTAGTCAAGCATCTATGAGAGGTCCATGAGATCTGGATTTGAGATGTCACCTCAATATCAAGTCATTATACGTGGAACGTACAATCGCTCTATCCTTATCTCCAAGTATCTGTGAAGAAAGCGCATTATTCTTGAAAGAATTTAAGAATAATTCCATTATTGATTTATATCCAAGCATTGAGAAATGGATAATTAAATGCGATTTAATTATCACGAATAATGTGAATTTGATTCACATTATTGAGAATGATGATCTAATATATTTAAATGTGATTTAATTATTATGGATAGGAATAATATGGCTAACACTATCCAAGTTATTCTCATATATTGTAAATGTAATTTATAATATATTAGAGAGAGCCTTTTGTGATTTATATTTGTTGATTAATTTTTGATGTGAATTGGATTCACATTGGATGATTAATTGAAAATATAATTTACATTTAATTTAGGTTGTGAATGTGATTCACAAATTTCCAATGACATGACTGCAATCTTCTCAAGGTAATTGTGAATTATCATTGTAAATTAATTATATTGGAAATGAGATAATATAATCTCATTGGAAAAAGATTGCCATCCACCAAAAGGTGGTGGACAACCACCAAGTCCAATTGGGATTGTGTGGTTGTCCCCCCTTTGAATGGTTGTTGGCAATCTCTTTCCAATTATCCCTAGGATAATTAGTTTGATTGATTGTAGTTGGTTTTTGACAACAACATCATGGCCATTGAAAGGATCACAGATCAATGTCATCCATGATTTGGACTCCCAAAAAACTATATAAGAAGAGGCACCCCTTGCTCTTCAACTCACAATAAGAACAACAACTATTGTTCTTCTCTCTCTCTTTCATTCTCAAGGCACACATCTCCTCTCTCTCTCTCTCATTGGGTGACCGTCCACCTTACTCTAAAGAGAAGGTCGTCTCCGTCGTCGCATCGCAGTTGTGCTTCGACTACTTAAGAATCTCCCTCTCATTCGATGCACCTCACTTGTGAAGAAGATGTTTGATCTCGTGAGACGTGATCAGGAGATTCATTGCTTCATTCAACTACTTGGATTGCGAGGAGCATGCGATTCTTCTCCGTGCTCGCAAGCGTCTCCTCCGACAGATCGGACTTGAGATAGGAGGTTTCTTTGATTAGAGACCTGATCACAACCATACTACAAGAGGTATTCCTTTATGTAGTATGTGGTTTATATGAAACGATCCAAGAAATGTTCGTGGATCATGTGGTTTCATTGATTAAATTTTTTAATTCTGCTGCACCGAGCAACTAGTGCGACTAGTCGCTCTCGATCGCATATGATGCGATCCTCACGCGTTTGTGATGCGCTTAAGGATTCTCCCATATCCTTCACTCACTCACATCTTCTTTCTTTTTCAAATAACCATTGCAAGTCAAAGTTTTGTCTAGACCTCAACTAGAGGCCATCATCTTCACCTGCAGGCAGAGGATCTCCTCTCTCCTTCAATCATGCTCATTGACCAACAAGCTCAAGGAGAGGAGGAGAAGATCCTCCTCAAGTTCCCTCTTCCTCTTTCGCCTTTGCTTGAGCTCTTACCAGCACAATAGTACCCTCTAGAGCCGTGCATCAAGCATCTCCATCATCAATAGCTTTGCCTTTAGACTCCACTCTCATGTGCCGCTTGTGGGGCCTCAGCTCCACTATGGACACCCATCCTCCGATGCAACCAAACAAAAAGGGGAAGGAGGAGGTGAAAATAACAACAACCATCGATCAAGAACTCCTCAGATTACAACCTTCTAATAACATCCAAATATTCGTTGTAAAAGCAGAAGCAGACGCCTCAGATTCAATTTCAGCCTCGGGTCAGGATTTGAGTGCCTCGGTGGCAACAAGGCAACATGGTGAAGCCATGCAGAGGTTAGAGACGAGCCTCCACCCAAACCTCTGCACCCTGACGTGCCACACACGTGGTAGACTTGTTATGCCCTGGACCCCTGCTCATCCTAGAAATTACAACTGAGCCCATCACACACCGCGTGCATGTGGGTAGGGAAAATTCATGTCGCTCCCCATACCTTTCTCTAGATTAAAAAAAACGCACCTGCTTGGGGTAAATTGCAACCAAGACCATGTTGGCTTTTAGTAATTGAAGATAAGCCCTATTTTGTACCTTTTTGTTCTACAAATTCACATTTTTCATGCATTTTAGTCCATAAAACTTCATTTTATCATATCTTGGTCATTTTAATTCCAATTTTAGCATGCATTGTGTCATTTTAAAGCCCTCCTTATGTTCTTCCATATTATATACTTGGTGATCGGAGTAGAGCTTACTGACAATGAATTATTATTTGAGGACTGAAATGATCTATGGATGCTTCATTCGATTTATCTTGTTGTAATTATATTTGGATAAAATTTACCTATTTTACTGGAATTCTGTCAAGGAGGCTGGAGTAATTTTTCCATGATTTCTTTATGATGTAATATTATCTTTGAGAAATTGACACTACATGGAACTTGGAGAAATGAATTTAAGGATCTACTTGAATATTTGTGAATTAATCTTGATAAAAATTTGATTGATTTGACTCAAACTTTAACTCACAACCAGCCCTAGTTATCCTTACTCAAAACCTAGCTCCACTACTTGCACCTTCGCCTATAAAAGCCATATACCACCACCTTCATTCGTATCCACCTTCTAAGGGAGAGAGGGCTAAGATCCAGGAGCTCCGATGTGCCAGGCCAGAGAGCAGAGCCTCCCCATTGAGCGACGAAATTCTTCTGCATGTGTAATCTATGGCCCATCACTGATGAACCTCATTTTCACCATGTTAATAATTGTATCTTATTGTAGTATAGGTGGTGAAAATGATCCATGCATAACCACACATTTGAATATGTGGAGAATTTTTACTTGGTAAGGGTACCAAGGTCGAACACAGGGACACAACCCTCTTCATCTATCTATCGAAATACTACTTTAATTTGAGTGATTATAATATAGGTCTAGGTCATCATATTAAGTCACAATGCACAACACAAAATGCACAAATACACAATGTATGCAGACAACTGACGTAGAAATGATGCATGTATCTTTATCTAGCTTTATGTAGTTAAAAGAGATGAAATGTGTAATGATATGCAATCATATAAGTTATGTAAAAGAGGCCACTAAATTAATTAGACATTTGAGCAATAAAATATAGGTTAATTTTAGGGACAAATAATGCATTAAAATGACTTAATGGCATTAAGAATCAAGTAAAAGACATAATAGAATTAGGAATTATCAAGAAATTACAATATGTCAAATCAGAAAATAAATGATGCCATTAGAAAGAGAATAAAATATGCAACAAAATGAGACTGAAATCAACCAAAATGGAGTCTATATGCTCTAGATATTCAATAAAGAGTGCACGAGCATAAATGTAAAGAAAATATGAAAATAAAATGGATAATTATGCAGTTAGGTCCTTCGCATGGGCATTTATGCAATTAAGAGGTCCTGATAGGGTCATTCTACAATTTTCTCTATCGCGACACCTGAGGCACGCGCATCTAGGCAGGACCTATTTTTAAAACTTGAAAGATCGAAAGGGCTGGATGCAAATAGCCCAGCCCGCACACCTTCTAACCATGCGTGGGCTAGGCTTGAATAGGGACAGAGGTTTGGCTGCAGGTTTGGGATAGTGGAGCTAACACGTGACGCAATGTAGTGGAGCGGGTCCACCATAGGCTGGGAGGCTCAGATGGTTGGATCTAACGGTTGCGGATTCTCCTCCATCTTAGGATTGAACGACTAGGCCTTCGCTGATAAAGATACCATTTGATCAATATCCAGGGGCATTTGCTTCTCCATCCTTCATTTTAGGTGGCGGTGAGGAGCCTTGGTTCTGGCGACCTACCCTGAGCTCCACCAATGTGTTGATCGATAGTGGAAGTTTGGGGAAGCTCGGGGGAACATTGACGAGGGTGAAGCTGGTGTTGTGGGGTGGCTACAGTGGCATAGAAGGTAAGGTGAGGTCGGGTCGTCAGGGGCGGTGAAGGAGATCGAAGCTAGAGCACTAACTCTGGCCACTGAAGACCTTCATACTAAGCGCATAGCCGTGGCGTGCATGTGTGTGGGGAGTGAATGGAGCGAGGTCCAGATGAGCGTGGGAGTGAAGGACCAGGGATTCTTCTCCGTGAGACGAAGAAGAATGGGAGTGGAGGTAAACGGGGATTTGGAGAAGGGAGAGGGCACCGGAGTCGTGTGTGTGGCTCGTCGGAGTGTGGTGGAGCTTCGGAGATAGTCAGCGATCGGAGTGGATAGGTGTATGTGCAAAATCAATTCAAAGAAAGACAAAGAGAATAAGGACGAAGAAGCTACCCAATCGGTGGTAGTGATTGTGGAGTGGAGGCATGTGCTGAGCATCGGAGGTTCTCGAGGTTGTCGCACAACGTGCTCGACCGGAGCACGGTGCTAACAGCAGTGGAGCTGCCATTACATGGTCAAATTTACCATGTGTCAGCACCTGGATTGAGGTGCTATTATGGCCCCTCGATCTGACCTCCGTCTATCACATGGAGGCAGAGAGGGGCTAGGGTTGAGGCACTGGAAGGGTGGATGAGGGTGAAGTGAAGAAGAGGGGGAGGATTTATAGGTGAAGCTCCGACGGTTTCAGGTGATGCAGTGGGTGGATTGCAATGGCTGGATGGAGCAGAGGGGGTTCTGGAGTGATGGCATTGAAGTTTGCGTGAGCTAGACAGGAGTTAGGGTAATGACAAGGGGACATTACATCGTGGAGAGGTGATGAGGAGCGATGGCCAAAAAAGGAAGGGGTGAGGGCAGAGCGAGGTGTAACAACGGGAAAAGGAGGAGGCAGAAGGTGGAAGAAGAGGTCCCAGCCATTGGATCAATTGATCCAATGGAAAAGAAGTGGGTATGAGCGGGTGGCTTAGATCAGATCCTTCAATCTGATATAAGGGTTGAGATCAGGGCAGAAATGTGCGGTGGAGATGAAGCGAGGGCTTCATCCTGCGGCTCGAAGAGGAGAGGCGATGTGAGGGCGTGGAGCCACTAGATGGCAAAGCCATCCAGCTGCTGAGGAAGAGGTAGGAAGGGACGACTCTGATGAGATCTGATGACCTCATCAGACGGCTGGGAATCATGCAGGGATGAACGACAAAGATGGAGGTGGCCAGAGGGGATCCAAGGGTGGTGGCGGGTGGGGCGTGGAGAAGGGTCCACGTGGGCGGCCCAGGGGGCGTCATGTGGCCTAATCAAATTATTTAAAAAACAAGAAATAAGAAAGGAATAGAAGGAGGACAAGTTAGCAACAAGTCAAAAGATGAAAGTTGTAGATCTTGATGAGATCTACAAATTTCATGTTGACCAAAAAGTCAAATGAGATCATTAAATAAAGAAAATTTTTTGTAAGTTTTTTAAAAAAATATTATTTTTAATTGTTTTGAGATTTTTGTATTTTTAATATCTTTTTAAAATAAAAATAAATATAGGCAATATTTATCTAATTTTTTGGGATTTTTAATAAATAAATAAAACGAGGAGAATAAAATAAAAGGTGTTAATTTAGGGGTATTTACAGGAAGAGGATTAATTGCTAAGAATGCAGAATTAATGAAGATTTTTATTGAGTTGTTTAATAAAGGATGATAATAAATAAGAAATAATATGATTAATCAGATATTCATTAATCGTCATGCCACAACCTCACCTTTAGACACTATGAGCTCCCTCTCCATGCCGGAATGTCGAGAATCACCTTCCAGTCCCCTTTCCAAGTGAAATCCTCCGCTCCGACCTCGTCCATCTTCGTCGTGCCTCTAGGTATCTTTGTCACCTCGTATCCATTCAATTTCTCCATTTTTTTCATGCACACGTCAGCATACCTCTAGCCCTCATGGGTCTCCATTTAGCTCCACCTCACATCACTCATCCTTGTCGATCCATCAGGATCATCGTTTCCCGTCTTCGTGACCTTCTTCATTTAGCTCTACCTCTAGGTCATGTGAAGACATGGAGCTTTAGGTTCTCGACTTCATACATATGCCAAAGAACCTCCATTTCATTACCTCTCATCGTGCCTTGTTTTATAACATTGCAAGTGTCCTTTTCTCATCATTGATTGAAATAAGCTCGAGTGCCCCATTCTCCTCCTCCGCCTCGTTGCACCATCATGTCGATCATACCACCTCCATCCAACCATCCAAGCACATGAAGAGCTAGGGAACACTCGTCAGAGCATCGCCCTTCCGCCACCAGTTGCGGAGGAGCACGAAGAGCAGACACCATTTGATTATGATCCAACAGTGCCTATGTGCAATCATTTTCAACCTTCTGATCACACATGCATGCCCATCATCACCGTCTATCCACGACATGCACCATATCCGTTAAATCATCTTGATCTGATGTCACTGGATCAGCATTGGAGCCTTTGCCCCACACTACCAAGCTCGGTCACTTGAGGCTCCTCCCGAGCCTCCAGATAGCGCCACGTGCCACCCGAACCTTAGCCTCCATTTGTACCTATCCCTCACATGCAGGAAGCATGTGGGTTGGGTTAAATTGTAGTATGACCCTCAAGATTCCAAGATTTACATTCAAATCCTCCTCACACACTCCGCACATGCATTCTTGGGATATTATCACCTAAGCCCTGTTTGTCCTCCAATTTACACATTAGCCCCCCCCCTACACTTGGGAAATTATACATAACCCCCTCTGGGTTAACATAATTACAGATAAGCCCTTGGATTCATTTTTATGAGTTTTAAATTAGTTTTAAAATTACATTTAGGTCCCTAACTTATGTCTTTAATAACTTGAGCTCTTGGACATCAAATTTTTATGAAATTAGTTTCATTTGGAAGCTTTCTTAATTATCTACATCTCTGTATAGATTGATTCAACATTTGAGAGAATCTGAATAAACTTATTATCAGTAAAAGTTTCTTGATTCTTAACGTGTTATATCTCTCGCATGTGGAATTAATTTTTTTATTTTTCAGCCCAATTGTTGTTGATTATTTCAGGAGAATTTCATTTCATATTTTTGCATATCATCTCATCCATCCTTATTGCATTTACTTTGCACTTATTTTGCATCTATTTTGTCTTATAAAAATTACAAAAATCATGCATACATTCACCATGCATTCACCAAGTTAGATAGATTAGGCTTGAACTTAGATAAATTCGATTAATTGGTCTTTTTAATACTTAACTGGGCTCGTTTCCTTATGTCGACCTTGGGGCTTGCCCAGGTTAAACGAATAACATATAACTGCAGCTCTTCATAGAGATACATTTAAGTGATTGTATTTTGGTTGAATAGTTAATTGCCAACTACAACAACATAAAATAATTTAGGAAAATAACCATCCATCAACTCCCACTAAACTTCTTGTATACACATGGTTCATCATGATTTTGAACAAAATCATAACCCTTTATGGTTTCATAGAATCTAATGTTCTATCTATGAAAGCTTGTTTGAGCTTATAGATGAACTTTTTCATCTTGTACACTTTTCCTTAACCATGAAGCCTTGGGGTTGATCTATATAGATATCCTCCTCGAGGTATCCGTTGAGGAATGCGGTCTTGACGTCCTCCTGCCAGATGTCATAGTCAAGATGTGTATCTAGAGCTAGCAGTGTCCTGATGGACTTAAGCATGGCCAATGAGAGAATGTCTCATCATAGTCGATGCCTTCTCTCTATGTGTAAACCTTGGTTATGAGCCTTGCCTTGAAGGTTTCTACCTTCTCATCAGATCCCCTCTTTCTCTTTATGATCCATCTATATCTAATGGGTTTTACCTCATTAGGTGGATCCTATAGGTTCCATACACTATTCTTGTGCATAAAGTCTATTTCGGCCTTCATAGCTAGAAGGCATCTATTCATGTCATGATCTGTAAGTGCTTCACCATATGAAGTTGGATCATTGTCAGACTCTTCTGGCACATGAAATCCATATCTTTCAGGCGATCTAACAACCCTCTTTAGAAGAGGTACTTGTGTTTCATCTTTAATCATCTCTTCAGTTTCTGATTCATGAAATCTCATTATCCTTTGGTGATCTATGAGTTCCTTTACTTCATTTTTATATTGACTTTTAAAGAAGTCATCTTGCAAGAATTTCACATCACTAGAGATTAATACCTCTCGAGTCTCAGGGTCATAGGGTTGGTATCCAATACCATCCTCTACATACCTAATGAAGTCATACTCTCTAGTGCATGATTCCAGCTTAAGAGCAGTCCAACATCGTTGGATTAGAAAAGATCTAACATACTAGATCTCAATGAAGGTGGACCGTGTGGATCTTGAGCGGCTGGTGATTGATGGTGAAGATGAGGCAACATGGACATCAATCGGCTAGAGTGGATAGAATAACGGTGGCTCCTTGAAGTGGGGATGGTGGAGATGTGAGCCATGGTGATTTGATGGATGGAAGGTCAAGTGGTGTGGATTGTGAGATCAATAATTGGAGTATGATCTAAAAACAACTGCTCTCCTTCTCGCCTTGACCCCTCGCAAGCAATGGCTATAAAGTAGAGTTCGAGAAAGTAGCCATGAGCTTCGAGAAAACGTAGACTATTGGTTGGAGGTCTAATGAGCTTCTTGGAAGGTTGGCAAGGTTGATGGAGTTGTGTTGGATATGGTGGAACTCCTGGAAGGTTACAATGATGAAGGCTCATCAGAGGAGAAGAAGGAAACCTAAGATGGTTTCAAAACTTCGACCAATGAAATCTGTTGGGAGACCTGTAGGCATTAAGGACATAAATCGACACGAAATGGATGGAGTTGTGTGAAGGCATAGATAATGGGAACCTTGTGGGTCCTCTCGAGCATGGAGGAAGAGGTGACTAGAGCCAGAGGGGGTTCTGGAGAACACGAGGTTGATTGGAGCAGGTCAGGATTGAGGGAACGAGGATTGAGAATGATTGAAGAATGCGAGGAGATGAAGTAGAAGGTCAGAGAAGGTATAAAATGAGGAGAAAAAAAGAAGAATAAAGGAGAGGAAGATGAAAGGGAAGAAGGTATACCTCATCGAAGATGGAGGAGACGCCTTGGAAGGGAAGCTCGGGATGCGCTTCATGGTTTTTTCTCAAGTGCTCGTCATCAAGAACGAGCTTTACAACAACTGAGGAAGGAAATGTGATGTGATATGAAGCTTGTGGGTCTCGTCGGATATCTTAGTCTTTGTGGATCTACTCTAAAGCCTTGCAATCATCACCTAGAAGGGGAGGGGGTTGTGCCTAGTCCTCGAGGAGTGGCAGATGGGTTGGAATGATAGTAGAAGGGTGGTTTTTATATGGGAGACTTGACGAGAGGGTGATGGGTGAGCAATTTAGAGCGAGTGGGGAGTGAATGAGATATATGATGGAATGATTGGGTAGTTGGTGAAGGATAATGGTCAATAAGGAGTCAACTTATGAGGAGAATAGGTTGGAGGGATGCGTGACAACAGATAATGGTGAACGACGTACAAGATGTGGGTTGGGAGGAAGACGAAGACAAAGATGGAAATTCTTAATCTTGGGATGGGTCATGAGTAGGTTGAGGAGACAATAAAGGTGTTTCAAGTACAATGGAGGTCGCTCGAGGGTGTAGGCGTAGGTTTTATTGTTGCTATTCAATGATGAATAGTGAGGGAGATCAAGTAAGGAAGAAGAGAAGGTGACAATGATAATGGAACAGAGGGGATATTTTAATAGGATGGACTCGTCGGAGATGGATTCAGTTGGACGAATATGGGTATGGATCATAGAGACATCCATTGTAAAAGATAGGAGAATGAAGGAAAAGTTTGGAGGATGGAGTTGACTTGTAGTCAATAGGGCAAGGATAAGCTAGATGCATGTTGGTGAATCACATGTGAGCACGGATCGGGGTTAACTCGGTCAACAACGATTAAATTAGGGCAGAAGAGACCCAATTACGCTATGCAAAGTAGCACATGTAGGTCAAAAGGAGTTTACCAACACGTGACACTCTACAAAAAAATCTAAAAATAAAAAACTTGTAAAATCAAATAAATTAATAGATGATTTAAATTTTAAAGTACAAAATGTGAAAGTTGTAGATCTTTAGAATATTTACATCCTTCGAGAAGAAAGTTATCTCAAAATAGGTTACTTAAATATATACATATTTTTTGTTAGGTGTTTTACATGTATATAGCACCTATATTTCATAGTTTAATATCTTTCTTTTGTTTTTCAATATACTATATAGATATTATATTATATTAATATATTACTTAAATATATTCTCTATTTTTTTGGATTTTTAATTAGTAAGTTAATAGTTAAAATTGTGATGCCCCGAAATCCGGTAACCTGTTTACACAACATTCACGAGTTTAATTCACGATAGTTTGCATCAAATACAAAAATTCAGGAAAAATTTTCGCGAGTTGAATGATGTTCACAAGAATGGAAAAACCACATACAATTACATCTCACCATAAAAAGAAATGCATTCCATCAAGGTAAACATTTTCAAAAAAATGTTCAAAACAAGCATCAAGTCCCATATAGCATAACATGTATCAAAAGATAACTAAGTTTTAATACATGTATCTCAAAAATCTGTAAAAGTTTAGAGCGAGTACAATAAAAAGACAATTATAAGAGATGCTAGCATTATATTGTCAAAAAAATGTTTATGCTTGTCCACCAAAAGCTAGGAGTCTCGTTACCCAAGCTACTCTGCTAGAGGTGCCTTCCCTACCATCCATGTTAGTGACAAGGAGACACCGACATTTTGTTGAGTACAAGCACTTCATATTGAAATTAACCAGGAATTTAAGTGGATACAATATAAGAGAAGCAGGTAGATGGGCAATGATAACATACATGAAATTAATTACTTGTATGAGAATAAGGTTATCCAACAACACGTGACACTATGACTTGTCCAAGTTCTAACACCAACACTAACCACTCAACACATCAACCCACTCTCTCACTCGCTACACCCCGAAACCCAACATTTAGAAAATTTATTTGTTAATTATGAGACGATGTGGGAGTAAGAGATCTAGAGACATGCCATGTCCTTCCATTGATTTCGTTTGTAGTATGTAGTGATGGATCTCATTAAGATGTGGATGATTGATGATGATTTCCATGTCATGGTATTTTTCCTCACCAAAGCCTAATGACGAAACAATAACCAAATTCAAAGTGGTGAAGAAGCCCCTTAAAGGACTCATCCATCTCGCTCCCTTAATGGAAGGGCAGTCCAGGAGGGAGTTATGCCAAACTCCAACTACTGCACCTGAGATGGGTGGGAGAGACTCTCCAGTCTGAATCAACTCCACTTTGTTACAAAGCAGTGTAGGAACGAGACCAAAGAAGCTTGAAGAAAAAACAAGGATCCTCCTGCATATGAACACTAATGGAAACTCAGGGCTAGCGGTACATGTCAATTGAAGGCACATGGATCTAGCAAAGTGGGAAAATGTGAAGTGATAAAACCCGGGGAATGGATTGAGACCCTAGACATGTGCACAAGCCAGCAACTGGCCAATCTACGCGTCATATCTCCATCCCAGTTGAGGGTCACCGCATCCTTATATGGTCATGTGTAAGGGGCACCTCGCACGGCTTAAACGTTTGTCATAACTGATTGTCATCAAAACAATTATCCGATTCAACATCCATCAGTTACACTAGAATATAGAAGATGCGAAATAAATAAAAAAATGACTAGTGGTTAGGAAGAATCAATAAATCAAGCGATCCCAGAGTACTTCATATGTCGAGAACCTTAAGTTAAACCATGTACGGATAACGAAATTGATAAGTTATTATAGTCCTTCGGTGTACAATACAATCAAATGGACAGAACATAATTACACTATTGAAACATGTGAAATGTGGTATTGACATCATCATTCCCATGATATAGGAACTGATACACGAATGATAAATTTTTGATCACATGTTACACCTACATGCAATGAAATTTAACTTGACTCATAATATTCATTGCAAATTAGATTAAACATACAGTCCTAATCATTACGAGAAAGGTACACACATGTTCACATCAACCCACACACATGTCTACACATATGCACACACCTACACACCTATGTACACCCATAGGATCCTCCTCCAAGCCTTAACACAAGCAATTAATATGCAGCCCATGTCGAGGCATTTTGTCGAACATATGGTGTACATTATCACAACCATCGAGCTATAGATCAATCCCTCACCAAGTCCTGACTCTAGACCATCTAAATCTTCATTTTAACATTCATATGGGAAAAAATACGTATAAAATATATGAATGGCAATGATAGAGATGGGGTTAGTTTAATGCCTTTGTGCCCTAAAATTAGGGCAATGGAAAATGTTGGAAAGGTGGATGGAGTTGACCACCACCAAGTAGTCACCATCACCACTCTGGAATCATCGTTAGTGTGTTGCAATGCTTGTCGGAGCATGAGGGAGGAGGAGGAAGGATTGGGAGGTAGGGGAGAAATGGAGAGGGAGTGGTTCTATTGGGGAAGATAAGAGGGTGTCAGGCAAGGGGCAAGACATTGGAGGATACACAGGGACGCGCAAGGGATTTGGGGATTGGGGGGTACATGAGTGGGTTATTATTATTTTTAACTTCTCATTTCCACCTTTAATGAAACACTCGAACCCTCGCAACTGCCGCCCCGGATCTCCAATTTAGGTGTGTAACGATCCGTTTAGATCGTCTCAAAGCAATAATAAATATGAGTCCAATATCCATATTTTTCTAACATTGGATGAGTATAGAAATTGGGGGAATATGGTTCCAATTTCCTCATTAATATTTGTAATTAATATAAGTCAAATGACCTTCGATTGACAAACGATCGATTCCATTAGTTCGGGTTCATCGAGACAGAGCTAGTGAAGGTCTTGGTACCCCTTCGTTGTCTGGATCACCTCATGGGCTTTTTTAGTGAAATGGGATATAATGTGATTGGATTTGGTTAATCGCCCTCGAATGAGACCTGATCTGCGATATACAGATCGATCTGAGCTCGCTCGACATTAATCGAATTTTTATCGGGTCACGCGAACCCAAATCAGGTTGGATTTGGAATCGGGTGGTTTGGGCCCGAGCCTTACAAATATAAAAAACTCAAAGGAAGTCTCACCCTCGATACTCATATCAAGGTCGGAGTGACTAGATGCTCTACCTAGGTCTCATCTATGGTTTCCTCCATAAAAACCTCAAAGGATTTCAAACCCATAAACACCTCAAAGGGGAAACAAGCCATATCATAAAGTACATAATCAAATTGGCTTGTAATGAGAGTTACATGAGAAGGAATGCAGGTACCACGCCCACATGTCTGCTTTGGTCTCCCATGTCACCTCTTCGACACCATGTCGATGCCATAGGACTTTGACTAGGGAAACCTCTTTGTTGTGAAGGTTCTTCACAACACTATCAAGTATTTGCACTAGCCTCTCCTCGTATGTCAAATCAGGCTCCACGTCAAGATCCTCATAGCTAATGATGTGGTGAGGGTCGTGCAAGTACTTCCTCAGGTTCGATATGTGAAAGACGTCGTGGATGTCCAACAAGTGTGGAGGAAGGGCTACTTGATAGGCCACCTCCCCCACGTAGGCAACGATCTCGAATGGGCCAACATATCGTGGCACTAACTTACCACTAACACCGAATCTCTACACTCCCTTTATGGAAGATACTTGTAAAAATGTCGAGTCTCCCACCTATATTCACAAAGATTCCACGGGTATACATGACTAAGTCGAAGAAAAAGAAATAACAATTGAAAAGTGGTGGGAGAAGAGTGTCGGTTTCCTGAACTCCAAATCTCTCCTCTGTCAAACTACGTAGCTCTTATGGCAGCTCTGCGCTATCAGAAGCCTTCGCCTCACTAGGTCCACAACCTTCATAGTCTTCTCTAGGAGATCCATGGAGTACGGAGCATGGTCACCTACCTCACGCCAACTGATAGGCGTGAGGTATCTATGCATGTATAGGGCCTTGAAGGATGTCATGCTGAAACTAGAATGGTGGTTGTTGTTGTTGTATGTAAACTCCACCAATGGCAGGTGGTCCTTCCAGGATCCTTTTCCATTCAAGAACACATGCACATAACAAGTCCTCAAGCATCTGAACAGTGCACTCTCTCTATCCGTCGGTATGTGGATGGTAGGCAGAGCTCTTCTTCAGCTCCGTATGTAGTGCTGACATGAACTGGTGCCAGTAATGAGACATGAACCTCGAGTCTCTGTCAGACACTACCTCTCGAGGTATACCATGAAGCTTGATGATGTTCTGACCACATAATCCGGCCAACTGAGATGGCATTTAGGTCATGTTAACAGGTATGAGATGGAATGACTTGGTCAACCTATCAACAATAACCCAAATAGGATCATGGTCGCTTGGTATCCTTGATAGTCCAGTAAAGAAATCCATTGAGATGCTCTCCCACTTCCACTCGGGAATGGGGAGAGACTGCAGCAACTCTGGCGGTCTCACGTGCTATGCCTTGACCATCTGATAGGTCAAGCACTTGCTGACATGACGAGCCAAATCACGCTTCATCTTGTCCCATAAAAAATTCTCGTACAGATCACGATACATTTTCGTACTGCCAGGATGAATAAACAACCGTGAACTGTACGCCTCATCAAGGATATCTCTGTGTAGTTGCTCATCATCAGGCATAACGACCCGACCAGCCTTCCACAAAATGGATCCACTACCACAAAATCATTTCATTCATCCTTGATGGCCTGAAAGTATTTGTATCTGATCCAAGGATTCATTTGTTGACCTTCTACCACGTGATCCCATAAGTTGCTGAATCGTAAAGACATGACGATAGAGATGGATGCATCTCCTGCTAAGAGCATGTTCCAAGTGTCCAACCAGTTCTCTGTACCCTCTGCATGAGCTCTCTTGCTAAGAGCATCTGCCACCATGTTCTTGGGTGGTAAGAGATCATGTAGTCGTAGTCCTTCAACAGCTCGAGCAATCTGCATTACCTCATGTTCAGATACTTCTGATCGAAAATGTACTTCAAACTCTTGTGGTCCGTAAAAATCTCGAAGTTCACTCCATATAGATAGTGGCGCCAGATCTTCAAGGAGAAGAATAATGTCGCTAGCTCTAAGTCATGGGTGGGGTAACTCCGTCGGTGGCTTCAACTGACATGATGCATATGAAATCACATGCCCTCACTACATCAGTACCGTTCCCAGGTCGTCCCTTAAAGCATCTGTGTAAACTACGTAGTCCTGGGTACTTGACGGAAGTGCAAGAATGGGAGCAGTCATCAATGTCTCCTTCACTATCTTGAAAGCTTACATGTAACATTCATCATAGATGAAAGGAACTCCCTTCTGCGTCGACCACGTCAGGGGAAGAACAATCCAGGAAAAGCTACTGACAAAGCATTTATATAGTCTGCTAGCCCAAGGAAACTATGGATCTGAGTGACCATCTTTGGTTGCTCCCAAGACATAACTGCCTCAATCTTCATAGGATCAACTGCGACTCTTGCCACAAAAATGACATGCCCAAAGAATGAGAACTAGGAGAACCAAAACTCGCACTTGCTCAGCTAGGCATACAACTTGTTCTCTCAAAGTATGTCAAGGACTACCTTCAAATCATTTGCGTGGTCCCACTCATTCCGAGAATATATCACCAAATCATCATTGGAAATGACCATGAACTTGTCCAGTTATGGAAGGAAGATCATGTTCATCAAGTCCATGGCATCACAATGAATTTGTAGTGACCATACTGAGTCCTGAACGCTATTTTCAGGATGTCAAATTCCCGAATCCTCAACTGATGGTAGTCGGAGCGAAGGTCAATCTTCAAAAACACCGAAGATCCCTGTAGTTGGTTTAACAAGTCATTAATGTGCGATAGAGGATAACGGTTCTTCACTGTCCTCTTGTTGAACTGCCGGTAGTCAATGCACAACCTCATCGATCTGTCCTACTTCCTGATGAAGAGGACCCCCAATGTGAAGTGCTAGATCTCACAAAACCCAAGCCAAGTAGCTCCTACAACTGCACCTTTGGCTCTCTCAACTCAGTCGGTGCCATGCGATATGTAGCCATCAAGATTGGTTGTGTATCAGGCAGTAATGCGATCTCAAACTCAATCTCTATCTCAGGTGGCAAACTCGGCAAGTCATAGGGGAACATGCCATGATATTCTGACACCACCCTGATGTCTTGGGACATCGGCTCTCTCTCGGTTGCCTCATGAACAAAGGCTAGAAATGTATCACATCCATGGTCAACAAGTCTATGAGCTCTCAACATTGAGATGTACTCCATCTTGGAGTCACATATGGTACTCTTAAAATAGAACTTGGGCAAATCTGAAATCTTGAAGACAATCATCTTTAGAAAGCAGTCAACCAAGGCATTATGATATGATAACCAATCCATGCCCAAAATCAGGTCAAACAAATAAAGCTATAGTGAAAGACAGTCCACGATCATCTCCTAAATGCCAATCAACACTAGTAGACCATTGACCATCAATCTAATCACAAATAGTTGGCCACTTGGCCTACAAATGTGATATGGAGGATCTACAACCTCTACAACTCTACCTAATTAAGCTACTAATCTCAAGGAAATAAATGAATTAGTCACACCAGAATCAAACAAAACATGGAAAGGATGACCCAAGGCTGACACCATACCTTTCACCATAATAGTTGTTGAATGCAACTGCTCCTGAGTCACTGTATGAAGCTGTCCCTACCTCGCTGGTACAACACTTAAGCCAGTACGCTCTACGTTTCTCTTTACATCCTCCTAAATTTGGAGTTCCCAAGGACAGTTGACTGCACTTTTCTCTTCTTGAGATACTATATTGACATTAGATGCAAAAGGTGGATTGCTGGTGGCATATGTGATTATTCAATTTGAATGTCATTCATTCCCTCTCAAACTAGTGACAAGTCAGAGGACTGTCGCTATCCGAGAACTCAATGTGATTAGAATTACTGTGAATGTTGTGTAGCGGGGGTACCTCTACTCTGATACCATCCCTTGACGCCCGGGATTTGGGTTACCTGTTTACACTATATTTACGAGTTTAACTCACGATAGCTCACATAAAATACAACAATGCAAGGAAAATTTTTGCAATTTGAATGACGTTCAAGATAATGAAATAAACCACATACAATTACATGTCACCTTAAGAAAAAATGCATTCCATTAAGGTAAACATTTTCAACAAAATGTTCAAAACAAGCATTAGTCCCATAACATAACATGTATTAAAATAACTAAGTTTAAATACATGTATCTCAAAAATATGGTAAAAGTGAGAGCAAGCATAATAAAAAGACAATTATAAGAGATGTTGTCATGTATATTATTAAAAAGATGTCTCTGCATGTTTACCAAAAGCTAGGAATCTCGTCATCCAAGCTACTCCGCTAGAGGCTCCTTCCCTGCCATCCATGCGAAGGATAAGGAGACACCAACAATTCTTGAGTACACACATTTCATATTGAAATTAACCAGGAATTTAAGTGGATACAATATAAGAGAATCAAGTAGATGGGGAATGATAACATACATGGAATTAACTACTTGCATGAGAATAAGGTTATCCAACAATACATGAATCTATGACTTGTCCAAGTTCTAATACCAACACTAACCACTCATCACACCAACCCACTCTCTCACTCGCTACACCCCAAAATCCAACACTTAGCAAATTCATTTGTTGAGATGATGTGGGAGTAAGAGATCTAGAGATACGTCATGTCATTCCATTGATTTCATTTGTAGGATGTAGAAATGGATCTCATTAAGATATAGATGATTGATGATGATTTCCATGTCATGATCTTTTCCCCCACCAAAGCCTAATTGCGAAATAATAACCAAACTCAAAGCGGTGAAGAAGCCCCCTAAGGGGCTCATCTGGCTTGCTCCCCAATGGAAGGGCAATCTAGGAGAGAGCCAGGTCAAACTCTAACTATTACCCCTGAGACGGGTATGAGAGACTCTCTGGTCCGAGTCAACTCCACTCCGGCCCGAACTTGTGTAGGAACAAGACTAAAGAATCTGGAAGAGAAATCAAGTCCTCCTTCCTAGGAACCCTAATGGAAACTCGAGACTAGAGGGACATGTCAAGTGAAGGTACATGGATCCCAACGAAGCAGAAAAAACTACTAGCTCGCGATAAAATTCGGGGAAGGGTTTGAGAACCTAGGCCCATGCACAAGGCAACCTCTTCCCAATTTGAGCATCGTAACTCCAAGCTAGTTGTGGATCAGCACACCCTCGCACGGTAAGACGTAAGGAGCATCTCGACCAGCACAAATGACTATCATCACTAATTCTCATCAAACCAATTATTCGATTCAACATCCATCAATTACACCAAAATAAAGATGTGTCAATACATGCAAAATAAATAAAAAATGAATAGTGTTTAGGAAGAATCAATAAGTCAAGTGATCCTAGAGTACTTCATATGTCTACAACCCCAAGTCAAACCATGTAGGAATAATAAAAGTTATAAGTTGCTATAGTCCTTTGGTGTGCAATACAATCAAATAAAAGAACAAAATAACACTATTGAAACATGTGAAATGTGGTATTAACATCATCATTCCCATAGAGAGGAACTGACGCATGGATGATAAATTTTTTATCACATGTTACACCTACAATCAATGAAATTTAACTTGACTCATAATATTCAATACAAATTAGACTAAACATATGGTCTGAACCATTAGAAGAAAGGCACACACATGTTCACACACACCCACACACTCATATGCACACATCTACACACCTATGTGCACCCATAGGATCTTCCCCTAAGCCTTAACACAAGCAATTAATATGCAACCCCTGTTGAGGCATTTCGTTGAACATATGGTGGACATTATCACAACCATCGAGCTATGGATCAATCCCTCACCAAGCCCTCACTCTAGATCATATAAATCTTCATTTTAACTTTCATATGTGATAAAAAATGTGTAGCAAATACATGAATGGAATCAATAGAGGTGGGGTTAGCTTGATACCTTTGTACCCTAAAAATGGGGCAATGGCAAATGTTGGAGAGGTGGATGGAGTTTACCACCACCCACTGGCCATTGTCACCACTCTCAAATCGTCGTCAGTGTGCTGTCGCACTCGTCGGAGCGCAAGGGAGGTGGAGTAAGGGATGGATGACAATGGAGAAATAGAGAGGAAGGGGTTTTGTTAGGGAAGAAAAGGGAGGGGCCAGGCAAGGGCTTGGCGCTTGGGGATATGCAGGGATGCACAAAGCATTTGGGGATTGGGGGGCACGTGCACGGGTTATTCTTTTTTTAAACAAAAAAAAAACAACTTCTCATTTCCACCTTTAATGAAACACTCGAACTCTCGTAACTACCACCTATCTCTGATTCGGGCATGTAATGTTCCATTTTGATCGTTTCGAAGTGATGATAAATATGAGTCCAATATCCACATTTTATTCGACATTGGATGAGTCTAGAAATTGAGAGAATGCTGTTCCGATTTCCTCTTTAAATTTTGCGATTAAACTGTCCAATGACCTCCAATCGATGAATGATCGATTCCATAGGTTTAAGTTCATCCAGATAGAGCTAGTACTTGTCTCCATGCCCCTTTGCGGCCTATATCATGTCACATGCTTTTCAGTGAAGCAAGGTACAATGTGATCGGCTTTGGTCAATCGTCCTTGGACGGGACCCAATCCATGATATGTGGATCGATCTGAGCATGCTTGACATTAATCAGATTTTTATCGGTTCACATGGACCCAAGTCGGATCGGATTCAAGTTTGGAAGCATTATACACACACACGTCTACGTAGAAGATGCTTATTCTCATTTTCTCTACTTTTCTCATTTTTTGGTTTTTTATTGTTTTTTAGTTAGTTAGTATACATAATGTATTTACAAAATAAAAAATAAGTTCAAAATCTTTATATTTATACATAAAGTTATAACATCCTGATTGTCTATCATATATATGTACTCTCTTCTCTCTCTTTTATTCTTTATTTTTGGTTTTTTTATATTTTTAAATATTTGAGTGATTTTTATATGCTAATTTATGTACATTATATACAAATGCATGAATGTTAAGAAAGCCAAATAAATATACACATGCATACGTTTGTTACAGTTTCTAGCTCAATTTTTGACTCTTAGGTACATAAAACATGATTTCATCAACATCCTTGTCACCTTAAAAATCATGGGGTAAACCATCCCTAATTTTGTCTGCATATCCAGCACCCATGGTTTTGTTCCAAGTGTATTTGATGCCCATGGTTTTTTCCTATGCATATTTAGATCCCATGGTTTTTTAATGAAGATCAATTAATAAAAATCTTAATTAATCATCTGATTAGATTGTTTATTATAATTAACAATCATAATTATCATTAGACTCTTAATTATGATGATTTGCACTTAATGATAATTATTAAAGGTGAATAATGAGTTTACTATTGTTTTACCTACATAAAACATGGAGAAGAAGAATGCTTAATATTTACAATATCAGATTCATTAGTCTCTTGCTTTTTATGGAGTTTCTCCTAATCTTCTTATATTGATGAAGCTTCCAATTTTTGTGGAACATCAATGGATGTGGATTTCCGGGACAAAGAAGGAAGATGAAGTTAGGGTTTTGAGGGAGAAAGGAATGAATAGGTGAATAGGGGTTATTAAGCCATGATGATGAGAGATTTATGGAGAGAGGGAGGGATGTTCATAATGGAATTATACGCCAAAATTTCCTCAATATCAAGTGGACCATTAATCCTTTTAATTATTAAAATCTCTATTATCTAAAAAATGCATGTAAATATTAGAACTCAACATTATGCATTTTCGAGCTTGTGGAAGAGCATATAATGAGGTACTTTCCATGAGTATACTAGGGTTCAAGGAGTTAAGAAAAGACAAAAATCAAAGATGCTATACTTCACACTCTGACGAGCCTCAAGATGGGCCTCTGAAGAACTATGGGTGACATTTAACAACTACAACTAGTATGCTAGGGAGCGATAAAATTAAGGTTTCTAATGATTCTCAAGAAATATATAATGATTGATGAATTAGTGATTTATCGTGTTTGATACCTTTTGTTGAGCAAAAATCATGTGTAATTAGTTGCATTTTTCTTGATTTAATGCACAATTTTCATTTCATAATTTTCATATTTATTGCATTCAAAATCTTCTTAAAAATGCATAACATTCCTTACAAAAAAATCAAAGAAAAAAGAAGAAAAAGGATTTGAATTAATTAATTTTTCAATAAATATGGGCTCCAATCCCATATTGAAGTTTTTAGCCATTTTAATTTTTTGTTTTTCAGGTCTGCTTTAGAAGATGCCCAAGGAGGCTCTCCGATCCTCTCTCCTCTTCATTTGCAAAAAAAATTAAAAAAAATAAATCCATACGTGACAAAATAATTGATGCCAGTTTGATGTCAATATTTCAAAAAAATAAAAAAATAAATTTGGGATGATATCATCACTGATGTCATCCCATCTTTATCCTCTAGGCGCCCATAGGCGGTTCCTCTCCATCACCCGTGCCCCTTATCCTCCTCCCTCGCATCAACCATCGGGGTTGTTGACCTCCATTCCAATGCCAAGTGCCCGACCCCTCCATCTCCTCCAAGCAACCACCTCCTACCCTTCCTCGATTTGCTATAAAAGGGAGGGAGGAGGAGCTCAAAGGGGGACCGAACCCATCAAGGGGAAGTTCGCAGCTCCGCCCTCCGACCTCAACCCCGCCATCTCCGCACCTCCGATGCGGCTCTCACCACACTGACACCTTACTGTCGTGCTCCGCTAATGCGGCCAAGCACGACCACATCTGTTGCCGTCTAGGAAGAAGATAGGGGTCACATGGGTCCCTTCTTAATTTTCATTTTCTTTTAGTTTTTAAAGCATTTTGGACCTTTCTGTAATTTTAGAATACTTTTAATTATCCTATGTAATTTCTCCAATTTATATTTTTTATTTCATGACATTTTCATTTGTTTTATTTGAGTTCTATTTAATTATAATTTAGTACTTTAGGGATGCTTTTGTATTATCTTAAAGTACTTTCTTTTTATCTGTAATTTACTCATTAAATATATTTTTAATTGGTAAATTTAACGTCCATTTGACTCTTTTCTTTAATTGAAATCACGCCTTTAACTTTAGTTTTATTTACATTCAAGCTTCTAAACTTTCTAGAAAATTACACAAATACCCCTAACACTTTCAGAAAATTCATGTGCGATTCAAATGATGTTAGAATCTATTTACATAAGTTTCAATTCATCTTAAGGTTTTAGGAACAAAAATAAAAATAGAGTTTTGATTTGGATCAATAACGTCAAAAATACCTTTATAAATAGAATAAAAATTCATGTAAATTGTGCAAGTTCTGTGGGTCGATCCTCTACTTTCCCTTTGCTTATTTTAATATCTATTGTCTTGTAGTTGAATAAAAAAATCTGAAATCCATCGATTTTCACGTGTGTACACAACGACACTAAAATCACTTCTTAGCCCATAAAAATCTATTTCATTTCGACACAGCTGCTAGGGACCCGACAACTTACGTAATTTTATTTTAGCATTTTGATCTTTTTATTTTATTTTTGTAAATTAATTTCATCTATCTTTTAGTTTGTGTACAAAAAATCACAAAAGTGGGTCTATCTTTCTCGTGCTCTCTCATTCTCTTATTCTCTCTAGCTCCAAGTCTGGATCCAACGAACCACATACTATAAGAATTTTCCGATCACTTAGATATTTTTAGGTGCTTGCATTTGTATGTAAATTTAGAAAATTCCTAAAAATCATAAAATCAACTTCTTACTGCATTCATCTCTGTGATCTCTCTCCATCTGCTTGTTAATTAAACAAGATCACAACTTTGTTGTTCGTATAAATCAAATAAGGTGCAGAAAGTCATTGCGTGGCTTGGACGAATGCGGATTGAAGTGATTGAATTGTTGCACTTTGAACACAATTTCATGCGCACAAACACAATCCTAGGTCAGAGCCCAAATCCTTGTGAAATTTCTGACTACTGAGATGTAAAAATAATTAGCTACTTATCAGTGAGGGAACCACAGTGTCCATTTGCAGATTGGGTGGTTAAAGGACAACACATAAGGCATCGTCTTCAAGTAAACACGGGTAGTCATTGTACTTTCCTTATTTACACCCATACTGGCTGAAATTAGAGGCAACTAGTCGTATGAATTCAGGACAATCAGTGTTTAACATGTAGATATCTAAGACAAATGTGTGCTTGATTTGTGAAAATCAAAAGATAACTGCTTTGCAACAACCTGTGTTGTATTAGTTAATCAACATTTGTCTTGTGTTTATGATGGATATCGATTTTGACATGTCAGTCCCTCTTAGATCTTTAACTAAGTTTGATTGTTCAAATGAATCGGTCAATACTCCACCCAAAATAGAATGCAAGCCATCCTCTGCATCGTTTTTGCAAAACATGGGATTTTGGGGATGATACTCAACCCTCCCCTATTGACGAAGCAAGGACCCAAAATGCTCTGTTCATTGAAGGATGACATTAAGGAAATAACAAGACTCTTGGAAGAGCAAGAAAAAAAGAAAATGTCCACAAAATCAGCTAATTTGTCAAAAGTCCTCCATGACGACTCTCTCAGGGATGAATTTTTACATTTCACTAAATCCAACCATCCCTTATCTTCTTATATATCACCTAGATTTTTGGAACCTTCTGCTGATGAGGGGTGTCATTTTGAAGATTTCGGTCGATCACATCTCCGTTGGACACCATCAGAACCTTCCCAGGAGACCCAAACTTCACTTCCATCTAGTAAGTTGACCTGTGATACAAAAACTCTAGGTCAACATGATCTAAATTTATAAACTATGCTCCACGAGGATTCCTTGATTACATTTTTAGATAATCTTGAGGATAAACATGGGGGGATTTTTGAGAAACTTGTAATTGAGAGAAAAGCTACTAATTGTTATATAGCATCTCAAACTCAAAAGACAAAGTTGTACTTTGATGAGTTGTATTTCATTATTATTGAGGAAGAATTTATTGAAGAGACCTTGCCGATTCCTCAAGTCAAGTGTTGTACTTGTTGAACATAAGATAATAGAAGAGATTGCAAGTTAACTTGGGAATGACTTAAATTTAGGAAGAAAGGAAATAATGGAATATGATTTTGTAGTCGATTTAAAATTTGAATGCAGTGATGACAAGGAATCTGAACCTGACAAAATTTCCAAGAATGGTTTGAAAATAGAGATTGATAGAGCTGTTGATGAGATCCTCTTCCGAACAATCCTTGACAAGATGCCAGAAGTCTTCCTCGATTACTCTCTCTAGGATGAGAAAACTGTCTACCTCCATTTCCTTCCCAACATGGGAAGAAGAGATACATCACTCGGTGTATGAATCTCAGTACACATTCTCTATCACTGAATCAGTTTCAGATCAGGATGTGACCTTATGCCCCTTAATCCTTTCTGGATTGAAACCGAGGAATACCTCCAAGAACTTGAGGATGACCGACTTACCGATTCAGAGTACCAAACTTGATTGGATCCATTGTCTATGGTAACTTCTTCATTAGTAGCTAACATAGATGAATATCACACTGATTACATATATACTTCCTCTGAGACCTCCCTCCCTCCCGTACTCCATATAATTGAACATGTTGAGGTTGAATCCCGATGGCTAGATCTAAGTTTTAATTTGGAATCTGTACATGATGCCATCCAAGATAGTTATAGTGATATCGTGGAGGGTGATGATTATGAATCATAATTGATGTTCGGGGATTTTGTACCCAACTCTGTCAGCCTTCTGACTCCATTTTCCAATTCCACACACTTCATGTTGTTAGAGATGCTATCCCAATATACCATCTCTAGCCGTTGGCCTCACAACACTTTTTTCAAACACGAATTCTGCATAATAAAGTGGCACGAGTTATTCCTAACCCTGGAGCCTGGTTGGGGGTGTTGAAACCTGCAAACATGTGGGATACCTCCCATAGTTATCTTTCAGGTACTTTCATTTCTTCGCATCTCTATCTCTCTCTCAGACACACACTTTTTCTTTCAAATAAGTATGGGGGAAACCACATAAAAAGATTAAAAAAATAAAATTACTTAGAAAACAATAAAACAAGTATCATTCATTTATTGCATTTTGCACCCTCTTTCTTTTATTGTCCTACAATTTTTTCCACTCTGTTATCACCATGGGGACATGGCTCATTCTTAATATGGGGGTGCATCGCATTTCATGCATTTCTTTTCTTTTTTATCACATTTTTTGAAAAATAAATATTTCATTACATGCATTCCATTTTGTTTTACATTGCTTTATTTTTAAAAAATCCAAAAATAATTTTTTATATTGCATTTTTTAAAAAGTATATAAAAATTCCAAAAATTTTCAAAAAAATCTTTGCATCTTTATGTTTTACAAAAATACCAAAAATATTTACATATACCAAAAATCCCATAAAATTTGCAAAAAAAACTCAATTTTTTAAAATTAACAATTGCTTTTAAAAATAATATTTTTTCCAAAAATCTAAAAATATTTTCCTGGTGTTCTCCTAACTTTTGGCGATTTGAAGTCTAATTTTTACAAGTTTTGGACTTAGACCAAGAAGATCTTAATCCACTTAATTTCATAGGATTTCATTAGGTTTAAGTATTCGTGTTCTTCAGATCTATTTTAGACTTATTTCCTTTAGCTTCACTAATTTTATACATAATAAAAAGTTGTGTCTAAATAGATCATCTTGACAGCTATAGCACTCTTTTACTCTTGATTGGTTATTGAGCAAACTGCACCTTACACTTTAGTTAACTTAGTTTTCTTGTACAAGGGACCGTTTCAATCTCTATCAAGAGAAGGGAATGACTCAGAATCTCAGGTTAAGCAAAATTCAGTGATCTAAGTTCAAGAGACACTTTCTCTATAAGACTAGATCCGTCAGCAAACTTACCTTATATAGTATATCAAAAAGTTATATTTTATACATATACACTCTTGATACCTGATTTAGCCAAGATTCGGTGGTCGTAAGTTCCACACAAAGCGGGAACTCAGTCGGTGTGTTGACCACACTAAATCTCAACTAAAGTCAACAATTAACCCACACTATAGATCAACAATTAGAAATAAATGTGGAGTTAAAATTTATTTTTAACTCTGCACAAAAGATTGTATAGGACAAGTATGCAGAGAGTTCGAACACAAGGAGCAAACAGGGTAGATACATAAGAGTGTGTGTGTGTGTGTGTGTGTGTGTGTGTGTGTATGTGTGAGTGTGAAGTGTGTCTACACTATGCAAAGCAAATGATTTTTGTGGGTCTTTAATTTTTAATTTTTTTTAATTTAATTTTCAATTTTGTATTTTGGTTTTTAATTTTCTAATTTTTATAATTTTATAATTTATATTTTTTTTCTTTTTCAATATTGGAATATAAAAACAATGTAATACAAGGAGTGATAAAATATTTATAAAAATATGCTAAAATAGCCAAAAATTCAGAAATAAAATCTTTTTGGTATTTTTATAATTGTTTACCATTTGTGTGATTTTTTGGTATTTTTTAGAATGTTTTTTGTATTTTTAAATAGCAAAATAAAGCAAAACAGTGAACTAGCTACTGGTTGGGGGTAAAATTGGAATTAATAATAGCAAACAACCACAAAATTTTTCCACACTATTTTTCAAATAAATATAATAAAAACAGGAGACTACAGGACTTGAGTTTACAAATTTTGGAGTTTTCTACAATTTTATAGATTTTTTTGAAGTTTTTATGTATTTTCGAATTTTTAAGGTTTTTCTTTTTAGATTTTTAGTGATTTTTGGACTGACACTAAAATGGGTTAAAATAGACAGTAGGGAATTTTTTGAGGTATTTTAATATTTTTTTGGTATTTTCTAAGCTAGACAGTGCTGAAATGAAGAGTTTTTTATTTTTAATAAATATGAAAATGGAATAAAATCAAAAACTAAAAATATGGCATTAAAGACCAAGCACTCAGGAGCTTAGCTTCAATTTTTGAGAATTTTTCGATTTAAAATGAGGCCTTAATTAAATAGATCTAGCATGCAAAAAAATCAAGGCTGGCAGGGACTTTTTAGCAAATAGACAAAGTTCCAGGGACTTGCAGGCAATTTTCACATAAAAATTATAACTTGAACAAAATAATTCTGGACGAAATGACAATAGCGAAAGGCGCAAGCCCTTCCGCGCAAAATATCCACCCGCGTGCGTGCGATGCACGCGCCCTGGAAGGGCTAAAATGCAATACTTCAAAAAGCGAGGGCCCTGAATGTAAAAGTGCCAGGAATATTACATGTGATCTGAATGTTCATGGATTGTTGACCAATACAAAAATGCCTGAGGGCCTATTTGCAAAATGGCCACGCTCCTCACGCGCACGGGCACGTGAGGTGACGTGGCCGAGGAGCTTTGTGTAAATACGTAAAAGTATTGGGCTGGTTCGTAAATACACCACAATTTAAATAACAGCAGATGAAGGATTGCAGAATAATGAAATATTAACAAAATGCATGAGGGTATAGGGCAAAATTACCCACGCGCGCGATCAGACGGTGCACGGCCTTCCACTAATACACGTGTCAGCTTGGGAGGGCGCGATGCCCCTTCGGCTTCCAACAGCTGAGATCAGATGCTGCAGGGAAGATCCGACGGTCAATGCCAAGGCCGATCCAACGGCAACTGCTTCGCAGGGAGATCACGGCGAAATCCGACGGCGGAGGTCAGTGCAGGAAGAACAAGGAGGACCTCCGGTAGGGTGAAAGTCTCCAAGCTCCACCGCCATCCTCCGTCAAGCTTGAAGCTCTCAAAATGCCCAGATCACCTCCTGGAGGGGTCTTCTCGGTCCTGGTGGCGACAAAAGGAACCAGAGCTCGTCGGGTTCCTCCCACGACGGGAAGATATTCCAGCCCACTCCGGTGATGTCCAAAACCGCCTCCAGGTGCTCTATATGCTCCGTTACCTGCACCAAATGGTTAATATGGTCGGGGACAAATTGCCCCGACCACGTAGCGAGAGAGAATGGAGGTCTACGACAGTGTATGGTGTGAATGCGAGATTGGCCGGAGATGGCTCCGACGAACAATCGATTGAGCGAATCGATCGGCGATCAATGGTGAATAGAATGGCGTGATGAAGTTCTGATTATGAGGAATAAAATAAGCGAGAAATGAAGGGGATAGTTACCTCAAGGGGACAGGATCCGAGGTGGAAATACCTCCACGGCGAGGTTCGCCGGAGGTGCGGAACGTGCCTAGAACGGAGGGCTCTCCTCTGCTTGGACGGTTGCAACCCGATGCTGTCACCAACAGGTCTTCACGCGAGCCAAAAGGAGGGAGAGTTCTAGATGTTTTGCGGTTCAAAGAGTCAAGGAGGGCGACAGGTGGTTTTGAACAAAGTGGTTCTGGCGCTCCACAAATCGAAGCGCAACGCCTCGATTAGTGATCCAAAGCCCAAAAATTACCTTGGGTGTGAATCACAATTGACCGAGGAGCAAAAACTCTGAAGGTGCTATCATGAAAGGAAGCAAGGTCTGACCTAGAAAATGGGTGAAAGAAGACAAAAACCCATTTCTGACATGCCACAGGGGGGAGGTCAGACAGATGACCGGAGGTCAGCTGTCAGACCAACCTGGTTGGTCCACGTGGACCAACCAGGAAAAACCCCTTGTAAAATCAATTAAAAATAATAAACGATATTATTTTAATTAGGTTATAAAATAAAAAGTTTTTATAATTTTATAAATTATTTTATTATGATTTTTAATTATTTTTACAAGATGTATTTTTACAAGTTTACATTTATGCCCTTTATTGGTATTTTACATGGATGTTTTATTAATTGATTTTTATTTTGTGATTTTTAATTTTATTATTTTTCTCTCTTATTTTATAAAATTATAGAATACTTTTATACATGTAAATATATTTTTATTTCATTTTTATGAATTGTTTAGTATATTTAATAAAATATAAGAGTGTGTTGTATAGATATACATATAGGTATTGTATCTATGTATTTTATTTAAAAGTATTTTATTTTTGTTTTTATTCAGGTTTTTATTCTTATTTTAATGTACATATAAATTATAAATAATATTTACAAAATTATAAAAATATAAAAATATACAAATAATGAATAAATAATATATTGAATATTTTAATCAGTACAGCTATACAATGTGGGTCCAAAACTCAACTTTCAAACGGTAGCTCCGCCAAATGCGAAACCACTGCCATTGAATAGATTATTTTATTCTATATACAATTAAAGGTGAGTTTGCTGCATTTGGAGTTTTCAGTTGTGAGATATAGGTCTGGGAAGTTGGGATTTTGGATTTTTATTCAGACCATAATTTTTTATCTGTGTATTATTTTTTTGTGAAATCAATTTTGTATTTTTCTATCTAAAATTATCTATAACTTTCATGTATAAAGTTTCTTTATTTGATGTATAAAAAGTGGAACCAAATATAGGTCCCAAAATGAATAAAGAATGAATAGAATAATATAGGTATTTGACCCTTATCTCCCCCTACTTTATTCCTGGTCGACCTATTCATCAAGATGCCAAGGTCTCGGGGTTTTGGGTCATAAAATATTTACAATATTTTATTCTTTTTCTTTTCTTTTGTTTATTCTATAATTTTGGCTTTAATTACAGTATTTTACACACTAATTAGATGTACACGCATGAATGCTAAGATGCTCTATTTAAGGCTATTTACAGGCATTTGCTAGGGTTTTTGGTGCCAAAATGATAGAATAAAGATGATGAAATGTGGATTCATCATCCCCCTATACTTTACCTTTGCTAGTCCCTAGCAAACACTTATGCAATAAGTGCAAAAAGAAAAAGAAAGAAAAGAAAAAGAAGAACTTGGATTTTATTTGATTATCAAACTTGTCTTCGCAAAATCAAAGTTTAGAGCTTAAATCGGACCTTTGGAATTTTAGTGCGGGCGGAACCTTAATGAGATCCGAGTTTAAAATCCAACAGTCCTTGAGAATCCCCAAAACTCTGTTCAAGTCTCCTCAATAGCCAGGTCAGAAATACTTCAACTCATATGCAAACTCTTACGACTATGAATCTAACTCGTACAGTGTAACTGATGGTGGCTCTCCCCAACTAGAATGACAAAGAGACTGACTTCTCCAGTACGACAACCCAATGATTCCCCAATCCAATAACTCCATCCTCGATGAGCGGGATATTCCCTTCTAAGTTCAAGTGGCAACCATCTCAAGAGGAGGGGGTGAAGAGAAGAATGGACGGTAGCCAGTGTAGCTACCTATCCTGGGATGCAAGACCAGTGTAATCAAGTCATCCTGCTGCAGGCTCACATGATATGACTTTGGTAACTCAAGGTTGCTACTTATTGACTTTACAACATTTGTACATACTTGCAGGCTTTTTATTTTTGTACATGCCTGAACATTTTTTTAATACTATATACAACAGCATTTACATGAGAGGTTTTTCCTCTTGAGCTAGTAGACTATCCCTCTTTTGAAGCTTTATCGCAACCCACAGCCTCCTGTCTTTAGACTTCCTAGTCATTGGACGGGTTGGGGTGCACTTCCCTCCCTAGAGGAGGACAAATGTTTCCACTTGTGTGCGTCTCATACCGGTAAATCCAATCCCCTCACCACTCCAACTGAGTTGAGCCATGTGAAAGGTGCAGGTGTCCAAGTTAGGTCATTATCAACAAGAGTCATGCGTGTGCTCCGAAATACTCTACTTAGGCAGTCAAGAATCCATTGAACTAAGTCCTGTGATCCTCAAAGAATTAAGTCAACTAGACCTGAAGTACCTCAAACCCAATTCCTATAAGGTTCCTGTTATTAGGTAGATTTTAAGGTCCAATCAAGCTCCAATCTCCGGATTTTATTTTGACTTGTCCAACTATCAAACTCGATCCAAAAAATGCTCATGCTATGCAATGCTATGCAGAAAATATTTTTGTGATGCAATTTTCAAAGATTTTGAACTTTTTATGGATTTTTTTGAAAAGATGATGATGATGCATATGCAAATGCATTTTTTTTCAAAAAGATTTTTCAAAATGTTTTGGATTTTAGTTTTGCAAATGTTTTTGGGATTTTTGAAAACAAAAAGTTTTTGGCTGAACACTAGGTTAAAACTAAGTACACGGGAGTGCTTCTTTATATATACAAGAAGTGGATTTTAAGAATTTACAAGGGTAAGTGGGTCAATTTTATACATATCTATATAGTGGATTTTGGTGTGATGCAAATATTCCTCAAACGTATTTGACACAAGCTTTTTCACACAATTTTTGAAAACTATAGTCCAAAATAGTTTTTACAAACATTTTACAAACATGTACACACATTTGAAAATCATTTTGCAAAGGCTTTCAAAACAGTATAGATAGATTTTTCTAAACATTTTTGCAACCATTTTTCAAACCATTTGCAAATCATTTTCAAACATTTTATTTTACATAAAGAAAAAGAAATTTTTACAAATCACACATTTTTACACAGGTTGAAAACATGTAACAAAACATTTTCAAAATAGTTTTCAATAGATGTTCACAAAGATTTTCAAACTATTTTTCAAACATTTTGCAAAAAAACATTTTCACCTGATTTATTAATCAGTAAATACAAAAAGAATTTGAGGAACAAAACACCTTTTTATTAGGGATTTTAATGAATTTTAAAGATAATTAGCCATATTATTAAGAAAATACGAAAGTTCGGGTTATGGCTAAAGTATATACGTAGTATAGACGACCCCCCTATACTTAGCTTAAGCTATTGTCCTCATAGATCGGAGAGAAAAGAGAAGACATAACTCGTACTAAGTATATACAAGTCTAAATAATAAAGGAATAAATGAATGATCCATTGAGAAGTTGACCGTCCCCCCTATATTTAGGATCAAATAATCCTAAGTATAGTAGATTGTACACAAAGCAGGGAGGGTCAAGGGTGGGAATGAACAGATCGTACTCGGGTTGTCTCCCCCTACACTTAGGGTAAGATATCCCTAAGTATAGACAAGAAGAGGAGACAATGGAGAGGATCGAAAAATAGAGAAACTCGGGGTGCACACCCCCCTATACTTAGGACAAAGTACGTCCTAAGTACAGAAAACTGACAACAAGGGTGGCACCTTTTGGATAGATAAAGAAAATAAAAAAGGAAAAAGAAGAAAGAAGAAAATAAATCAACAGATGAAAGAGTGATATGAAACAGATGGATCTGTACAGCGGAAGATGGAGGTGATCACCATGTATGAGATGCAGGTGATATGAGTCAAAGGACACATCTCATACCAGAAGAATGGGGGCAACGTCAATGGTCGGCAGATCATGATATAGATATAGTTTCAGGCGTTGACCATTGACACGGAAGGTAGAAGAAGATGATGGTTCGGATATGTCGATGATGCCATTGTCATGTATCTTCCTAACACATACGGACCTTTCCACTTGTTCTGTAATTTCCCTGGAAATAATTTTAGCCTGGAATCAAACAACCGTACTCTCTGATCTGGCTCAAATTGTTTATGGCTGATATAGGAATCATGCCATGTCTTCACTTTCTCTTTGTACTGTAGGCTGTTGGAAAAGGTTGTGTCTCTCAGTTCTTCCAGGGCTGCCATTTCTCTGCTCTCCTATACTCTCAGGATCTAACAGTAACTCAGTGACTGCCCAAAAAGATTTGTGCTTGATTTCCACTATCAAATGGCACGGCTTGCCATAGACGAGTCGAAAGGGAGATGCCCCCAAAGGATTCTTGAAGAAGTCCGATAGGCCCCACAAGACCGAGTCCAAAAGTTGTGACCAATCCTTTCGGTCTGGGCGGACAACCTTCTGCAAGATAGTTTTTATCTCCCGGTTCGATACTTCGGCAATACCATTAGTCTGAGGGTGATACGGTGTGTCAACCCGATGGTCAATGCTGAACTCGTCTGCAAGGGCCCTAACCTTGTCATTGATGAAATGAGACCCCCCGTCTGAAATCAAGACTCTAGGTACCCCAAACCGTGAAATGATATTTTTCCTCAAGAATTTGCACACGGTTTTAGCATCTGCATCTCGGGCGGGGATGGCCTCAACCCATCGACTGACATAATCCACAGTGAGCAAAATATGCTCGAATCCCTGACTCTTAGGAAATGGGCCCATGAAATCAATCCCCCATGCATCAAAAACCTCACAGAAGTGAATGGGTTGCATGGGCATCATGTCTCTCTGTCTGCAGGTTCCCATTTTCTGACAGTCAGTACATCTCTTCACGAACTCATCAGAATCCTTGAAGAGAGTAGGCCACCATAGGCCGGATTGAAGCACCTTCTGTGTTGTCCTTTTTCCAGAATGATGTCCTCCTGCCTCAAGCTTGTGGCAGTATGTGAGGATGCTATGATGATCTTCTTGAGGAATGCACCTCCTCCAGATGCTGTCCCTCCTTCATGATGAAGGGACGGGATCCTCCTAATGATAAACTTGTCCTTCGCCAGGAAGGTCTCAAGTTTCTACCTGGGCCAACCTTGTGGAACCGTCTTGGCGACAAGATAGTTCACAATGTCAGCGTACCACGGGAGCGAGGTGATAGCCAAGATCGCCTCATCCGGAAATGTCTCTATGATAGGTGCGCTGGGCTCAGATTCCTCAAGATTCTCAATCTGGAGAGATGATCCGCCACCACATTCTTGACTCCAGGTTTATCCTTAATCTCAATGTCAAATTCCTGGAGTAGAAGGAATCCATCTAGTAAGACGTGCTTTGGCATCCTTCTTAGCCATTAAGTACCGTATGGCGGTGTGATCAGTGTAGATTGTACTCTAGATCCGAGAATATAAGATCTGTACTTATCCAAAGCAAAGACTACGGCCAGCATCTCTTTCTCAGTCATAGTGTAATTCGTTGGGCGGCATCCAAAGTCCGGCTGGCGTAGTGAATGGCAAAAGGTAATCCACCCCTCCTCTATCCAAGCACGGCCCCAACGGCAAAATCTGAAGCGTCCGTCATGATCTCGAATGGGAGAGACCAATCGGGTGGTTGAAGGACAGGAGCTGAAACAACCATATTTTTAGAGTCTCAAAAGATGCAAGACACTTATCATTGACAATAAACTCGGTGTCTTTTGTCAGCAAGTCAGTAAGCGGTCGGGCAATACGACTGAAGTCCTGAATGAACCGTCGGTAGAAACGACATGCCCCAGAAAAGACCGTAACTGACGCAAGTGGACGGTGGATTGAGTTTTCTGATGATATCCACCTTGACCGGATCGACCTCCATGCCCCTGTTGGAGACAATATGACCGAGGACCGTCCCTTGAGTCACCATGAAGTGACTCTTCTCCCAAGATAAAACAAGATTGACCTCTATGCAGCACTTAAGCACACGGTCTAGGTAGTCAAGACAAGCATCGAACCCGTCGCCATAGACTGAGAAGTCATCCATGAAGACCTCTAAAACAATCACCCACCATGTCCAAAAATATGGACAACATGCACCTTTGGAATGTCGCCGGAGCGTTACATAGACCAAAGGGCATTCGTCTGAAAGCATAAGTCCCAACGGACAGGTGAATGTCATTTTCTCCTGATCTTCTGGCGCAATGGCCACTTGATTATATCCAGAGTACCCATCAAGAAAGCAGTAATGACTCTTCCTAGCTAACCGCTCGATAATCTGATCAATGAAGGGTAGCAGGAAGTGATCCTTCTTGGTGCCTCATTCAATCGTCTGTAGTCCACAAAGACCCTCCAAGAAGTGGGTACTTGGGTAGCGATCTCCTCTCCAGACTCATTGACAACTGTCGTGATACCCGTCTTCTTGGGTACCACATGTAGTGGACTAACCCATTTGGATTCGGAGATGGGATAGATAAAATCGGCACTCCACCACTTTGAAATTTCTTTCATGACTACGTCTCCGAAGATTCGGGTTTCAGCCGTCGTTGGAACTCACGCGACGGCCTAGCATCATCTTCGAGATAGATGTGGTGGGAGCACAGAGCCGGACTAATCCCCTGGAGATCAGCTATACTCCAACCTATTGCCTTACGGTTTCTTTCAAAGAACCCTCCATCAGACGATATTCTTGTTCTCCAGTTAAACCTGATGAGATAATGACTGGGTGCATATCTGGCCCACCCGCAAGGAATCTATACTTCAGCGACTACGGTAGAGGTTTCAGTTCTGGACAACTGGGAGGTGGCAGATCTGGCTTCTGATATGTCTGTGTGAAAGCTACCAGGTCCGCATGGGAGAACTCTCGCTCTGCATGAATTTCTGACGAAGGGAAGCCTACTGAATCATCAATAAACTCCACTGGCTCGCACTCGGTCGTGGATGTTGGCTCAGAAGGAATCAGACACGGCAAATAGTCGTCAAAATCATCCCAGTCAATGTCTGAATCCGAGGGATCAGAAGAAGATGAGCAAGAATGAAAATCATCAGCACCACTCGTCCCAACACTGTCAGCCTCCGGTGTATCCTCATCCAGGGGTGTGCTCTCCCGGCTCTCGACTGCCATGAGCTTGAGATATAGTGAATCTGTAGGCAAGGCGAGGGTCGGTGCTACCGGATCTATCCAGTTGGATTCATCATCTGTCATCACAAAATCGCACTCTTGGTGGATGTCTAGCTCTTCCTCGGTCATCTGCGCTGCTTCGCTGGACTGCTCCGAGCATTCAAGTTCTCTAGCTCTGGTTTCCTCGATCGTCTCTATTTGTATGGGTTTCGCCCTCTACGCGAAAGCATACCTTCCCGCTATCATGATCGGTCACCGCCTTGGTTGTGGCCAAGAATGGACGTCCGAGTTTGATGGGGGCATCGGTTACCGACTCAGGGATCTCCATATCCAACACAACGAAGTCCACGTGGAATTTCAGGCCATGAATGGTAACGACCACGTCTTTCAACAACCCCTTCGGCCTCTTAGTCGACCTATCAGCAAACTGAAGGACTGTCCTGCTCCTAAGAAGAGGACCAAACTCGAATCGGTCGAGTAAGGCTGCGGAAGAAGGTTGATTGAGGAGCCGCTGTCTAACAGAGTACGATCGAACTGCTGCTCCTGAATCTCGCATCTGACATAGGGAGCTCCTGCATCTGGTCGCTTGGCTGGCAGCTTGTTCTGAATGGTGCAGCAAGTGGAATGAGTGAGCACATGGAATTGATCTCTGTGGTTCCTCCTCTTCCTGTGGATTGTAGTCTTCTCTTTCAGGTTCTTTTTGAAGAGGGGGATGTGCTCAAGTGCTTCCTGCAGAGTCAGCTGAATATGGAACTTGTCAATCATCTGGTTACTGAACTCTACCTGTTGCTCTTTTTGGGGATTTTCTCTTTTGTTCCCCTTCGCTCGGCGGAGTGCCTCAGGGAAGGGGATGGTAAGGGGCCTCCACAGATGGGAGGGCTAGGAATAGGTCCCTCTTCTTGTGAAGGAGGTGAATCCATAACAATAATCATCATTCAAATATGGATCCTCAATGTGAACAGAAACCTTTCCTTTATTCATATTTTTGTTTTTCTTTTTGTTACCACAGTCCATAGATACAAAAGGTGGTAACATCACAGAGGGAGGCTCAACAAAAGTAGATGTGGTGGCCTCAGTATCACCACTAGCACCTGTGTTCGTGGCATCAGCACCGCGCTCTGGCTCAGCATCCAAAATGGTGGCATCAGCACCACCGTCTGCAACGGGTCTCACGACGGCCTCAGCACCGTCATTTGGATCACCATCATTGGTGGCCTCAGCACCACCGTCTTCAACATCCTCATTAGTGGCATCAGCACCGCTACTCTGCTCCTCTGGCGCTCCTGGTTCTGCATCTGGTTGTCGCTCAGAAGAGGCGCCGCCTGCGGGCATCCTACAGCTCCTAGTAGTCACAAAATCAGCATCATAGAAAGAATAAGACATATAACTCAAATAGTCACTAGGAGAAGTATCCTCTGTAAACTCTACCTGCTCAGACTTCCTTTTCAGATTGTTCGGGTTAGGTTCAATCTGAGCGGGTATGGCGGCCTTGCCTTTTATGATCTCCCTCATTTCCTGCCGGAATTCATCCATTTCTTGCCTGAAGGATGCTCGCTGTTCGGAGAGCAAGCGGGCAAGATCGTCTAATGCTGGATTCTCAAAAGCGGGGACCTGAGAACCGGACGGGTTCCCTTGCGGGAAATGAGGCTGCTGCTGCTGTGGTTGATACTGGGGATGATGGGGGTAAGATTGCTGAGGCTGCTGTCGCTGCCTCCATTGCTGTCCCTGATAGGCAGGACGAGGACCACTCTGATATTGTTGCTGGTGGTCATACTGGGGCTGTTGTTGCTGCTGTGGCTGGCTGTTCTGTTATCCTTGGGCGGGATTCTGCTGTTGGGATGAGGAGATATTATTTCCCCAACGGAATCCGGGGTCATCACAATGGATCCCGGGCTGAGGGTAACGGTCGTACCAAATCCCATTGACTTCCATCAATAGTTCCTGCTCAAAGGAGGGTGGAGGAAGAACTGCCAGTGGCTGCTCCGGCTGATATACCACCATCTGAATGTCTGGAGATGGTGGCTGCGCTGGGTAATACTGTAGCAGTGGGACCGGCTCTGCCTGGATATGGTTCACTTGGCGATACGAGGTAGAGGGTTGGTTGGAACTGCTATTGCTGGGGTCAGCCCGTGACCTGGGAGGCTGCTGGGAATGAGTTTGTGCCTCCAGTACGCAAAGGATTTGCGTCTTCAGGTCACTCATGGTTTTGGCGATCTGGTCCATCTGGGCCATGCCTTGCATCTGTTTCTTCTCGAGGATCTCGAGACGGTCTAGCTTCTCACTAATGATGCCCATGTCGGCTGCTGCTGATTCAACTTGGGCTGCGGCTGCCGACGAAGTGTTGGGACCAGCATCGATGCGGGCGATCCTCTGGAATGATTCCGCTCCTTGCGGGGGCTTCTGCTGCGTGTAGACTCGGGCTTGGGCCATCACGGTTGAGTTTTCTTCCATGCCCTCGTAAATGGCCCAGATGTCGTCTTCAACCTTGGAAAAGTACGACCCTCCGCAAGAGGCGTTGACTAGCCCCTGTAGCTCCGGTGTCAGCCCACAAAAGAAACTCTGAACTAAGTTGGGCTTGGAGATGTCGTGATGAGGACACCAGTCGATGAGCTCTTGGAATCGATCCCAAGCTTCATGGAATTGTTCATTCGGGATCATGATAAAGTTGCTGATCATGGCTCTAGCTGCATTACTCCGGCCGAGAGGGTAGTATTTCTTTAGATACGCGGTCCGGAGATCTGTCCATGTGTCGATGAATCGCTCCAAGTGTTTGAGCTAGTATGCGGCTCTGTCAACCAAAGAGAATGGAAAGGCGATCATCTTGATCGTGTCCTCAGTCATCAACCTGTCATGGATGGTGTTGCATATCATCTCAAATTCTTGGAGGTAGAGGTGTGGCTCTTCGGTCGGCAACCCATGGAATTTGGGTAGAAGCTGAATGGTATGGGGTCGAAGCTCGAATCTCCATGGACAGGCGGGAGTCTGATCCAACGATGAGTGAGGGATGCGGCTGGGTTGTGCAATTCCCTCATGATAGTCTGTGGCGGTCTCTCAGCATCGGGCACCTCCTCCTGCATCAAGTCCTCCTCCTCCTCCACCGCCACCGCCCCAGGTCAGTTTTCTCTCATCTGAGCTATCTCTCTCATGAGATCACCCATGAAGGTACCCTGGTCACGAATCTGCCTCTGCATGGTCTCTAGGGATGCAAGAAGTGAATTGTTGATGGCTGCCTGATCAAATAAGAACGGAGGGTGATCATGGTCATCCGGGTGCTCGCCTCTGTCTGCCATCTCGAAATTTTCTGAAAAAGCAAAAGAGGCCATCTCAGGTGCTGTCGAATGATCTGAACTCTGTGATGCACTGAATTCTGAAACTATTGGACTGAGAGAAGGAGAATGAGAAGGGTAGTCGAGGGGGAACAGGAGGGAGGTAAACTCAAGCTCGGAGAACAAACTCTCCGAGGTATTCCTAGATGAATGAGGAGGAGTGCTGGATAGTGGTGCCGACAGAGTCGGCCTAAGAGATCTCTGTCCCATCATCTTGATTATTGGGAAGAGCAGGGAGAATGCAGAAGAAGAAGGAAGAAATGAGAAGCAAAATTGCGCACAATTGTGCTGTGTTTTTGATCTTAACCTAAATAAATCTAGCAATCAAACACAAAACAGGAGTGAGTTCACCAACTCAACACATGAAGCCGTGAAGGTTCGGCTTTTATCTTGTCGGTTTTAGCTTGAATTCAGGAATTAATCTTTTCACGAGTCCTTAGAGCGCTACGCCTAAAGGAGAGAGAAAACTGCCGGAAAAGTATTCACGTACTTGTCCTCCTCCTGTGTAACCTGTAACTTGCACTTTTTAAGGTCCTTGTAACCCTTCCTGGATCCCTACTCAGCCAAAGAAATAGAGGGAGGAAGCCGATAGGCGAAACCGATACTTCGGATCTCACTTACAACGGAATCACCCGTGAGTGTGCAAGATCCTACTCGGACGCAGACGATAAGACAGACACACCCGTGAAGGTGTGGCCTATGCTCGGTACTTCGGACAAGGTCGATGCTCACACAATAGTGAGTCACCAATGGTGACCAAGCCCTACTCACCTACGTACGATAGTAGCGCCAATACTTCGGAAATCCAGGCGATACACAAGGCAGCCATAAGTTGGGATTTTGGCTCCAATCCTTACGAAGCGCTCACCTCACTTGGAAGGAGACCTTCCCATGCAACCTGAATACAAGTGAGGGTGTTACTCTCCCCAATCAAGGAATCCAATTACCAATTTTATTTTTGGTCATGGTTTTCTTAGCAGTCCCTTTTTTATTTTTTTGGTGTTATCGCTTCTTTTGAGTAAATTCAAACAAGCGCCTAACGATTTTTGTATTTTCTTGATCCTACTTTGTCCAAAAACAGAGGGAGAATAGAGTCGGAAAAGCCGATGCAAGTCGACACCAAGGTGGAAATCTCACCTTTGTGCCTAGATGATGGATGCAAAGTAAGAGGACTTACAGCGAATCCCAGCTCTCTCCATGCGGGATGCAAAGCAGAATTTGTAAACCTAACTACATGCCGGTATGCAAAGCGGAAATCGTCCTAAGATAGGCAACTGCTAGCGTGAAGAACCACAAGCTAACCACTAACCTCCAATCCTAGTGTCCGGTCTAGGCTCACCCCTCCTTCTCTCGACACATCGAGTTTAGGAGAAGCGCTTGGCGGGATGAGCTCGCGGTGCGCGAATCGAAAGCTAATGATTAACTGTTTAATTAGTCTAAGTCCAAATACGATCTATAGGAGCATGCAAAGGTTATTAATGTGTTTGGACCTATTCTAATCGATCAAGCAAGCCTAGAGTCTAAGGGCTCAATCCACAAAAGAAATGAAAAGGAAAACAAAACCGGAAAATGACAATCGGAAAAACACGATAAAAACCGCGGTGAGCCCCTGGGTGAACAAACACCCGGAAATTAGGCCCGATAGTCTGAGTGTCTGAGTCCTGTATTATTACAAATTAATAAGTCACTCTCTCACAAAAATAAAATGCAAGCTATCTACTACTCTCTCCCTCTCCTCCTGCTCTCTCCTGCCGGCTTGGCCAAAGAAAAGCCGGCTCCGCCTCACGTGATTGCTTCGGATCCCCTAGGCGATTCGCCTTGCTCCGCGGTCCCTCGCAAGAAGACAAGAAAGTGGTCAGAAAGCTCAACAAGATAGATCAAAAATAAGAGAGGTAAAAGTGAAAGCAATGGTAGACTGATAAACATACTAAAACAAAAATGATCTACTCGTTGTTGCTCCCCGGCAACGGCGCCATTTGATTTAGCCAAGATTCGGTGGTCGTAAGTTCCACACAAAGCGGGAACTCAGCCGGTGTGTTGACCACACTAAATCTCAACTAAAGTCAACAATTAACCCACACTATAGATCAACAATTAGAAATAAATGTGGAGTTAAAATTTATTTTTAACTCTGCACAAAAGATTGTATAGGACAAGTATGCAGAGAGTTCGAACACAGGGAGCAAACAGGGTAGATACACAAGTGTGTGTGTGTGTGTGAGTGTGAAGTGTGTCTACACTATGCAAAGCAAATGATTTTTGTGGGTCTTTAATTTTTATTTTTTTATTTAATTTTCAATTTTGTATTTTGGTTTTAAATTTTCTAATTTTTATAATTTTATAATTTATATTTTTTTCTTTTTTAATATTGGAATATAAAAACAATGTAATACAAGGAGTGATAAAATATTTATAAAAATATGCTAAAATAGCCAAAAAAATTCGGAAATAAAATCTTTTTGGTATTTTTATAATTTTTTACTGTTTTTGCGATTTTTGGGTATTTTTTAGAATGTTTTTGGTATTTTTAAATAGCAAAATAAAGAAAAACAGTGAACTAGCTACTGGCTGGGGGTAAAATTGGAATTAAAAATAGCAAACAACCACAAAAAATTTCCACACTATTTTTCAAATAAAGATAATAAAAACAGGAGACTACAGGACTTGAGTTTACAAATTTTGGAGTTTTCTACAATTTTATAGATTTTTTTGAAGTTTTTATGTATTTTCGAATTTTTTAAGGTTTTTCTTTTGAGATTTTTAGTGATTTTTGGACTGACACTAAAATGGGTTAAAATAGATAGTAGGGAATTTTTCGAGGTATTTTAATATTTTTTTGGTATTTTCTAAGCTAGATAGCGCTGAAATGAAGAGTTTTTGATTTTTAATAAATATGAAAATGGAATAAAATCAAAAACTAAAAATATGGCGTTAAAGATCAAGCGCTAAGGAGCTTAACTTCAATTTTTGAGAATTTTTTGATTTAAAATGAGTCCTTAATTAAATAGATCTAGCATGCAAAAAAATCAAGGCTGGTAGGGAATTTTTATCAAATAGACAAAGCTCCAGTGATTTGCAGGCAATTTTCACACAAAAATTATAACTTGAACAAAATAATTCTGGACGAAATGACAATAGCGAAAGGCACAAGCCCTTCCGCGCAAAATATCCACCCGCGCACGTGCGATGCACGCGCCCTGGAAGGGCTAAAATGCAATACTTCAAAAAGCGATGGGCCTGAATGTAAAAGTGCCAGGAATATTACACGTGATCTGAATGTTCGTGGATTGCTAACCAATACAAAAATGCCTGAGGGACTATTTGCAAAATGGCCACGCTCCTCACGCGCACGGGCACGTGAGGTGACATGGCCGAGGAGCTTTGTGTAAATACGTAAAAGTACTGGGTTGGTTCGTAAATACACCACAATTTAAATAACAGCGGATGAAGGATTGCAGACTAATGAAATATTAACAAAATGCACGAGGGTATAAGGCAAAATTACCCACACGCGTGATCAGACGGCGCACTGCCTTCCACTAATACACGTGTCAGCTTGGGAGGGCGCGATACCCCTTCGGCTTCCAACGGCTGAGATCAGATGCTGCAGGGAAGATCCGACGGTCAATGCCAATGCCGATCCAACGGCAACTGCTTCGCAGGGAGATCACGGCAAAATCCGACGGCGGAGGTCAGTGCAGGAAGAACAAGGAGGACCTCCGGTAGGGCGAAAGTCTCCAAGCTCCATCGCCGTCCTCCGTCAAACTTGAAGCTCTCAAAATGCCCAGATCACCTCCTGGCGGGATCTTCTCGGTCCTGGTGGCGATAAAAGGAACCAGAGCTCGCCGGGTTCCTCCCACGACGGGAAGATATTCCAGCCCACTCCGGCAATGTCCAAAACCGCCCCCAGGTGCTCTATATGCTCCGTTACCTGCACAAAATGGTTAATATGGTCGGGGGCAAATTTCCCCGACCACGTAGCGAGAGAGAATGGAGGTCTACGACAGTGTACGGTGTGAATGCGAGATTGGCCGGAGATGGCTCCGGCGAACAATCGTTTGAGCGAATCGATCGACGATCAATGGTGAATAGTATGGCGTGATGAAGTTCTGATTATGAGGAATAAAATGAGCGAAGAAATGAAGGGGATAGTTACCTCAAGGGGACAAGACCCGAGGTGGAAATACCTCCATGGCGAGGTTCGCCGGAGGTGCGGAACGCGCCTAGAACGGAGGGCACTCCTCTGCTTGGATGGTTGCAACCCGATGCCGTCACCAACAGGTCTTCACGCGAGCCAAAAGGAGGGAGAGTTCTAGATGTTTTGCGGTTCAAAGAGTCAAGGAGGGTGACAGGGGTTTTGAACAAAGTGGTTCTGGCGCTCCACAAATCGAAGCGCAACGCCTCGATCAGTGATCCAAAGCCCAAAAATTACCTTGGGCGTGAATCACAATTGACCGAGGAGCAAAAACTCTGAAGGTGCTATCATGAAAGGAAGCAAGGGCTGACCTAGAAAAATGGGTGAAAGAAGACAAAAACCCATTTCTGACATGCCACAGGGGGGAGGTTAGACAGTTGACCGGAGGTCAACTGTCAGACCAACCTAGTTGGTCCACGTGGACCAACCAGGAAAAACCCCTTGTAAAATCAATTAAAAATAATAAACGATATTATTTTAATTAGGTTATAAAATAAAAGTTTTTATAATTTTATAAATTATTTTATTATGATTTTTAATTATTTTTACGAGATGTATTTTTACAAGTTTACATTTATGCCCTTTATAGGTATTTTACTGTTTTATTACTTGATTTTATTTTATGATTTTTAATTTTATTATTTTTCTCTCTTATTTTATAAAATTATAGAATACTTTTATACATGTAAATATATTTTTATTTCATTTTTCTAAATTGTTTAGTATATTTAATAAAATATAAGAGTGTGTTGTATAGGTATACATATAGGTATTGTATCTATGTATTTTATTTACAAGTATTTTATTTTTGTTTTATTAAGGTTGTTATTCTTATTTTAATGTACATATAAATTATAAATAATATTTACAAAATTATAAAAATATAAAAAATACAAATAATGAATAAATAATATATTGAATATTTTAATCAGTACAGCTGTACAATGTGGGTCCAAAACTCAACTTTCAAACCGTAGCTCCGCCAATAGCGAAACCACTGCCATTGAATAGATTATTTTATTCTATATACAATTAAAGGTGCATTTGGAGTTTTCACTTGTGAGATACAGGTCTGGGAAGTTGGGATTCTGCATTTTTATTCAGACCATAACTTTTTATTTTTGTATTATTTTTTATGAAATCAATTTTGTATTTTTCTATCTAAAATTATCTACAACTTTCATGTATAAAGTTTCTTTTATTTGATGTATAAAAAGTGGAACCAAAAATAGGTCCCAAAATAAATAAAGAATGAATAGAATAATATAGGTATTTGACCCTTATCTCCCCCTACTTTATTCCTGGTCGACCTATTCATCAAGATGCCTAGGTTTCAGGGTTTTGGGTCATAAAATATTTACAATATTTTATTATTTTTCTTTTCTTTTATTTATTCTATAATTTTGGCTTTAATTACATTATTTTACACACTAATTGGATGTACATGCATGAATGCTTAGATGCTCTATTTAAGGCTATTTACAGGTATTTGCTAGGATTTTTGGTGCCAAAATGATAGAATAAAGATGATGAAATGTGGATTCATCAATACCCAATGCCACAAAATCCTATGAAAAAAGGGAATAATAAGTGATGTCTATTCCAAAAATGCAAATGCAAAAAAAAAGATCTACTAAAGAAAAATCTACTCAAATAACCCAACTTTACCAAAAAAGCCAAGTAGCAGACCAATGTTGCCACTAGTTTAAAGGTGCTAAAGAGGCCCATGGTTATGCTCAGTAAAAAGAAAAAAAAGAGCAACAGACCAAAACTGTCTACGAAAAATCCCCGAAAATCCAAGTTCTATACAATTTGCACCCATTTTTCTTGCGGACAGATTCATGTGAAATTAGAATAAGCCTAGACTGAGAGAGAATAGAGACTTTAGATTTTATGAATCTCTTGGTACATTGTTTAAGGTTGTACCGTATACTTGTCTCGCAAATAGGAAGAGCTATAACCTTCACACACAGTTCAAAATCAACTTAAGGTTAATGAGAATATCTATTGATTAGGATGATCTGACTTGACCTAAAAATAGAAACAACTAAAATCGATAGAACTCAAGGCTGTCGAATTGAATACTGGAATATAAAAGGAGTCCGAACACATTATTAATCTAAAGGTCAACTTAGTCTATGTCTATTATTTATTGAATCTTGGCTTAAAATCTCAAAATGTGTTTGTATCCGCTGCAAACCCTTGTTGTGCATTCTCTATCTCTTTGCATATCATTGTTTTGCTCGTGACTAGCAAAAGTTAAGTATGAGGGTATGATGAATCGATGATTTACCATATTTTTATACCTTTCATTGAGCAAAAAACATGTGTAATCAGTTGTATTTTCTTAATTTAATGCATAATTTTCAATTCATAATTTTCATACTTATTGCATTCAAAATCTTCAAAAAAAATGCACAACATTCCTTACAAAATAAATCAAAGAAAAAGGAAGAAAAAGATTCACATTAATTAATTTTTCAAAAAATATGGGCTATAAGTCCATATTGAATTTTTGTTTTCAGCTCTGATTTAGAAGAGGCCCAAGGGGCTCTCCAATCCTCTCCCATCTTCATTTGTAAAATAAAAATAATAAAATAATAAAATAATAAATCCACTATATGATAAAATAGCCGATGTCAGTTGACATCAACATTTCAAATAATAATAAATAAATTTGGGATGATGTCATCTTCATCATCCAGCCTCCCGCATGCGATTTCTCTCCATCACCCGCTCCCCTTCTCCTCCTCCCTCGCATCAACTGTCGGGGTGGTTGGTCTCTAGCCCAATGACAACTGCTCGATCCCTCCATCTCCTCCAAGGGCCACCTCCTCCCTCCATCAAATTGCTATAAAACATAGGGAGGAGGAGCTCGAAGGGGGTCCGAACCCATCAAGGGGGAGCTCACAACTCCGCCCACCACCACCCTCGACCTCACCATCTTCGCACCTCCATCACATCTCTCACTGTACCGACACTGTCGAGTACTCCTCCACCACATCTTTCGCCGCATCGACACCTCACCGTTGTGCTCCACCAATGTGGCCAAGCATGACCACATCTGCCACTATCCAGGTACAAGAAAGCGGTCCCAAGGGTCCTTTCGTAATTTTCATTTTCTTTTAGTTTTTTTAAATAATTTTGGACATTTTTGCAATTTTAGAAAACTTTTGATTATCCTCCGTAATTTCTCCAATTTTGTAATTTTTATTCCGTGATATTTACATTTATTTTTTAAGTTCTATTTAATTACAATTCAGTCCTTCAGGGTGTTTCTGCAATTCCTTAAAGTTGTTTCTTTTTATCCGCATTTACTCATTAAATATATTTTTAATTGACAAATTTCACTTCTGTCCGGCCTCTTTTATTTAATTGCAACCATATCTTAACTTTAATTTTATTTACATTCAAGCCCTTGAACTTTTTAAAAATTACAAAAATACCTCTAGTACTTCCAAATTACCTAAAATAGCAGAGAAATTTGAAAAATTCCCACAATCTAGAATCTAATTTCATAGGTTTAGTGTATCTTAAGATATTAGGAATACAACTAAAAATAAAGGTTTGATTTAGATCAATAACATCAAAAATACCTTTGTAAATAGAATTAAAATTTATGTAAATTGCTCGAGTCCCTACAGATTGATCCTCTACTTGTCCTTTGCTTGTTTTGGTATCTATTGGCTTGTAGTTGAATAAAAAAAAGTATTTGAATTCAATCTATTCTCGTGTGTGCACACAACAACACTAAAAATGACTTCTTAATGCACATGAAATCTTGATTTCAATGATATAAAGCCTTTTGTGGATCCTTATTATGATCTAACCAACTTTATAGCAAAAAAATGCACATGGCTCCTTTCACTAATTTAATTTTAACTTCACGATATATGCCATATTTTCATAAATCCTAGCTTGTTAGAAGCTTGAAATACATGTTTTGAGAAGTCCGAATCATTAGAGTTGTTCTATACATAAAAACGCATCATCATCCGTTCAAAAAGTGATTAGATATAGAATATACACCGATCATATCACACACACACACACAGATATATATATATATGGATTTTTTCAGTTATTTCCTGTTGACTTTTCCCAATAACGCTTACACCCATAATTTTTTTGCAACTACATTTGTGTCACCACATTCTTATAAAATTGATAGCATTGATCTCTCGTTAACGTAACATAGGGGTATGATGAATCCACATTTCATCATCTTTACTCTATCATTTTGGCACCAAAAACCCTAGCAAATGCCTGTAAATACCCTTAAATAGAGCATCTTAGCATTCATGCATGTGCATTCATTTAGTGTATAAAACACTGTAATTAAGGCCAAAATTATAGAATAAATAAAGAAAAGAAAAAGAATAAAATATTGTAAATATCTTATGACCCAAAACCCCCGAGACCTAGGCATCTTGATGAATAGGTCGACAAGGAATAAAGTAGGGGGAGATAAGGTCAGAAACACAGATAAAATACCTATACTTCCTGTTCATTCTTTATTCATTTTGGGACCTATTTTTGGTTCCACTTTTTGTACATCAAATAAAGAAACTTTGTACATGAAAGTTGTAGATAATTTAATAAAGATACAAAATTTATTTCACTCAAAAATAATGTACAGATAAAAAGTTATGGTCTGAATAAAAATCCAGAATCCCAACTTCCCAGACCTGTATCTCAAAATAAAAACTCCAAATGCATCAAACTCACCTTTAATTGTATATAGAAGAAAATAAGCTAATTAATGGCGGTGGTTTCGCATTTGGCGGAGCTACGGTTTGAAAGTTGACTTTTGGACCCACATTGTATACTTGTACATATTAAAATATTCAATTTATTATTTATTTATTATTTTTATAATTTTATATTTTTATAATATTGTAAAGATTACTTATAATAATTATGTACATTAAAATAAGAAGAAAAATACAATTAAAATACAAATAAAAATACTTGTGTATATTCAATACATAGGTACATTACCTATACAAAACATACTTGTATTTTATTAAATATACAAAACATATCAGAAAAATAAAATAAAAATATATTTGTATACATAAAAGTATACTATAATTTTATAAAATACTAAATAAAAATAATAAAAATAAAATACCTAAATAAAAATAAAATACTTAAATACATAGATATAGATACTATAAAGGGCACAAATGCAAAGTTGTAAAAATATGTCTCATAAAAATCAATAAAAATCACCATAAAATAATTTATTAAATAACAAACATTTTTTATGTTATAATCATAAATTAATAAAATCATTTACTATTTTTTAATTAATTTCTAAATCTTTTTCCAGAGGGTTTTTCTGGTTGGTCCACGTGGACCAACCAGAGGGCTTGGACAGCTGACTCTGGTCAACTGTCTGACCTTCTCTCTGCTGCGTGTCAGACTGATTTTGACTCATCTTCAACAATTTTTGGGGGCCGCATCTTTCACCGAATCTGATCGAAGTCTTCACGAGAGTTGTCCACCTACAATCCCTCTAGCTCGCCCAGTGATTATCTCGGGCAAGGGATCAGCACGTCACTCGATGCAACTCGATTTGCGAGCCCTCTCAACCAAGTTTCAAAACAAGCCCATTCCCTCCATTCCTCTTTGGACCCGCTTTCTGGCATTGGTGGAGACTTCCGAGTGTGCGACTGGGATCCCCGGTGACAGGGGGTGATCCCAGCATCTCGTTGAGGTGCCAAGCGTGCTTAGGCGTGCTCCCATCCCATCTCCGGCGGCTGCGCCGCCGTGAGGTTTTTCCTCGCCATTCTGGGCTCGAGGTGCTGTTTTCTTTTCTTTTTCTTGTTTTCTTTATGTTTCTGGTAGCAATAGGACCATCGTCCACCCTTCCATTTCGAGTAAAGTCCATTCTTTCACCTCTGCGATCACCTCACCGGAGCTAGCTCCGGTGGGCTTCTCCCGCGCCGCCTTCCACCTTCTTCTACTGCTGGGTGATGCGCGGCAATTTGCCCGCGCTCCCCTTGACGACTTTTTGCAGGTACTGGAACTTCACGCGTGACTGGGAGCATTTTGCTCGTCCACCGGTGGTACCTGGAGGACCTCGTCTCCTCCTCCATCGCTGGTGAACATCGGAGCCTCTCCGGTCCTTTTGAGGCTCTCAGTCGAAGCAGAGATCTCCCAGGAAGCTCCCGAGGTATTTTGGGACGTCAACTCGCGGCGGAGGAGGTAGATTCGGGCCTGGGAAACTCGCCCTGCGACGGAGCTCGCCCTGTTCTTCGTCGAACCCCCCTCACCGTCCGATCAGCCTTCGTTCTTCCTGAGGCACAGCTGCCCTTGGATCTTGGAGCCCCCACAGCCGTTAGATCGCGGGCCAGGATCTAATCCTGGCCGTTATAATCGAAGGGGCATCGGGCGTCGTCCGCACGCCACGTGGCACACGTGAAATCCTCTCAGCCGTGCGATAAAGCACCTGGGTATTTTGCATTCCAACCCTCGCGCAATTTTGTTTTTTTTTATTAGCACGCAAACTTTCATCGGCTCTTTAAATATTTTTGTAATATTTACATATAGCCCCCAAAACTTTATCATATTGCAAATAGGTCCTCTTCAGGTCACGTGCACAGTGCGCGTGACCTTGGCAATTTTGCAGGTCCATCCTTGCGGGTTTCGGTTATTTGTGTCTGGACTGAAAATATATTTTATTCAGTACAAATTTCGTGGAAATTTTGCAAGCGTGCCCCTATAGTTTTAGATATTTGCACAAAGGTCCCTGCCAGGCCTTTAATTTTTGTATGCTTGTTGTATTTATTTAACCTATCATTTTAAATCCAAAAATTCCACAAAAATAGACTTAAGCTCCTGGACATGTGTACTTAGACGCCACCATTTTAGTTTTTGATTTTACTTTATTTTCATATTTATTAAAAATCAAAAACATCTATTTTGTGCACTGTCTAGCTTAGAAAATACCAAAAAAATATTAAAACCTCTCCAAAAATTCCAAAAAAAATTACCTAGTGTCTATTTTATCTTATTTTAGTGTCAGTCCAAAAATCATTAAAAATCTCAAAAAAGAAAAACACTAAAAATTCAAAAACACTCAAAAACTTCAAAAAAATATATAAAATCAAGGAAAACTCTAAAAAATACAAACTCAGGTTCTGTGTGTTCCTTATTTTGTTCTTTTTATTTGAAAAATAGTGTGAAAATTTTTAGCTACTGGTTGCTATTTTTAAATCTCATTTTACTCACAGCCAGCACCCTTTCCACTGTTTTGCCTTATTTCAGCTTTTAAAAATACCAAAAACACCTTGAAAAATCCCCAAAAATCACAAAAACAGTAGAAAATCCTAAAAATATTAAAAACAATTTATTTCTGAATTTTTGGTTATTTTTGATCATTTTTATAAAGATTTTAGCTTGTGTTTTATTATATTGTCTTTACTTTCCAATATTAAAAAAAGAAATAAAAAAAATATAAATATAAAATATAAATTATAAAAATTAGAAAATCAAAATCAAAATACAAAATTAAAAATTAAAATAAAATAAAAAAAATAAAAATTAAAAACCCACAAAAATTCCTTTCTTTGCTTGCTAAGTGTAGACACATCACACACATCCACTTGAGCACAATTGTTTGAATTACCCTGCTTGCTCCCTGTGTTCGAACTCTCTGCATACTTGACACTATACACCATTTGTGCAGAGTTAAAAATAAATTTTAACTCCACATTAGTTCTAATTTGTTGATCTTTAGTGTGGGTTAATTGTTGACTTTAGTCCGAATTTAGTGTGGTCACCACACCGACTGAGTTCACGCTTTGTGTTGAACTTAAGACCACCTGTTTTCGGCCAAATCAAATGGCGCCGTTGCCGGGGATCAACAGCGCGTAGTTCAAGTTTTTGTTTTGCGTTGTGATCATTTGTCTGCAGTTCGCGGCTTTTATTTCTATTTTATTGATATATCTCTTGAGCTGTCTAATCCCTCTTCTTTGTTGACTTTCTGCGAGGTACCGCGGACCGAGGGAGGCGCGTCACTCGAGGCGCCGAAGCACCCACGTGAAGCCAGCTTAGCCACCTAGCACCAAGGAGACGAGAAGAGAATTTTTGAAGACCGCGCTCTACTTTAGTTGCATTTTATTTCATTGCATTTATTTTTGTAATTTAAGTGAGTGAGAGACTTAATTTGTAATAATACAGGTACCCCCGGACTTGGACTCTTGAGCCCAACTTCCAGGTGTCTGTTCACCTGGGGGCTCACCGTGGTTTTCACGGTTTTCTCGCATTCTTTTATTTTGTTTTGTTTTTCGATTTTTATTTCTTTTGTGTGATTGAGCCCTTAGCTTTTAGGATTGCTTGCGATAGACTAAGGCCAAACACCTAATATTTTGCATGCACCTATAGTATCGTGTGGACTTATTCAAATTTAAACAGTTGATTCATCATCTTCAATCCGTCGCGCCGCGAGCTCTCCCCGCAAAGCGCTTTCTCCTACCCTCAATTTGTTGAGCAGAGGAGGGGTGAGCCTAGACCGGACTCTAGGGTTGAGGATTGGTGGTCAGCTTGTAGTTCTTCACGATAATAGCAATTTCTGAAACTTAGGGCGATTTCATCGGCTTTTGCATTTGCATATAGATAGGTTTCAATTCTGTTGAGCATCCTTGCATGTAGAGTGCTGGAGGCAAGGTGAGCATTTACGCTTTAGCATCCATCATCGTTTCGATCGCTTGCATTGCTTTTCCGCCTCTCTACCTCTGATTTTGCCAACCTAGGATCTTAAAAGAATTGAATCCTCGTTAGGCGCGTGCATTTCTTATTAAAAATCCAAAAAAGTGATAACCAATAAAATTGGGACTGCTAATTTTACTCGACCCTAAAATCAATCAAAAAGAAAAACTTGTATTTGGGGCGAGTAAATCCCCTCATTGTCTTCGCTTTTATTTGCTCGCGCACACCTTAAGGATTAGTGCCCAAATCCCATCAAGCCCCCTAAAGTGTGTGTGAAATTCTTTGACTTCTCACCTAACTCTAAAACAGACAAGATTAAAAGACCGCATTTTACGGTCTCTACCGAGTTGAGTAGGTGAATTGAGGGTTTGTCTTTTTTCATTTTTGCTTGTGATTGTTTTGTGTGTGTGTCCTAGATCATACCTGCGCATTTGCGCCTTCTTCTTCACTCTTTTGATTTGACCATCGTGCTCTCCCGATCATTTCCTTTTATTTTCGAGATGGATCCCTGGAGTGCATTTTATCCGAACTTTGCGGACCCCTCGCTCGCTCCAGCCGATCCACCTCCCTTTTATCAGGAGGATCCTCCTCCTATTTTTTCTGATTTTTGTACATACCCGCCTCATCCACAGTATCAGACTTCGGACTTTTACCCACCTCCACCTTCACATCCACCCGAGTTTGACCTGATGGAGTCACCTCCCTCGATCTCTATGAGTGATATCTTGAATCGGATGACAAAGCGCATTGATTTGATGAATGATGATATTGCTTTCTTGAGGAAGAATCAGATTAATGCTCCTTTCGTCGGGAATACGGCTTCACTTGTAGGTGATCATGGGAGTTTGCAATCGCCCAAAATACAAAAAAATGAGAAAAATTTAAAAATCCAAAAAGATTTCGGGAGACACTTGATTGATCAAGATTCTGAGGAGAGAGTCCACTTGCCAGAACCCTGGACCACACACCCATTCACATCCAGTCCCACCTTTGACCCCGAGGATGCCGCTGTACAGACTTCTCTTGGCATGCCTCGTGTATATGCTGATTCCGACTTCCTCCCTTGTATGGAGGAAGTCCAAAAATTCAAAAAAATGTTATCTGAACCCGAAGTGGTGGCTACTATTCATGAGATTATCCGTGCCCCACTTCAGCAGGCCATGACCCAATTATCTGCTCCTCTTCCCAAGAAGAGAAAGCGGAGGAGCAGATCTGAGCGTCACATTTTGACCATGGCCACTGCCCTCGCCATCACACACCGTCCCATTCCCAAGAGGAAGAACACAGCCACACCTTTCATCACTTGCACCATCTCTGACCATACTTGTGATCGCACTCTCCTCGACGGCGGTGCATCTATTAGCATATTACCCTTCTCGCTGGTACAGTCTCTTCACTTAGGGCCTCTCAAGAAGACCAGGATGATCGTTCAGTTTGCTGATGGATCTATCAAGAGGCCGAAGGGTATCCTTGAAAACGTCGTCATTTCTATTCAGGGCACGAGCCACCATGTTGATTTTGTCGTGTTGCCCATGGAGAACTCCACAGGGGAGCCATATCCAATCATCCTGGGACGACCATTCCTCGCCTCTGCGAGGGTCGTTATTGATTATGGATCAGGAGAGGTTCGTTTCCGTCCTTTTGACGGGAATGAAGTGTCGATCACCGCACCCACATTTGACCAGAGACCTGCACCTGATGCACCTTCACCGATTATAGCTGACTCTGAGGCCTGTGACCGATCTGATGCTACTAGAGATACTTCCTTAGCGATCCCTGATGAGACCCGACGGATCCCCCGAAAGGGGAGGAAGTCGGAAAGCATGGACCTCACTGATCCTCCTCCTGGTGTGTGGCGATGTGTTGATGAAATCCAGAGTATTTATGTGATTGAACCATTTGAGCAGGGGGCAGATGATAAGATAATTGAGGATGTTTATGATGTTGCCCATTACTTTGAGAGACCTCATAAGGCAACAGATGACTTGAGTAAGACTAGACAGGACGGACCTAGTTTGACTACTTCCACTGATAAATTCGTTCCTGGCCCTTCACAGGTCAAGATGATTGAGGTCGTTTATGATGCTGCTACTTATTTTGATAAATTCAGACCTCTTGTTGAAGACAAGGATTCAGGTGAGAGTCTTGAGGACGATCTGAGTTCGTATACTTCCACAGATGATTTCGTTCCTTTTGATTTTGACCTGGACGAGGACTCGCAGGACGACTCTGATTACACTTCTTCCGAGGATGATGAGTTTGTCCCATTTCACTTTGACATCTGCGAGACTTCCAAGGCCGGACCTAGTCGTACTTCTTCCAACCACCCGTCCGTGCCTTCACACCATAGGACCACCAAGGGAGAACCGAGCCATACTGCTTCCATCGATCAGTTCGTCCCTTTCCGTTTTGATTCCACTGAGGGCCTTCACCGTGTCGACCCTGATCGGCCTCCATCCACTGCGGACCCCGATGTCGACATACACCGTATCCGATCTATCCCTCAGCGGTCCTGCAAGAAGGTTTGCTTTCCACCTTCTGATGATCACTCATTTATGTTGTAGATTCTATCCTGTGACACTCTTTCCATCTCCCGTTTTTGCTCGTCTACCCATTTCTCGTGTTTGCCTTGCCTAGGACGTACTTTGTCCTACGTATAGGAGGGGTAGACGAGTTGAGTGTTCCTTCTTCGTCCGTGTCATCACTCCTGTTGTTGCCTATACTTAGGGCTTCTTTTACCCTAAGTATAGGGGGAGTGATGTGTATATCCTCTGATATATCCTTCCATCTTTTGATTTATTTTCTTCTTTTCTTCTTTTCTTCTTTTCCTTCCCTATCTTCTTCATCTATCAAAGAGGGTGCCGCCCTTGTAGACAGTTTTCCATACTTAGGACGTACTTTGTCCTAAGTATAGGGGGGCTGGCACCTCGAGTTCATCTATTCTTTTCGATCCTCTCCTTTGTCTCCTCTTCTTGTCTATACTTAGGGATATCTTACCCTAAGTATAGGGGGAGACAACCGGAGTACGATCTGTTCATTCCCACCCTTGACCCTCCCTGCATTGTGTACAGTCTGCTATACTTAGGATTATTTGATCCTAAGTATAGGGGGGACGGTCAACTTCTCATTCATTGATTCATTCATTTATTCTTTTTTATTTAGACTTGTCTATACTTAGTACGAGTTATGTCTTCTCTTTTCTCTCCGATCTATGAGGACATAGCTCCAGCTAAGTATAGGGGGGTCGTATATACTACGTATATACTTTAGCCATAACTCGTACTTTCGTATTTTCCTAATAATATGGCTAATAATTCTTCAAAATTTAATTAAAAATCCTTAATAAAAAGATGTGGTTATTCCTCAAATTCTTTTTGTAATTACTGATTAATAAATCAGGTGAAAATGTTTTTTTTTGCAAAATGTTTGAAAAATAGTTTGAAAATCTTTGTGAACATTTATTGAAAACTATTTTGAAAATATTTTGTTACATGTTTTCAACCTGTGTGAAAATGCGTGGTTTGTAAAAACTTATTTTCTTTGTGTGAATTTAAATGTTTGAAAAATGATTTGCAAATGGTTTGAAAAATGGTTGCAAAAATGATTTGAAAAACCTATATATACTGTTTTGTAAGCCTTTGCAAAATGATTTTCAAATGTGTGTAAAATGTTTGTTAAAACTATTTTGGACTATAGTTTTCAAAAATTGTTTGCAAAAGCTTGTGTCAAATAAATTTGAGGAATATACACATCACACCAAAATCCAGCTTATGTATATATGTATAAAATTGATCACTTACCCTTGTAAATTCTTAAAATCCACTTCTTGTAAATATAAGAAGCACTCCCGTGTACATATTTTCACCTAGTTTTTAGCCAAAATCTTTTTGTTTTCAAAAAGCTCAAAAACATTTGCAAAAACTAAAATCCAAAAACATTTGAAAAATCTTTTTGAAAAATACAAAAAAATGCATCTGCATATGCATGCATCATATTTTCAAAAATCCATAAAAAGTTCAAAATATTTGAAAATTGCATCACAAAAATATTTTCTGCATTGCATTGCATAGCATGAGCATTTTTCGGATTGAGTTCGATAGTTGAACAAGTCTAAGTAAAATCCGAAGATTGGAGCTTGATGGGACCTTCAAATCTACCTAATAACAGGAACCTTATAGGAACTTGGTTTGAGGTACTTCAGGTCTAGTTGACTTAATTCTTTGAGGATCACGAGACTTGGTTCAATGGATTCTTGACCGCCTAAGTAGAGTATTTCGGAGCACACGCACGACTCTTGTTGATCATGACCTAACTTGGACACCTGCACCTTTCACATGGCTCAACTCAGTTGGAGTGGTGAGGGGATTGGATTTGCCGGTATGAGACGCACACAAGTGGAAACATTTGTCCTCCTCTAGGGAGGGAAGTGCACCCCAACCCGTCCAGTGATTAGGAAGTCTAAAGACAGGAGGCTGTGGGTTGCGATAAAGCTTCAAAAGAGGGATAGTCTACTGGCTCAAGAGGAAAAACTCCTTATGTAAATGCTACTGTATATAGTATTCAAAAAAAAAAAGAGAGTTCAGGCATGTACAAAAATAAAAAGCCTGCAAAGTATGTACATATGTTGCAAAGTCAATAAGCAAGCTTGAGCATCAAAGTCATATCATGTGAGCCTGCAGCAGGATGACTTGACTACACTGGTCTTGCATCCCGGGATAGGTAGCTACACTGGCTACCGTCCATTCTTCTCTTCACCCCCTCCTCTTGAGCTGGTTGCCACTTGAACTTAGAAGGGAATACCCCGCTCCTCGAGGATGGAGTTGCTGGATTGGGGAATCATTGGGTTGTCATACTGGAGAAGTCAGTTTCTTTGTCATTCTAGTTGGGGAGAGCCACCATCACATACACTGTACAAGTCAGATTCATAGTCGTAAGAGTTTGCGTATGAATTGAGATATTTCTGACCTGGCTATTGAGGAGACTTGAGCAGAGTTTTGGGATTCTCAAGGACTGTTGGATTTCAAACACGGTTCTCACTAAGGTTCCGCCCGCACTAAAATTCCAAAGATCCGACTTAAGCTCCAAACTTTGATTTTGTAAAGACAAGTTTGATAATCAGATAAAATCCAAGTTCTTCTTTTTCTTTTCTTTCTTTTTCTTTTTGCACTTATTGCATAAGTGTTTGCTAGGGACTAGCAAAGGTAAAGTATAGGGGGATGATGAATCCACATTTCATCATCTTTATTCTATCATTTTGGCACCAAAAACCCTAGCAAATGCCTGTAAATACCCTTAAATAGAGCATCTTAGCATTCATGCATGTGCATTCATTTAGTGTATAAAACACTGTAATTAAGGCCAAAATTATAGAATAAATAAAGAAAAGAAAAAGAATAAAATATTGTAAATATCTTATGACCCAAAACCCCCGAGACCTAGGCATCTTGATGAATAGGTCGACAAGGAATAAAGTAGGGGGAGATAAGGTCAGAAACACAGATAAAATACCTATACTTCCTGTTCATTCTTTATTCATTTTGGGACCTATTTTTGGTTCCACTTTTTGTACATCAAATAAAGAAACTTTGTACATGAAAGTTGTAGATAATTTAATAAAGATACAAAATTTATTTCACTCAAAAATAATGTACAGATAAAAAGTTATGGTCTGAATAAAAATCCAGAATCCCAACTTCCCAGACCTGTATCTCACAAATAAAAACTCCAAATGCATCAAACTCACCTTTAATTGTATATAGAAGAAAATAAGCTAATTAATGGCGGTGGTTTCGCATTTGGCGGAGCTACGGTTTGAAAGTTGACTTTTGGACCCACATTGTATACTTGTACACATTAAAATATTCAATTTATTATTTATTTATTATTTTTATAATTTTATATTTTTATAATGTTGTAAAGATTACTTATAATAATTATGTACATTAAAATAAGAAGAAAAACACAATTAAAATACAAATAAAAATACTTGTGTATATTCAATACATAGGTACATTACCTATACAAAACATACTTGTATTTTATTAAATATACAAAACATATAAGAAAAATAAAATAAAAATATATTTGTATACATAAAAGTATTCTATAATTTTATAAAATACTAAATAAAAATAATAAAAATAAAATACCTAAATAAAAATAAAATACTTAAATACATAGATATAGATACTATAAAGGGCACAAGTGCAAAGTTGTGAAAATATGTCTCATAAAAATCAATAAAAATCACCATAAAATAATTTATAAATAACAAACATTTTTTATGTTATAATCATAAATTAATAAAATCATTTACTATTTTTTAATTAATTTCTAAATCTTTTTCCAGAGGGTTTTTCTGGTTGGTCCACGTGGACCAACTAGAGGGCTTGGACAGCTGACTCTGGTCAACTGTCTGACCTTCTCTCTGCTGCGTGTCAGACTGATTTTGACTCATCTTCAACAATTTTTGGGGGCCGCATCTTTCACCGAATCTGATCGAAGTCTTCACGAGAGTTGTCCACCTACAATCCCTCTAGCTCGCCCAGTGATTATCTCGGACAAGGGATCAACACGTCACTCGATGCAACTCGATTTGCGAGCCCTCTCAACCAAGTTTCAAAACAAGCCCATTCCCTCCATTCCTCTTTGGACCCGCTTTCTGGCATTGGTGGAGACTTCCGAGTGTGCGACTGGGATCCCCGGTGACAGGGGGTGATCCCAGCATCTCGTTGAGGTGCCAAGCGTGCTTAGGCGTGCTCCCATCCCATCTCCGGCGGCTGCGCCGCCGTGAGGTTTTTCCTCGCCATTCTGGGCTCGAGGTGCTGTTTTCTTTTCTTTTTCTTGTTTTCTTTATGTTTCTGGTAGCAATAGGACCATCGTCCACCCTTCCATTTCGAGTAAAGTCCATTCTTTCACCTCCGCGATCACCTCACCGGAGCTAGCTCCGGTGGGCTTCTCCCGCGCCGCCTTCCACCTTCTTCTACTGCTGGGTGATGCGCGGCAATTTGCCCGCGCTCCCCTTGACGACTTTTTGCAGGTACTGGAACTTCACGCGTGACTGGGAGCATTTTGCTCGTCCACCGGTGGTACCTGGAGGACCTCATCTCCTCCTCCATCGCTGGTGAACATCGGAGCCTCTCCGGTCCTTTTGAGGCTCTCAGTCGAAGCAGAGATCTCCCAGGAAGCTCCCGAGGTATTTTGGGACGTAAACTCGCGGCGGAGGAGGTAGATTCGGGCCTGGGAAACTCGCCCTGCGGTGGAGCTCGCCCTGTTCTTCGTCGAACCCCCCTCGCCGTCCGATCAGCCTTCGTTCTTCCTGAGGCACAGCTGCCCTTGGATCTTGGAGCCCCCACAGCCGTTAGATCGCGGGCCAGGATCTAATCCTGGCCGTTATAATCGAAGGGGCATCGGGCGTCGTCCGCACGCCACGTGGCACACGTGAAATCCTCTCAGCCGTGCGATAAAGCGCCTGGGTATTTTGCATTCCAACCCTCGCGCAATTTTGTTTTTTTATTAGCACGCAAACTTTCATCGGCTCTTTAAATATTTTTGTAATATTTACATATAGCCCCCAAAACTTTGTCATATTGCAAATAGGCCCTTGCCAGGTCACGTGCACAGTGCGCGTGACCTTGGCAATTTTGCAGGTCCATCCTTGCGGGTTTCGGTTATTTGTGTCTGGACTGAAAATATATTTTATTCAGTACAAATTTCGTGGAAATTTTGCAAGCGTGCCCCTATAGTTTTAGATATTTGCACAAAGGTCCCTGCCAGGCCTTTAATTTTTGTATGCTTGTTGTATTTATTTAACCTATCATTTTAAATCCAAACATTCCACAAAAATAGACTTAAGCTCCTGGACATGTGTACTTAGACGCCACCATTTTAGTTTTTGATTTTACTTTATTTTCATATTTATTAAAAATCAAAAACATCTATTTTGTGCACTGTCTAGCTTAGAAAATACCAAAAAAATATTAAAACCTCTCGAAAAATTCCAAAAAAAATTACCTAGTGTCTATTTTATCTTATTTTAGTGTCAGTCCAAAAATCATTAAAAATCTCAAAAGAAAAACACTAAAAATTCAAAAACACTCAAAAACTTCAAAAAAATATATAAAATCAAGGAGAACTCTAAAAAATACAAACTCAGGTTCTGTGTGTTCCTTATTTTGTTCTTTTTATTTGAAAAATAGTGTAAAAATTTTTAGCTACTGGTTGCTATTTTTAAATCTCATTTTACTCACAGCCAGCACCCTTTCCACTGTTTTGCCTTATTTCAGCTTTTAAAAATACCAAAAACACCTTGAAAAATCCCCAAAAATCACAAAAACAGTAGAAAATCCTAAAAATATTAAAAACAATTTATTTCTGAATTTTTGGTTATTTTTGCTCATTTTTATAAAGATTTTAGCTTGTGTTTTATTATATTGTCTTTACTTTCCAATATTAAAAAAAGAAATAAAAAAAATATAAATATAAAATATAAATTATAAAAATTAGAAAATCAAAATCAAAATACAAAATTAAAAATTAAAATAAAATAAAAAAAATTAAAAATTAAAAACCCACAAAAATTCCTTTCCTTGCTTGCTAAGTGTAGACACATCACACACATCCACTTGAGCACAATTGTTTGAATTACCCTGCTTGCTCCCTGTGTTCGAACTCTCTGCATACTTGACACTATACACCATTTGTGCAGAGTTAAAAATAAATTTTAACTCCACATTAGTTCTAATTTGTTGATCTTTAGTGTGGGTTAATTGTTGACTTTAGTCCGAATTTAGTGTGGTCACCACACCGACTGAGTTCACGCTTTGTGTTGAACTTAAGACCACCTGTTTTCGGCCAAATCAGGGTATAAGTGGACTAATGGAAAGATAATGATATGAAATTTCTAAGAATTTAAGGACATGAGCATATTTTCGAGCATGTGCTAAGGAAATCTTGGAAGGACACGTGTATAAATTCCTAACAATAAATTATTTGTAAATACATTATGTGTATGTGAGATGAGTACCTTACATATGGAAGCCTATACATTTAAGTATAATTATCCCATACTAATCATATTGTATATGCTTAGAGAAGTCATAACACATGGTTACATATAACTATAAACAAATCCATAGCTATGTGATAAATTAAATTAAATACCGCATCAACACAATAATTTTGTCTATATGTTTTAAAAATGAATTCAAATACATATACCATTTTCTAAATGAAAGAAATAGTTTTTTGAAGATAAACAAATTTTCATTAAACTGAACTTGAAACTTACAAGGCTGAGCTCCCATCAAGGATTACAAAGATCTCACAAACAAGGGGGCGTGCAAAGGAGATGGTAGAGTATAAAACAAGTAGTTAGATAGAAGATCAAATATAGATAAGAGGAGTGCCACCTTATCCAATCAAAAATAAAAAGAAAAGTTAAACTAAATATTGAGGATAGGCAATGCAAATGATGAAGGAGAAAAATAAAAGGGGCCCATACACAAAGTCCCACGACCCTCCCGTGCAAATATCCCCCACCCAATTCCGTTAACCAAGATCCCCTCCTTGGGAACTCCATCGGAATAATTAATAAAGCCTCCCAGCCCTCTGGTCCCCACCTCATCACTAATAAAAATGATAGCTTTTTACGTGGACATCCATAATTTTACATAATTATCGATATGGGCGTGTAAATATTTTTTGGGATTTTACATTCGTGCCCTTCCAAGATTTGCAATCACAATTATACGCCTTCCTTTTCATTATAATACTGGTGCCCCTATTTTCGTAAGCAATATTACCCTTTTGGCCCTATAATATAGGGACACAAGTGTAACGATGGAAGAGCATTACTGTGAATCTTGTAAGAATATACGGGCACAAATGTAACTCCAAAACAGTTAGAGGCATAAGTGTAACTACTAGGGATGCAAATGGTCGCTACATATAGAGTGTATGTATAAACATATCCTTATCTAATTTAAAATATGAATGCGAATGTGGATACTAATATCGACGAATATAAACAATTTATTAATGTATCCTTAAAAAACAAATAAAATTATAAAATGAATCGGATGCAAATAATAACCAGAATATTTAGTAGATTAATTTAAGTATATGTGTTTAAGATGGTTTACACGTAAAACAAGTATAATAAATATATCTACTTTATAAAAAAATATATCAACAATGGTGAATAGAAGCATAGTTTTTTTCACACAATTTAAATAAATCTACCACTATTTTTATATAATAAAATGGATATACAAATACGAATACAAATTCTTTCTAACATTAAAATGATATTCATATCGGTGTCTATTTTGAAATGGATACATATGCAAATGCCAAAATCGATATAAAATGAATATGATAACGCGACGTATATGAATATATCCTTATTTGTTTTGTCCTAGTAATTACAAAAACTTAGAAAACACATGTACAAAAATCCTTACTTTTTTTGTATCTATTTGAAACACAAAATAACCATTTCATTGCAGGAATGATAGTAGGATGCAAATTGTTGGATATATACAAATATAGGACCGAGTTAGTTATGAAACTACATAAAGTCTGCTTAGTAAGCGAATTCTAACTAGTACAAATAATCACAAAAATACTTTATAGATTAGTTTAAACATCATTGTATAAGAAGACTTAAAAATGGAACAAAAACATTTATTTTATAATATTTATATTGAATACACTGAAAGAGTGCATACAATTTTGTCGCATTTAATTACAAATACAACTACAATTATATTTACATAGACATACACATGGAAATTAAAATAAAATCCAGGATTCACATAAAATCGATATAAATGGAATATGTAATAGAAATATATACTTCTAAATCCATTTACACTTTGCATCCCTATGAATCATGACTCGATACAATGAAAATCACATTTATGTTTTTTGCAGATAACTCTTCATGTCTTATTAATATTGAAGAGTTACAACATGCAATTTTCTGCAAGATTATGTACATGTCTAACCTTCTCTCCATTTACATGAAAAATCCTCACACAATGAATCAAGAGCAGTTTTGATAATATGGCTTCGAAAAGTCTTTTCACACGTCAAGGAAAGAGTTGTAGCCTTGTCACCATGTCCACTGCATTTTTACAATCAGAGCAAATAACCATAAGTTTCCGCTGTCTGGATTTTCAAATCTAAGGCACGAGCTTTCACTTCCAAGGCTAATGTAGCATCTGTTTTGATGCATTTGGCAAAAACAAGTTCCTTTTGGAGTTCTAACATATCGCAATAATTGTTTCTACCCCATGATCGAGAGTTGGATCTACCAAAATTGTAAGCTTTGTAATATATGTGCATGTATTTAATTTGGGGGTAGCATTCGTACTCAAAGGGTTATATATATAATGTGATTTTGTATCCTTCCTAGTACAACGTTCCATCCAGATTAAATGTAGAATTGTTCATGTCATGACAAAATGCTCGGATTCTTAGGGAAAGCCTTTTTAAGAAATTCATGAAGGTGATTACCATTTTGTCAGAGGGGACTTTGTAAGAGAATGCAAACCATCTCAAGTAGGGACATGAACCAAATATATGTACCTCATCTTCTTGATTATTCGAGAAAATTGCTTTTATGTTAATCATACCAAATTGCATACAAGAGTTTCATTTACATGTATGTATGCCCACTTTTAGATATGAAAGTACGTAGGAAAAAGTGGTATCTTTACTCCCATCACCTCTAAAATATTGTTTACTCACAAAATAACCCCTATAATACTTGTAATTGCATCACAATCCCTGTAATTTTACTAACTATTAGACCACAACCTTTGAACATAGGTATATGTGTGACAGAGAATATTAAAATGGACACTATGTATTACAAAGATCATAAAGATTATAAAGTAATTGGAGTAAAAAATAGTACAAATTATCATCTTTGAAATATAACAGAAGGTATTAAACTTTCAACTTTATCGTTTAACTTCAATGTATGAAGCTTCAAAAAGCATGCGATCAAGACAAAAAAAAAGACTGGGCTCATCTTTGTTACATTCATAAAATTAGGCTATAAGTTGGGAATGGAGACATAGTTGACTACTTTTTTTCTTTGTAATTTACCCCCAAAAAATACAATAGGAGAGAGAGAAGGGCCCTTCCTCTCTCTCCCCCCTCCAAATATAGCCCAATCCTCCCCTCTTCTCCCCCAAACACCTCAACGACCTCTGCCTCCTCCATCTTCCTCATCCATTTTGTTCTCCTCTTCTGCTTAGGGAGGACTCTTTCTCGCGTCGGTCTCGTCTCTGTTCTTATTGCTGGCTTTCGTGGCGGTGGTGGTGGGAATCTCGTCCTTCGCTGATCGCTGTCCATCCACCCCGTCCCCTCGGGGGGCGCTAGAGCGGGGCCGTCCGATCTAGGGATTGGGAATGATGGCGGTGGGCGGGGAGATGGAGAGAGAGCTGGAGGCCAAGCTGCGGCTCCACAAGCAGCAGAGCAGCAGCGGGAGGGAGCCACCCCCGGGGAAGGCCGTGCAGCGCAGCAACAGCATCGCCTTCCGCGCCCCGCAGGAGCAATTCTCCGTCGACGAATTCGACCTCGGCAAAATCTACGGCGTCGGCTCCTACTCCAAGGTGAGCGATCGCGCACCAATTCTGCTCGTTTGAACGTCACGGTCGGAATTGTCCGAAAAGAGGAAATGTTGATTGCTAACGACCACACCGAGATATAAGCCGAGATGGATAAAAATATGTCGTTTTTCTCGTTCCCATCGTTGGGGTATAGATGAGGTCACATACTCCTTGACGGCTGTTCTAGATGTCTATACTTCAAATAGACGAATAAGCAAAACTTGAAAGTGTTACCGAGAGGAGTTGTCAGCGGCCACGTCAAAATTCAGAATATCAATTACGATATACAGGTTATCTATGTATGATCAGATGCTTCCTTCGTGAGACACTAATATCGCCGGTTAACTAGTTTTTTGAGCTCTTTGATAATTGACCGTTTGGTTTAGCGGAAAGTTAATCATGTGATTTTGGCTTGTTTGGTCGTTCTTAGTCATCAAGGAGATGGATCTGACATCACTTTCGATAAGTACTGTTTTTTAAAAAACCTACAAGGTGGTGCAACTCAATATCATTTTGTCCTCGATGGTATTTGCACTGGATTTTTTTGGCCTATCTACGGAAGAACTATTTAGCTGGAATATCTCATATCAACTGTTATGCTTATCATAAGGGAGGTATTCCACATAATCATGCCGGAAAGGTAGATAGATACTTCTAATAAGTTCAAGCTGCTTGCGGTTACGTTATTTGAGGGTTTTGTCTCCTTAATATTAAGTGTCGAAATCCTGATTAAAACTTCTAATTTTCATTTTCATTTCCAAAATCGTCTTCAGCAAGTAATTTATGAATAAGGATACGCTAAGAAGCAGTTGGGTATATCCATTTGAATAGGAGTAAATTGCTAATACAAGCAGAGGAGATGAAGGTCCTAAAAATTTCCAATTGGTTTGTCCACGTCACCTGTCATAGTCTTTACACGGAAAAAGCAGCTGTTCAGGAACTCTGCCATCTCTTGAACTAAAAAAGACTCTCTACACTGACTCTGGCATCTGGATTTGCACTCAATGACCAGCCTGGAGCCTTTGTCCTCATTTCAATACCACTAAGAGGGCGGATGGTACTCTTTTACTTTTCCCGTAGTTATAACATAAAATTAATCAGGGGCTGCATATCATACTAGTGATGCAGAAAAGTATAGAAAGAAGGCAGTATATATCATAGCCATATGCAACTAAGTCATTTATGCATACACAGCTATTTTTTTGCTTCTTTTGAGGGCGCTGCTCATGGTAATCGTTCTATATCATATTTAGCTATATAATGAAAAAGCTTTTTAGAGAATATAACTGTACATTTGCCTATTGATTTTTGATCCTCTGTCTACTCAGGTTGTCAGAGCGAAAAAGAAAGATACTGGAATTGTATATGCTTTAAAGATTATGGACAAAAAGTTTATTACAAAAGAAAATAAAATTTCTTATGTGAAGCTTGAGCGCATTGTGCTTGATCAGTTGGATCATCCTGCCATTATCCGTCTATTTTTCACTTTTCAAGATTCCTACTCCCTTTGTAAGTATTCCCACATGACCTCTTTATGCTTGTACCATTTTCTTGGTTGGCATCCATAACGCAAGCTTTTTGTTTGGTCTTTTTAATGCAATATCTAATTAACTCTGTTTTCTTATGCTGCAACTTTTCATGCTTGAAGACATGGCACTTGAGTCATGTGAAGGGGGGGAGCTTTTTGATCAGATAACTAGGGTAAGTTTCTCACCCCTTTCTTTGTAATATTTGGCCCAGTATTTTTATATTTGACATGTAGTTAATTGCAACGGGATACAGAAAGGTCGTCTGTTGGAGGAGGAAGCCCGGTTCTATGCAGCTGAGGTTATTGATGCTCTCGAATATATGCATGGTCTTGGATTAATTCATCGTGACATTAAGGTAGTTACCCAAAATTGCAAGTTTTTTTATATTGATGGCTGACTGATTTGCTAATCATACGAACCTGTTTCAGCCGGAAAATTTGTTACTTACAGCTAATGGACATATAAAAATTGCGGACTTTGGCAGCGTAAAGCCAACCACAGACAGTAAACTTACCGTTCTTCCGAATTCAGCTAGTAAGTATATTGAGTGTCACAAATTTAGCAGACATGTTATTGTTCAACTAGTTTTCCTAATAAAACAATTTTTCTTCCTTGCACTCTGATACAGATGAAAAAGCATGCACTTTTGTTGGGACTGCTGCTTATATCCCTCCCGAAGTTCTAAATTCTTCTCCAGCAACTTTTGGGTATGACATAAACGTTTACTTGGTAAAAAGTTATAGCTTACCTTGTAAATAGTAACTATGATTGGTAGCTGTTGAAGTAAAAATTTTGAATAGCTAATATTTGTTCTGGAATTGCTTCTATATATGGTCTCTCAGTATTTTTGGGATCCTAATTCCATTTTCTTCATATAACATTATACTATTATGCCAAGATATCCTTATTTCTTTCCACCATGCAGTGGAACCTCTCTCTCTGGTCGTTATCAGCACTAGATTATGTAGAGTTCAAATGTTCTACGAATCTCTGCCCAGTATTCCCCCCCTCATATGACAAGTTCAATCTTGATGATTCACCAGTTATGTGGCAATGTTCTATAAAATAGTGCTTACGTTCCTCCACTCATCCAAACCTTTTGATTTGCTTCTTCCTACATGGTGGACGAAGGGAAGGACCTGAGTCCAGGAGGGGGATGAGGAAGCGCTTGGTTGCGGAGGGTGGGGGCTGGGTCAAAATCTGCAACCAAAACTTCGAAAGGGGAGGTGCAGAGAGAGTGGGGCGGCCGGGCGAAGTCGGCGGGAGATCGAGGGTGCGTCGGAGACAGAGCTTCGTCAGTCCTTTCGGTAGAGGATGCTATCATTGCGGATCTTTGAGGCACTGGGCTCGGCAACGCCGCGAGCCAATCCGCTGCTTCCATTGTCGAGGTTTCTCTCACAGGAGCGGAGCATATCCGGAAAGGATGCGGTCAAATGGGCCGCTGGTGCTGGTGGGGGAAGGCTGCGGGCAGGACATGCTATTCAAGGGCACGTCGGACGCGGGCCTCATTTCGACAGCGTTGTTCCGAGGTGACGTTATGCAAATAGCCCCCGGGAGGGTGATAGCCAGAGGATTGAAAGGAATGGAGGAAAAGGAGCTGCTGAGGTGGTCGCATGAAGGGTAGACACAACTTCTTTGGCGCAGGACAAAGACGGCGGACGGTGTTCATATCCCAACTCGGCTGGAACGTGTGATCGTCAGAGGTATCCCATTTGCTCATCGGGAGTCGCGGGGATTGCACATCATGCTGAGCAAGTTATTGTTCGTTGTGGAGGTGGAGTCTACGGGGTTGTGTCCGGGGGAGCCACCCGACCCCATTTTTCAGAGTGCGGAACTTTTCCTCGGCAGGGCTAGGCCAAAAAAATTTAGCGGTTGCGAGGACGGTGCTGCACGTGGACATTGTTTCAGCGGAACGGAGCGACTTTGCTTGGAAGGAGTGCTTTAGAGGGGATCAGCGGGAGCGGGAGGCCTTGGTGGTAATGCCGGCGAGAGGGGCGGTAGCTTCTCCGGAAGGGCGGTCAAGCTCGGCGGAAGGCAAAGCGGACGCCCCTGTGGAAGGGGGAGCGTCGATCGGGGCAGAAGGTGGAAGGGTGCTCATGCAGGAAGGTGGAGCGGTGCACGTGGTTCGGGGGACCCCTAGTTTCCCGGGGGATATCCGCTTCGGGAATATCTGCTTCGGTCTACCTCTTGGTGTTCGCATCCCCAGGTCGGTTCGGCTACCACCTCGTAAAGCTGGAGCTGGGGAATCCGTTCTGGCGTGTCGGGCGGATGAACCACATATGACTTTATCAGACCCGAGTCTGAACCACGCGGATCCGCGGGGAAAGGAAGCAGCTGCCGGTCGGGTTCTGGAGTGGTGTGCTCGGGCGGGGGTGGAATCTTCCTCGACCCGAGTGCGAGTCTGGGAGGACATACCTGAGGCCCGCCAGTCCGCTGGTTTTCGAGTGGGGATCGAGGCTACTCCTGGCACGATCTCCATCGACAATTTGGTATTCAACTCGAATAGGAGGCACTCGGAGCAGGCGGTTCAACCGCAATCAGTGGAGAAGGGAGGGGGGTGCAGGGGTTTATGTCGGCTTGGGCTACGGGTGAGGAGGTGCAGCTTGGGGCTGGGGAGCTGGATAGGGGGAGGAAGTCGGAGGAAAAAGATAGAAGAGATCAAGGTGAGCAAACGCATCGGGAGGACATGTGAGAAGAAGCCGAGGGGCAGGGGGGTGTGAGGGTTGGCGGGGAGGAGGCTGGTGTGAGTGTTCGTCTGCAGGGTGTCGATCCTTTTCCCTCGAGTGCGAAAGGAGGGTTGGGTAAATTTGGTGCATGCTATGTCAGAAGATCAAACGGGAAAGAACGAAGGAGGCAACGAAGAGTAGCGTTGCTTGAATCGTTAGAGCAGGAGGATGCGTCTCAGGGGCAACTTCAATAGGAGCCGGTTCCGGTGCAACTAGGCTCAAACCGCTTCCAAACGTTGGATTGTTCCATGGCTTACCGCCTCGGCCTCATCCTGCCCAAGAAGGTGTTCGGTACCTCATGTCTTTGAAGGTACTGTCCTGGAACGTCAGGGGGTTAGGACGAGCTGAGAAAAGATGGAGAGTGAGCAATCTTTTCACGAAGTCGGCCGCAAAAATTTTCATCCTCTAGGAGACTAAACTCTCTTCGGGGTTGGGGGAGGTTCTTAGGGACCTGGATGGGGGAGGGAAGTTCGCGATGGCGTCGTTGGATTCTCAAGGTGCGGCGGGAGGTCTGTTGTCCGCCTGGAACAAGGACGCCTTCGACATCCTCGACGAGAAGAGGTTGCTCTTTTGTCTATCAATTTTGCTGAGACAGAAGAAGGATGACCTTAGTTTGGATCACAAACGTCTACGACCTAAATGGCATGGAGAGGGGGTCCTTGGCAGCAGATCTGGAACAGTTGGGCGAAGACTTTGCAGGAGCGGTTTGGCTAGTGGGAGGCGATTTGAATGCGACTTTACTGCCTGATGATCGCCCGCAGGGGGGGATGGCGGAGACCCGGGCTCGAACGAACTGCGGGGGGTTCTGCACTCGCTGGGCATGAGTTTAATTGACGCGGGTAGCTGTGCGTACACATGATGGAATGTTAGATCGCGATCTGGGTTGGACCGGTTCCTCCTGTCTGTGGATGGGGCTGAAACATTTCTGCTCTCGAGAGCGTGGGCGCTGCCGCTGTCGCATTCGGACAACACGCCAATTCTGTGGTCGTCTGAGGAAGAAGGGAGATCCAGATTTTTCTTCCGCTTTGAGAAGAGATGGCTCTTGGAGGAAGGTTTCAGGCAGACGGTGGAGACCCACTGGAGAGGGTGCACGTCGGAGGGCTCGACGGTGGCGAGAATGGCAGCAAAACTCCGATCCTTGAAGGAGTTCCTTTCAAACTTCGGTAGGAAGCTGAAGACAAAGCGGCGGGCTAAATAAGCAGAGGTACAAGCGGAGGTAACCAGGATGGACGGTGTAGACGACATCAGAGGGCTGCAACAGGAGTTCAAAAGAAGGCAAGAGCTGTTGGAAGAGCTTTTGAGTGAAGATAACAAGGACGAAATTGAATGGCGACAAAGATCCAGACAAAGGTGGCTCAGAGAGGGGATGCCAACATGGCGTTTTTTCACCGCGTGGCTTCTGGGCGTCGCAGAAGAAACTACATCCATGATCTGGATGTTAATGGGGTTTGGGTTTCGGGAGAGGCCACGATTGGGGGTGCGTTGAGGGGCCATTTCGTGCAAGCTTCAAGGAGAAGGAGAGGTGCTGGCTGGGGATGGATGGGGACGGGTGTATCCTCCTTGTCGTTGGAACAGGCGGATGGCCTGCTAACCCCATTTTCGGAGGAGGAATTAAGAAGTGCGGTTTGGGATCTAAACTCGGATGGAGCCCCCGACCCGGACGGTTTTCCGGTTTGCTTTTACCGTGAGTTTTGGGAGATGTTAAAGGGAGAACTCTTGGAGATGATGAACGAGTTCAGAGAGGGGAACAACGGATTCGAGAAGATCATCAGGGCGCTGCTTTTCCTTCTTCCGAAGAAGGAAACACCGGGGAGAATCGATGACTACAGGCACATCGCGCTCTCCAACGCCGTATATCTTATAGTCGCGAAGGTACTGGCGAATAGGCTGAGGGTGGTGATGGGTTCGGTGATACTTCAAGGGCAGTCAACATTCATTCCGGGGAGACAGATGACAGATGGTTTGGTCATGGCGTCGGAGATCTGCCTGGACTGGAAGCGGACGAAGACGAGAGGGATGATGTGGAAAATTGACTTTGCTAAGGCCTAGGACTGCATGGATTGGAAGTTCCTTTGGATGTTTTTGAGAAGGAGAGGGTTCCCTGAGACCTGGATTGGCTGGATGAAGCGATGCGTAACCACCTCCTCCTACTCTGTTTTAGTTAGTGGTAGGCCCGAAGGGGGGTTTTTTCAGCCACAAAGAGAAGTGAGGCAGGGTTGCCCGTTGGCACCGATGCTGTTTGTTTTAGTTGCGGATGCGCTGGGAGTCTTATTTAAGCAGGCAGTCGATTTGGGGTGGAGTGAGGGCTACAGGAGGGGGGACATCTTGATCCTCTTGTTGCAGTATGCTGATGACACGATCCTGCTATTGGGAGGGACGGAGGTCCAAAATGCAAACGCGTTGCACTTGGTTGAGATTTTTGGATCACTGTATGGTCTCGAAATCAACAAACGAAAGTCCTTGGTGATCACTTTTGAGATGTCTGAGGTGGAGAGGCGTGCTCTTGCCGACCTGATTGAGTGCCCCTCTGGGGACCTCCCTATTACCTATCTGGGTCTGCCACTGGAAACGGGAAAACTAAGGAAGGCGGACTGGGACGGACTAATACAGAAGATTGAACATAGATTAGCCGGGTGGAAGGTTGTCGCCCTCTCCAGGAGCTGGGGAATTGGTCCTGTTAAAGCACGTGCTTTCAGCTATACTGATCTTCTTCTACAGTTCTACTCCACTCGGTTAATGCCAGTGGGAGTTAGAAAGCGTGTGGAGGTCCTGATGAGGAGGTTTTTCTGGTCGGATGGTAAGCAACAGGGGGCCGGTTTGCACCTGGTAAAATGGGAAGACATTACTAAAAGGCGCAACGAAGGTGGCCTGGGAGTGCGGGATGTAGAAGTCATGAAATGGCGTTCCTCGCAAAGTGGGTCGTCCGTATTTGGGGACCATCGGATTCGTTGGTGGACAGATTGTTGAGGGCAATATATGGGGTGGAAGGGGGGCTGGCGGATAGGAGATGTCGTTTCGAATATCCGCTCTGGGCTGGGATTCGTCACGTGCTGCCTCTTTTGTCGTACAAGTTTAGGCCCGTGGTGGGGGATGGACGTCAATTCAGATTTTGGAGGGACGATTGGACGGGCGATGGACCGTTGGAGGGAAGGTATCCTCGCCTTTTCGCTATGGCTACGGATAAGGAGTGCACTTTATATCATTCGACGGTGGACGGTACGTGGGCTCCGCAGTTCAGATCGGCGTTGTCGGACCAGCGCACTAAGGATTTTTTAAGGATGCAGGAAGAATTACCAGAATCAAGGGAGTGGGGGTCAGATGTTGATCACTTTGTCTGGGCGGAGTCAAGATTTACAGTTAGAAAAGTATATGAAGAACTGAAGATAGAGACGGAGGAACGGGATGGTGAATTCTGCTCGGACGTTAAAATAATTTGAGCCTCAAAGGTACCGAACATAGTTAAAATATTTCTGTGGTGTTTAAGAAAGGGACGTCTCTGCGATAAGGCACAGAGGGGAAGGTTGATGGGCATCGAGGATACCGGATGCGACAGATGTCCTGGGCTGGAAGAGGACTCAGAACATATCTTTTTCAGATGCCCAGAATCGGAAGAGGTTTGGAGGACTCTGGACGTCCAATGGATCTGGAGTGAGGGAGCCATGGAGTTCTGGAGCTCTATCCGTACGATCGGGGGCAATTCGACGGATGACTGCTCGAGGGGATTTGCAGCACTCTGGGCTATATGGTTGGCAAGGAATGATTTGATTTCCAACAATCAAAGGTTTTATCCCGAAAATGTAGTTTCTCACTGTATTGCGCTCCATTCTTTTTGGAGTTCGCATTAACGTCTTGTAATTTTGTTAATTATAAATAAAATTCTGAAGCGGTTACCCCCTCAAGGGGGTTCACCCGTTTGTTACTAAAAAAAAAGGAAGCACTCATCTGTCCCATGTGTACCACATGAAACATGATATATATGAGACTTAGTTTCTCTGTGGAAGCTAAATTATGCATTGAACCTTTAAAGGATCCTTAGCACTCTCCAGGAGGTGCTTATCTATCATTAGTTGGCGCACTGATCATTCAAACATCTGGAGTTGGTGGCAATACTACCAATTATTAAGTGTATTGTAGCTACTGCATGATACAATCTAGAGTTAGATTTGGTTTGTGATCAACAGATAACGGATCTACAGCTTTCTCTTAGCTTGATTGGTTTGGCTATAAGAAGACGCTAAACTGCTAAAGCAATGTTTGCAGCACAGTATACTTTAATTTGAAGGTTGCAGTTCAAGAAAATTTTCTTAGTTTTTTCTCACCATCTTTCTCCAAAGTCCAAAATTGAATTCCTTGTGCAGTTACACTATTAGAATAGCAAGAAACAACCAATGAAACTGGAGACCTGATAAAATTTGACACACAACCGGTGGGATCTTCTGTTGTTCTCATGTATTTATAAGACATGGATAAACTGCACGTGTCCTTGATGGTATGAGGTAGTTAGAGTTTTCAGATAATTAACAGTCAATACCATGGATCAAGTTTAATGCCGAAAAGCCCTATTTGTATTATGAAGTTAAAAATTCTGTTATCATCCAATTCTATAATTAACTGTTTGGTTTTGTATCATGATTTAACTTTCTATACTGTTTAACAGAAATGACCTTTGGGCCCTTGGCTGCACCTTATATCAGATGCTCTGTGGAACTTCTCCATTTAAAGATGCAAGTGAATGGCTCATTTTTCAAAGGATTATGGCCAGGGATCTTAAATTTCCTGATTATCTCTCAGATGAAGCAAGGGATTTGATTGACAAACTCTTGGTACGCAGCAAGAACATCCACCATCAGTCTAAATATGGATCTGTAATTGGCATATAATAATGTTCACATTAAAAGTTCAAACTTTGTAGACAAATAGGTATTGAATGTGCATTTGAAGTGCATCTAAATTGATTTGGTTAGTTCGTACCAAAACGGATGCTAAATAAACATCCGTGATAGGTAGTATATGGTGCAAAAAAATTTTCGATCATCACAATCTAATGTAACTCATGTTTTCTCTCATAGAAAACCAGCTAAGGTTGATAATGATGTTTATGATGTATTCCTTTTAATGTTTACTGTTTAGCAATATGCTGTTATGCATATGCACCCTCTCTCGACGGAAAGTAGAGGCCTGACCTATGCAAAACACAACGGTTTAGATTAATTTTTTAATCATGCTCACGCGTTTAGAATACAACTTTTAGCCATCTTGGAATGGCGGATAAGAAACCCTTAAAGAAGTATCAATTTCCATTGGTGTAATTTTTGTTGAAATTGAGGACGAAAGAGTTGTACAGAGAGTGCATATTTTTTTCCAATTTTCTTGATGCAAATCAGTTTTGGAAATCTTTAGCATCCTTCAAATGATCTTTAAATGATATCATTTTCTATACTGTCTTTGAAATAAATGCTTTTACGGGGCAAAATTTTGTTTAAAAATTTTGGTTGTATTTGTGGTCCATTATTGTAATTTAGATGGACAGAAATTACACCGTTTTGTTGTAAAGACAGATTTATTTTGCTGCCATGCTTGTGGTTGCGTGATAAGTCAAGGCAGTTATTGTGGACTATGATATAACAAGCACCTTCGGATTTCCATTAAAATGAATTTGATGTTCTTTTTTTGGAAGAAAATCAGGGATGCTTTACCTTTATTTTAAAGTCAGCACATGATTTCGAGATTCAGTAATTTAATGAAAATATTATCAGGGCGCCTAGTGCCTTTGCCATTTCATCATATGGGTTTTTCTCCAGCGGTAGAGGGAGATTCCAGGGATGTTGTCTGGTTCATTTGCTTTTTACGCCGGCTGCAGTGCTTCGCCCATTTTAGCACTGCAGGTAGTCAGAACGGAGTTTTCAGTGGTTAAATTGTGCACGGGATACCTATTCTGGTGTTGAAATATGCGAACTGTACCTCGTTCATTATGGAGAGTGGGTTGCAGCAAGCTAGAATGCTACCAGTGTTGACCCGGAGGGTGGTCTTTCCCAGCCTCAGAGGGGTGTCAGACAAGGATGCCCTCTTGCCCCCCTGCTTTTCATCGTCGCCTCAGACGTTCTCGCCTGCATGGTGGCTCAGGTGCAGGATGGTGGGCTCACGAGCGGCTATTACAGTGAGGGCATCAGAATCCCCCTGCTTTAGTACGCCGATGGCACCATCTTTTTCATTGAAGGCGGCAACGACGAGGCCGGTGCCATGGCGGACACCCTTGAGCTTTTTGGTGAAATGTCGGGGCTGATGCAGAGTGCCAACAAGTCTACTGTAGTTCCGTTTGCTCTATCGGCTGAGGAGGCACGCTGCTGCAGTCAGGCGTTAGGTTCGAAGTGCGGCACTCTCCCGATCCGATACTTGGGGGTTCCTCTAACTCTTGGTAGGACAAAGCTGGGCGATTGATTACCTGTTGTTGAGAAGCTGGAGAAGAGGCTGGTGGGCTGGAGATCTTCACTCCTCTCTAAGGGAGGCCGTCTTGTACTGCTGAAGCCTGAAGGCGGTCATTTCTACAATTCCGATCTACTTCATGTCTACGCGCCTCATGCCGACTGGTATCCGCACGAGACTCGAGAGACTGATGTGGAAATTCCTGTGGGTCAAGAATGGCCAGAACAATGCTGGCATACAACTTGTTGATTGGGAGACGATCACCCTCCCGAAGGGCAAGGGTGGTCTTGGCGTTCGTCGTCTTGATACGATGAATGAGGCCCTGTTGCTGAGATGGGTGAGCAGGATTTGGGGGAGTAGTGTCGACCTTTGCAGCGACCTTGTCCGTCGGCTTTATTTGACGTCCGGCGCCTCTCCGGAGAACTGTGGTCCTGGTCCAGCACCATCCCCCTTTTGGAGAAGTATCATGAAGATCCTTCCTCGTTTCCGCGGGTGCTTCAGACCGGTTTTGGGCAACGGGCAGATCTTCACATTTTGCAATGATGATTGGGCGGTTGGGGGACAGCTTAGTATGCGTTTCCCGCGCTTGTTTGCCCTGGCTGCTGATCGGGACGCCCGGGTTGCCTCCTATTGGAACGACAGAAACTGGATGCCGCTTTTTCATGCTAGCTTTTCCGACCAGTGTCTTGAGGAGTTTCTACTACTGCTTGACTCGTTGAGAGCTCTTGGCGGTTCCTCTGGGGAGCGGGACCATTGGGTATGGAGGGGGGACCGTTCACGATCAGGAGGGCGTATGCGGTGATCTGCAGGCCGCCCCCATCGCAGTCCGCCGAGCTGATTAGGGATTGACGTTTCTTGTGGGCGCTTGGGATCCCAGAAAGAATTGGTTTCTTCATGTGGCTCCTCAGGCGTAAGAGATTGATGACGCACGATCGATGCACCAGATTACTTGGGTTAGTCTCTGACAGGTGCCTTATCTGTGGCAGCGGGATTGAATCAGTTGAGCATTTCTTCTTCCTATGCCATGAATCAAGGTCTATATGGGAGAGGTTAGATCTGGCCTGGGTTGATACGAGGAGCCTGCTTTCTTTCTGTGAATCACTTATCCTCGCTAAGCACCACCCGAAGAAAGAGCTGTTCCAACCGGTGACCATCGTGTGGGCCATCTGGCTAGCTAGGAATGACTTGCTTTTTTCGAGACAGAGGTTCTACTGGGAGAATGTTTGTAATTTGAAATATGTTTTCTGTACTTTAATTTCTGGGGCGGGCACCATTGAGTGTTTCCCCCTTACTTGGTTTCAAAAAAAAAGTCTGGTATTTTCCCCTTCTGGCAAGGATGTTGTGGATTGTGCAAGAGCGTTGGGAACACCCAAGAGTAGGATTTACCCGTCTACTCAGGGATCTCATTGGTGCTTGGGAAAATACGGTGTGCTGATGGGGGTCTTTGTTGGCAAAAGATGGAGAGGAAACTGGCTGGATGGATGGGCCATGTGTCTGTCGATTGGAAGTTGGTTAATGCTGTTGAAGTTTGTTTTAGAATGTCGGTTCACAAGCTGTTGATGGGGATCAGAGGCGCCTGGAGAGTCTCATGCAACTGTTTTTCTGAAGTACTTTCAGGCGGGAAAGCAGAGCTGTGGTCCTTGTTGGCTTAGATAGCCTGTTGAGACCCATGGAGGAGGGGCGTGGGTGTTCTCTGTCTCAAAGAAATGAACAATGCATTGCTGTGGTGGTGAGGATTTGAGGAGATAGTTAGGATCTTTGTTGTCTATTGACGAGATGGATTCGCAAGCCGGCTGATGTTAACGTGGATGTGATGAAGGTCAGGAATTTACTAGACGAGGTGGACAATCCTTCTGAGGCATGTGAATATTGGGTTTGGGAGGATGGTGCATTCTCAATCAGGGAGCGTGTAAGGCTCTGGAAAGGTTGTGTGGATTAGAAAATGGCATTGTGGGAAGGGGTTGATCGACTGATTTAGAGAAAGAGGGCTCCTTTTAGAGTTAATTTTCATGTAGCTGCTGTGAAAGGGGAAGAGTGAAGACCGAGGCTTTTAGAGCAAGGTTTATTCCAGGCTCGAGCGTAAACGGTCTCATGTATTAAGGAGTATAAGGCTCCAAAAGGTGGACTGGACATGATGATGGTGTTGTGAGTAGGGACTATCGGCTAATTTGGAAAATGAGGCCTCCTCTCCGAGTTAATTTTCACGTGGTTATTGCAATGGGGAAGAGTGATAATGAGGGTTTTTAGAGAGAGGTTCATTTCATGCTCGGATGTGACCTGTCTCGGGGTTGGGACTCGGATGTCTTATGGTGCCTAGGATGGACTTCTAGACCAGTTTGGCAGTAAGGTGTATCGGTCCAGAATCAAGAGGGCAAAATCTTTTTCTTTCATACAGGCGATCTGTCTTACCAGAAATGCACTGGTCTTTCATGGGGAGAGGTTTTATGTTGGGATTGTTATTTCACATGCAAAGCTCTTGTACAAATTCTGGAGCTCACATTTGTATTGGAGGTTACGGGTGAGCACGCTTTTGGGATGTCCACCATTTTTCTTCAATAAAACATGTTATCATGTTATTAAATGTCTCCAAAAACTGGTAATCTTTGCTCTCTTTGGATTGGAAGTTAGCTAATTCTCTAAATGGGAATTTCCACTCTGTATTTCAAAATTTGTCAGATTGAAATTGTAACTAAGCTAATGGAAATAATAACGTGGAGTTTATTGACTGAAATGACTTTTGCTGTTGAATTATTGCAAGAATTTTAGTAGCTGAAAATCTCTCTTCACTAAAAAGTATCAGCTCTATTTTGTGATATCTTATATTTGAATATTTATCCGTATTCAAAATTCAGGATACCGATCCTAGCAGACGCCTGGGTGCTGGACCTGGTGGTTATGCAGCACTCAAGAAGCACCCATTTTTCAAGGGAATGGACTGGAAAAATCTAAGAGACTTGCCCGCACCAAAACTTGTAGCGGATCCAAATGTATAACAATTTTTTTATCCTATGGAAAATTTTAAGTACAGATTATTTTTCATATAATTGAGTGCTTAAGTTTGTTTCAGTCAGGTGAGGAGGAAACTCACGATTCATCTGTATGGAATCCTACACACTTTGGAGATGGAACAAACCGTCAACATCAAGATGGTGGTGGTTGTTTTGCCACATCTTCTGAATCTCAGTCCCATATGTCCAGGATTGCCAGCATTGATTCTTTCGACTCTAAATGGTACTACTACTACTTTTCATTCAGACCATCTAAATATGTCCGTTTTTCTAAACCATCGGATTACTTTATTGAAATATTTGAGTGGGGCTAAAAAATATGCCAGTATTTTTCGAAGTCTTCCTTTTTTGTACATAGGACATGAGAATTGGAATTTTTTCTCTCTCAGTTAATGTATTTATGGGGTTCTTAATATATATTTAGAGCATTAACCGGCTTCTATAATTACCATCAGGCAAGAGTTTCTGGAACCTGGCGAGTCTATCATCATGATTTCTAAGCTGAAGAAGCTACGCAAAATAACAAGTAAGAAAGTTCAGCTGATTCTGACAGATAAACCAAAGTTGGTATGCGTGGACCCTTCGAAATTGACAGCTGAAGTGAACATCATCTGGTCCGATAATCCTAATGAGTTGAATATCCAAGTTACCGATCCCGCGCATTTTAAGATGCATACGGTATCTCCCTCTTCCCCAGAAATCACCTGATTTTTATTCCTATGGATTTATTCTGGAAAAGAAAACTAAATTTGGCATTGTCACCAGCCAAAGAAAGTTATGTCATTTGAGGATGCGAAGCAGCGGGCATGGCAATGGAAGAAGGCTGTGGAGGACTTACAAGCACGAGGATAAACACAGCTCTGTACCTGCATCTTTTGCTTGGTGCCACTGGACATTGTGTTTTAGATGAACACAGTCAACTATTGGAGGAACCTGTGCTACAGGCAGCTGCTGTTTCCAAGTAGTTATAAAGACACAACATGTCTGCCATTCCGCTTCGTGCTGTAAGTCCCTGATTCCGGTAAGAACCACATGATGCTGACTTGTCTAAGATATTACCCATGTATCCGACTGCACCCGTACATTTCTTACAGCAGCCGGATACTGAAATTTTATATTTATTCATTCTGTATGAAAAGCCTATTTGAGAGAAAGATAGTGATCATGGAACAATGAGAGAGATTGCTGGTTTTGTTGTAACTTCTAATATTTATGATGCTGTTTATATAGAAAACGATCTATGTTGTTGCAGAATTGTTTTATTTCGCGTTTCTTTCTCAGTAGATGGGAGGCCATGATTGGATCTTCATCATCCATCCATTCTGGTGGCCTTATTTATGTTTAGGTTCACATTCTCTAAAATGCATCATCCACTAGTTTGCTCAGCTGATTCATGTTAGAATAGTTATGTTATTTTTGTCTTTAATTGTCCTGTTTATGTAAATTACCCATAGGGCTTTTCTCCTATATAAGAGAGCTCTAGGGTCAATAGAATTCATCTTGCTTATTCCCTTCAACATGGTATCAGAGCGACGGTCCTAGACCGGAGTTCTCGAAACCCTAACCCTACCCGACCCCACCCGCCGCCCTCTTCTCTCTCTCCTCCTCCTCCTACGATCGGCGCCTGTGTCGCGGCGGCACCTGCGTCGCGGTGGCCGATCCAGTCGCGGTGGCCGCCCTCTCCTCTGGCGCCTTGGGCCTTAGCCTCCAAGTCGCGATCTCGCGATTTCCTCTAGCGCCGCCAAGTCGCGTTGTGGGTCTCGCCTCCATCGCGCTGTCTTCACGCGCGATCTTCACGCCAGTCGCGTTCTCCTCCATCGCGCGATCTTCACGCGCCCAGTGCCCCAGCGCCTTGCGCCTCTAGCGCGCTATCTCTCTGCTGCGCGCGTGGGTTAAGCCCAGTCTCTGCTGCGCGATCTACAGCCCCTTTCCTGCGCGAGTCTTCCTCTGCTGTGCGCGAGTCTTCCTCTGCGCGCCTAGCAACTCCTCTCAGTGCAAGCCTTGCACGCACGTGTTAGTCTCACCATCCCACAGGAGACGCTCTAGTCAGAAAAGAAACTAAAGGTATGGAAGGCATTGTGGTGTGCATCTACGTCCACAACGGTCCTCAGTAATGTTCACGTAGACATTACAGTCTAGTCGTGTAACCCCAGTCGCAGAATATTGTTGTCATCATGTCAGACAACAAGGTCGATCTTCCGTCCCTCGGTGCCTTCAAAGGTCCAGCACCTGTTGTGAAAATGGACGGCACGAACTATGAACTGTGGGCCATGCAGTTCATGAGTCTTATGCAATGCAATGGCAAGAAGCATATCCTCACGCAAGAGGAACCTGTTGAGAAGACTGGGGTTAACGCCTCATGGGAGGCTGACGATGCATATGCACGTGTATGGCTATCAGGTACCGTGTCCATGGAGATAGCCAATGACATTCTGAGTCAACCCACTGCGAAGGCTATGTGGGATTTCCTCGCTGCCACATATTCTCCAGCGAAGAACGAGTCCAAGATCTTACAACTTCAGCATGACATCTTTACGGTGAAACAGAACAGTCGTCCTCTACATACCCTGTATACCTCTCTGAGGGGTATGTTTGAGAAGCTTCACGGGTACATCCCATTGACAGCCACACCAGAGCAGTTGAAGGCTTACAGGGACTCAGTGATGACAGGGGTGTTTCTAGCCGCCCTTGATCAGGAATATGACGCCGCCAGAGCACAGATTCTTACAGATGCTACCATTCCCCCTATGGAAGAGGCCTATCGTAGGTTGAGCAGACTCTCCATATCTCAGGGTAGATCTCAGACGTCCTCAGCCATGGCAGCATCTCGTGGCAGGGGAGGATCTCCACAATTTCGAGGAAGAGGTGGTCGTGGAAGAGGAGTGTACAGACCTCCTCGACAGCCGTGTACTTATTGTCGCAGGCCTGGTCACACTGAGGAGACATGCTATTCTAAGCATGGGTTTCCTCCTACTACAGCACGTGTGGCGGAGCAGACTCAGCAGGATGGGGGTCCTTCCCATCTACCAGATCAGAGATTCGAGGAGTTTGTGGCGAGACTTAGAGAGATAATGCCAGATCAGGGGCAAGCTAGTACATCAGGATCTTCAGAGATAGCAGGTTCCGCATCAACATCCACGTCAGGTACAACATATGCTCTCACTTGTTGTTACAGCTCAGATCTATCAGAATGGATCATGGATTCAGGAGCGTCTCATCATCTATGTGGTGATAAAAGGCAGTTGGATGTCTTTACTCCGACTCAGACTGGACAATCTGTGGTGATAGCTGATGGGACCCACTCTCCCATTACTGGTCAGGGGGAGGTGCAGTTGACCCCTGCGATACGGCTTCAGAATGTTCTTTATGCTCCGGATTTTTCAATGAATTTACTGTCGATTAGTCAAATCACTAAAGATTTACATTGTCGTGCCATATTTGACCCATCTGCTCTTGTGTTTCAGGATATCCTTACGGGCAGCGTGATTGGAACTGGCCGTGAGCAAGGGGGTCTCTATAGACTGGTGCAGTCCCCTTACGCTGGTGTCTCTTCTGTTCGTGCTGGATCTGTCTCACCTTACACATGGCATCTCCGTTTTGGTCATCTTCCGTTGCAAAAGATGGTCCATATCCTTCCCCAGATTTCTCCCAGGTCTACTTTTCAATGTGAGGCGTGCCAGCTTGGGAAACATCACCGGTCGTCATTCCAGAGTCGTCCAGGTCCGAGTCGTCATGGTTTGTTTGAGTTACTTCACTTTGATATTTGGGGTCCCAATCGTGTCCCTGACCTTCAAGGGCACATGTTTTATCTTGTTGCTGTCGATGATTTCTCTAGACTATCTTGGGTCTTTCTTCTTAAAAATAAATCTGATGCTGGTCATGTTATTCAGTCCTTTATTATTGAAATAAAAACTATTTTCTCTGCTAAAGTGAAGTACATACGGTCTGACAATGCTCTAGAGTTGTGTAGTACCCAACTTTCCAAATTTCTTATGTCCCATGGGATTGTGCATCAAACGTCTTGTGCTTATACCTCCCAACAGAATGGGGTGGCTGAACGGAAGCATCGTCATTTATTGGATATGACCAGAACCCTTTTGATTCAGAGCCGTGCCCCTCACTCCTATTGGGGGGATGCGGTTCTAACTGCTTGTTATCTTCTTAACCGTATGTCGTCGACAGTGTTAGGGGAGAAGATTCCGTTCTTGACTGCGTTTCCCGAGAAGGATCTTTTCTCCCTAACACCGCGTGTTTTTGGGTCTGTTGCATTTGTTCATTGTTTTTCTCCTGGTCTTGACAAGCTCTCTCCCAGAGCTGTCAAATGTGTTTTTGTGGGTTACTCCAAAACCCAGAAGGGATATCGGTGTTTTGATCCACTTAAACAAAGGTACTACGTCAGTGCAGATGTCACCTTCTTTGAGTCCATTATATATTTTTCTCCTACAGGTGACAGACTCACTCACTCAGAGGAAAGAGACGATATTTATGTGCCGCCTCCACCTCAATCTATTCCATGCTCTACTCTACCACCACAGTCTACTCCACCACCACCACAGCCTACACCACCACCACCACCGCCACCACCACCAGCTACTGTTCATTATCCTCAGGTCTATCAGCGACGGCCCTCTGCTCATGTGCCTCCTCCATCATCCAGCACGCCCGAGGTATGTACTGATCATTTGAGTTCTACTGATGGCACAGGTGATTTGGATGCGCAGATGGATGTACAGGGTACTGATGTACAGGGTACTGATGGTACTGTCACCCCTCCAGTCGATGACCTACACATGCCTATTGCTCATAGACGGCAGAAGCGTGCTCGGACGATGAATCCCAAATATGGGATGGATTTTTGTTCTCAGGCGTCGTTGGAGCGTTTGTCCCCGGACTTTCGCAAGTTTGTTGTTGGATTATCTGCAGTACACATCCCACGGTCTTATCAGGAGGCCCTACAGAGCAGCCCGTGGCGTTTAGCTATGGAAGAGGAAATGGCGGCGTTGCAGTCACGTGGTACGTGGAGTATTGTGCATCCTCCACCAGGTACATCCATTGTCGGAAGCAAGTGGGTTTTTACTGTTAAGCATCGGGCAGATGGTACGGTTGATAGATACAAAGCCAGGTTGGTTGCTCGTGGGTTCACCCAGACATATGGGGTGGACTATCAGGAGACGTTTTCTCCAGTAGCACGTCATTCTACTTTACGGATCCTCATTGCAGTTGCTGTTGTCCGTGACTGGCCCCTGTTTCAGTTAGATGTAAAGAATGCTTTCCTGTATGGTGACTTGCAGGAAGAGGTCTATATGCAGCAGCCACCAGGGTTTGCTGCTGAGGGGGAGTCTAGTATAGTGTGCCGTCTTCATAAGGCCATATATGGCCTGAAGCAGAGTCCACGGGCTTGGTTTCAGAAGCTCTCGGAGTTGATTGAACAGAAGGGCTTCGTCAGATCTACAGCAGATCATACTCTCTTTGTAAAGAGAGAACAGCGAGGTATTGTGATCATCTTAGTATATGTTGATGATATTGTTATCACTGGTAGTAATGAGCAGGGCATTCAAGCAGCCAAGGATTTTCTTAGTGAGCAGTTTGTTACGAAGGATCTGGGTACACTTCGTTATTTTTTGGGATTGGAGTTTGCACGAAATGAGCAAGGCATGGTAATGACACAAAGGAAGTATGTTACTGATCTGTTATCTGAGACAGGGATGGCAGGATGTAGACCAGCTACTACTCCTATGGATCCTAATGTTAAACTGTATGATGATGAGTCCGAGGAGGTGGACAAGAGACGATATAGAGAGCTAGTGGGGAAGCTGTTGTATGTCACCATTACCCGACCGGATATATCCTTTGCTGTTAGTAGGGTAAGTCAATTTATGGAGCAACCCAGACAGGCCCACATGAATGCTGTTTTTATGATCTTGAGATATCTGAAGTCATCTCCAGGTGCTGGTCTTCTGTTTAGAAAAGATACTTCTATATCTGTCACAGGTTGTGCTGATGCAGACTATGCTGGGTGCCCTGATGATAGAAAGTCTACTTCAGGCTTTATTGTATTTGTTGGCAGTTCACCAGTGGCGTGGAAAAGTAAGAAACAAACTGTCGTGGCTCGATCCAGTGCAGAGTCCGAATATAGGGCGATGGCCCAAGGTAGTGCTGAGATGATGTGGGTCAAATCTGTTTTGACTGATTTAACTATTGAGGTACCTCTTCCTATGCATCTTAAGTGTGATAATCGGGCAGCCTTGTTTATAGCCAATAATCCAGCCTTCCATGAAAGGACAAAGCACATTGAAGTGGATTGTCATTATACACGTGACTTGATTCAAAAGGGGCTGATTTCGACGTCTTATGTATCATCAGGAGAGCAGATTGCAGATATGTTCACCAAGGCTCTTGCGAGAGGTCCTTTTCATCTATGTTGTTCCAAGCTGAGCATGATAGATATATATGCTCCAGCTTGAGGGGGAGTGTTAGAATAGTTATGTTATTTTTGTCTTTAATTGTCCTGTTTATGTAAATTACCCATAGGGCTTTTCTCCTATATAAGAGAGCTCTAGGGTCAATAGAATTCATCTTGCTTATTCCCTTCAACAATTCATATATATATACTAGCCAATTTTTAGCTTGGCAACGATGACGCTCCGCGCAGCACTTTGCCCTCATTTTGCTTGCAAAGTGCTGCGTGATGTTACACACGCATGCCATCCCTTATTCCGAATGATACTCTCCCTGTCCATCTATTTCCTACCCCGATCTATTGTCCGGATTCCAGTTCCCGACATCTCATTTTATCATTCCGGAGTCAATTGAATCATTTTATAAATTTTCACTCATTAATCTTCTATTATATCTATTTTTTATAAGATTTATATTGTATTTCGAGTAACATACAGGAAATGTCATAGCGCCACCTATATGATATCAAATATCATTTGAAAAATTAATATAGCACTTTATGAGTTTTAACTATGTCTGACAAGTTCAGTATGGTTATCTATTTGATGATGCCATATTAAATCCACACATAATTTTATAATGTGATTGATCATATCTATTTTGAAGCTATCATCCGTTTTAGGAGATTTGGCAATGCATCTTTTCTACCTGTAGATAAGGATGGTGATACAATGTTTACACTAATTCACATGAGATGGTTTGCTCAAGGGCTTTGTATGCATTGGATTTGATCGGATTTTATCTTAATTCATGTTCAATCCAACTTTAATGGATTTTAATTTTTTAATCCAATCCAATCCATGAAATATGTAATCCAATCCATTTCCATCCACCGGAATATGGTTTGGATCAGATTTTTATACTTACATATCCCTCCTTAATAGTATACCTTCATATATGTTGCGCAATTGCCCTCGATTAATGAAGCAATTCTTAAAGTAGAATCTCAAACGTAGTCAATGTTAAAAGAAACCTGATAAAATATCACACATCACTCTGCCATTTCTTAAAAACATGTATATACTTTGCATAAGATTGACTTTTTACAAGTTGGAAACAAATGGAGCGAAATTCGAGTGTGACCTTAATTATTTTAAGTCGATCTATAATAAGAGGGGATCTCATCTACAACTACTATACGACAAGTAAGATATTATTTATTTGAATCGGAACTTGGTATTAGTAGAAAAGTTTAACTTTGTTTAAGCATATGGTATGCATTTCGGTAGGAAAGTGATCCTACACAAATGTATACTTATAAAAAAGCAAACAATGCGAGAGAAAAAGTCATTGAAGGATCCACATTTTTAGGGAACTGGGGTGAGATCTAATTTACTTAGTAGGAAAACATTGTTTAAGGGACCTTTAGATGAATATAAATCCAATAGTTGTGGTTTCCAATGCATACCCCTCCATATATATACATAATGAGAGAGAGAGAAGATTGATCTTGTGAGAGTCAAAAACTGTGAGAATGGACCACTAGATTATGCTTTTCTCTATCCTTCTCCAATCCGAAGAGAGATGACAGAATCTAGTGGTCCAGAATCATTGCTCTCATGCTCTCACAGTTTTTGGCTCTCATAGGATCAACCCCCCCTCTTTCTCCCTCTCTATATATATGACATACTATTACCCGTTGACGCTCCATTCCCCTAGGTTGACCAATCATACACACCTTCACTTCATTTTTCAAAAAAGCGATGGCTTCAAATCACCTACAATATGAAGTCGCTCTAGGTCTTAACAAACGAAGGTACAACTCACTCGACATAATGCACCAACTACCTTTGGGTTTCTGATGGACATTTTCTCAGATCTAATTGGTGATTTTCTCTGTGTTTTGATGGTCGTGTTTTTGAACTCATTTTAGACTCAATAATTTCAAATAGGTCCTCAAACGGTGTATTAAGATCAATCTCGTTCTGAGTTGGAAAAAAATTTATGCATGCATGCATGTTTGAATATCTAAAACATAAAATGAAACGAATTTGAATTTAAGTTAGAAAATTCATTTTGAATTCGATTCGATTTTAGATCGAAACTTTTAAAATGAATTGAATAGAAAGTATTCGATTCAATTCACACCGCTAAGATTATAGGCGGTGAACTGCTCTTTGTCACCACAAGATTGGCGAGATGCTTCACAGTCCATGATTCATTATGAAATATTCGCACTGTGACAAATAGTAAGAGCATAATATATACCCAAGGTTTTGGTGGAGGAAACAATGCCGGATGAGGCCGAAGGAACATTAGTAGAATTGCATGTATGCATGCATGCATGTAGGTGTCCATATATAATATAATGAATTAACAGATTGGGTTGGAATTTGATAATGATTCGATCCAAATCCATAGTTTAACGGATTTTAAAAATTCCAAGCGTATCAAATCGATTAGAATGATAAAATCAATCCAATTCAATCCAATAACAATGGATTGAATTAGATCACGGATTTTATCAGATCTATATGCACCCCCAGTTTGCACATAACGTTGATGGTAGATTTTAGAAATTTTCAATTGCATAACATTCTCTATATTCTTATTCTTCATATTTACCCCACAACCCACGCAAACTCATTGACTTTTATACCACCACCCATGTTTTAAACTCTTTACAGGGTCCGCATAAGTAAGTTTGCAATGATTTTGGGGTAAGTATGGAGAATAGGAGGATTGTTGAGTAATTGACAAAGTTTACAAAGATCTTAACGTAAAATTATCTCTAGCTACCCATATATAAAAAGAAAAAACAATTGATGACATATCAAGCCAACCCATATATAAAAAGAAAAAACAATTGATGACATATCAAGCCAACTGTATAGGAATCTAAAGAAAATATCTGATTAGATTTTGTCGTGTTTCGGAAGTTATATAATTAATCGACCACTTCCTCTTGCAAATTACAATGTAAGCAATTATTACTCTCTGGTCACCGAGGAGATTCAATTGGGTGGAAGTGAGCCATTTTAATCTAGATAATAAGATTATCAAATTTCCTTGTTTTGGTGTAATTGTAATAATGATAAGGGTTAAATGAATACGCTTCGTACGAGCGTATAAGAGTATGCTCCTATTTTTTTTCTATATATTTTTTATTTTTTTAAATGAAATCATTGAAGGATTTACTTAAAATAATAAATAGAATATGTGTTTAAAATTTTTGTGTAAAACAAATATTCCTAATATGTCCTTCTGGAGGGGTCGATCTCAGCAATTATAAGACCGCTAAAATTTGACAGTTCTTGATGAAAGGGATATAAGTCTCGAATTAAGTTGGATTTTTGAATGATACCATAATGATATACTGTGATCTAAATCTCCCTAAGTATCATTTCAAAAAAAAATAAAAATAATACGGAAAGAAAGATGAGAGCATGTAAATTACATGCTCCATGAAAACATACTCCTTTCCCCCGTGAAAGTAAGGCAAGTTATTATCATTTAATAATCGACGAACTTAAAAAACTTAGGTCGCACTCGGATTGTTGATCTCATGGAAATCTTTTTCATGTAATTTTCCAAATTTGGAAAAGCAATACCACATTTGTTAGATTGGTATAAAGAGGGCGATCAACATATTCCTTCACATTCTATGCGCGCACGAATATATTATTTATTCATTTATCTATTAGTTGATCAAAATTTCTCAAATTTATTATTCCATTGCACGTAAAATTTTAGAATCAAAATTGTGCGATATTGCAAGATATTACTGTATAAATCTATTATGATTTTGTCATCTTTTTCCTTTAATATAAACAATGAACCTATCTTTATTTCACCATATTCAGAGTGACTAATCACTAAGAAACGTAAACTATGGTAATGGGATTATTACCTATTACCAAATCGATGGAGCAAATAATAATAATAATATAAACTTAAAATTTTAAGATGCAAATACATGAATATGTGGAAGGAATCCTCTTGCCATAAAAAATGGAAGCTAAAAGACTATTACCATTTTACTTGTATACATGAAAGTTCCCAATTAGTTTCTCATCGTTGTAATTCCTGGTTCTGCCCTAGCATGCAAGCACCTATATGTGTGTGTGTGTGTGTGTGTGTGTGTGTGTGTGTGTGTGTGTGAATGTGTGTCTACATGCATGCAAACATTTGTGTGCATGTGTGTGTTTATACACACACATGCACATGCTCCTAGTTGAAATATACACATCAATCATTCTTAGAGAAGACGATAGAGGAAGAGAGAATTGAGTAGGAAGAGGGTCTATCTTCGTGAGGTTCCCATCATATGATAAATTATTCTTCCCTCTATAATGGGAGATTCATTTGTATGCATGAAACACCTTGCGTTTTCTACCCTCTCCCTTCCACGTCTCCATTATTAGTGGTCTCCCTTGAGACCCAGCCTTCGCGGAACCATCGAAGATGATTGCTTGACTACAAGACCATATGGCTACTTTGAATTGTTCAACATGAAGTTATAGTGTATGGTTTATGTTATGTATGCTTAAAAATGCATTCAACGAGGATTATCATTCATGAATGCTTCTTCTTTGACTCATGCATTCCTAAATTTCATGAAACCAACATGTTTAATGCATGTGTATGTTGTTATTTCTTGGTTGGAGAATCAATTAACATGTCACTTATATATATATATGTTATCATAGTTTCTTGCTTTGATACTATATCATGTATATAGTGATATAGGATCTCAATATACCTTGAGCTTTATAACCATTACTGAAGGATATTGTATAATCCTCAAGCGCATCACGGAAGCATGAGCGTCGTATCGAATACGACGAGGAACAACTAGTCACAGCAGTTGTTCTATGCAGCGGAAATAATTTTTTTTCATGTGACAAAACCACATGATCCAAGAACACTTCTCGGATCGTTTTGTCTAAACCACAAACAAGTAATAGGATTATCTCTTGAAGCATGGTTGCGATCGAGTCTCTAAACGAAGAGACCTCCTGTCTCAAGTCCGATCCGACGGAGGAGACGCTTGCGAGCGCGGGGATGAATCGCATGCTTCTCGCAATCCATGTTGATGATCCAATCGGCGGATCTCTTGATCTCGACACACGAGATCCGACGTCTTCTTCATGAGCGAGGCACACTGAAGGAGATGGAGATCCACGAGCAAATGATCGGACAACATAACGATGATGTTGCGGCGATGGAGACTCTCTCTAGGGCATCCATGGTGGACGACCATGAGAGAGGATGAGAGAGGGCTGACGTGTAGAGAGAAAGAGAGAGAGAGAGAGTTATGTTCTCTTATGTTTAAAGAAGAGCAAAAGGGTGCCTCTCCTTTTATAATATTTTGGGATCCATGGATCTCAATCCATGGACAACACAAATCCAATGGATCTCATTGATTTGTGTTTCTTTTAATGGCCAAGATTTGTGTTGGTAAAAACCAACAACAATTAATTTAATTTAGATTAAATATATATTGATAAATCAATATAATTCAATCACCAAATTAAATCAACTAACATTGGAGATAATGGAACGGAGGCTCCTCCCTTCCATATAGGAAGAGTGGACGACCACCCTTTCCATTAGGGATTGGTGGCCGTCCCCCCTCTCCTATTAGGAAGGGGGGAGTCTCAATGCAATCTGAAGATTGCATGACTTCATATGTCTCCAATTATTTACAACAACAATTGTAGTAATTTATTCTACAAAATAATTCATAATCATTTTGTGAATATTGCAATCTTGCCATTGGAAATTTGTGAATCACATTCAAAACCCAAAATAAAATGTGAATTACATTTTCAATTAATTGTCAAATGTGAATCCAATTCACATTAACATTTAATTAACAAATTTAAATTACAAATTACTCTCTCTTATATATTATAAATCACATTTATAATATATATGATTAATATGGATAGTGCTATCCACATTATTCATATCCATGATAATTAAATCTCATTTAATCATATTGGATCTCAATTCTCATGTGCCCAAATAATATGAATAACATTCACATTATTTATATCTTTGATAATCAAATCACATTCAATTATCTAAGATAGATCTCTTTATAATATGAATCGAATTCATATTAATCATGATAATTAAATCACATTTAATTATCCATTTTCTCAATGCTCTGATACATATTATCAACAATGAAATTATCCTGAACCCTTTCAAGAATAATGCGCTTTCTCCGCAAATACTTGGAGATAAGGACATGGCGATTGTATTGTTCTACATATAGTGACTTAGATATTGAGATCACATCTCAAATCCATATCTCGGGCCTCCCATAGATGTTCGATTAAATCAAGATCGTAAATCTAATATTCTCATTGAATCTGAGTCACATTCAGATTAATGTCCAATATTTGGACTAAGATCAGATTACTTCTCTACTGAGAGGAGTCACTAAAATCCAGACCTGTTTCATCACTCCCTAGGAATGGAAGCGTCATGGTTATACAATCGTTTATGTTCACATCACCCTCAGTTATTCCCAATATATGTACATCCTGCATACATGAAGACCGAGAATAATCCCGAAGTATAAAATCGATTTTACACTGTCTACTTCAGGATTTTATCTTTAAGTTTCTCATTCTATCATTGGGAGTTGGTATCGATCATATACTTTACGAAAGCATATATCATACCCAGGTGTTGATCATATACTTTCCAAAAGTATATATCAAACCTACAAATTCAGTCAAGCTTCCAAAGCGAGACGACCGTGCATGAAATTTGATCTTCCCAATGTCTCACGAGTGAGCTCGTGTCTTCCGGTTCAGTAATGAACCTGTATGATCCCTTTGAGAGATCGTATTACTCATATGCCCTTATATGCACACCAACGCGCCGGTGTATAAACCTTGATTAGGTCATCAACCTATTGGTCTGCCAAATGTACATACTTAGACATATAGAAATACATCTGTCTCTGGTCAGAGGACGCGTGCCTATATCATGACATCATACAATATAGGACTTTGGTTATCTCGATCTCGTTAAGTCAACTCTTTGACCTAACTAATCTGACACCTCCGAATCTCTATTCCTATGCAGAGGACCTACATCAAGTGGTCGGTCAGATATCGGCCTAACTAAGAAAGGATTGCCATCTCCTACTCAGGCTGGAGATCATCTCTCAACAATCATTTGACGGTGCTTGATGAGTCCTCAATCTAACTCTTTAGATGTTCATCCAAGCACCAGCCTCTATGATTCTATATTTGAATCAACAGCTGTATGATCATCAAGATGGCCATGGTACATAACCTTAATTGTACTAAGGGACCTATTATACAAATTATCTATTCTTCATTTCATATCAGGGAATGATATTTGCAATAACATTTATTGCATAATGGCTCGCCGTGGGCTCCCATGTCCAACAATCTGCCACTAGTCCAAAGAGCTATTAATGAGCTAATCATTTAAACCCATACTCATGTGACAATCATAGGCTATTTAGAAAATAGCTAGGTAAGCTGATCAATCACTCTATTCCTGTGAGACTACGCCAAGTCCTTTTACGGCATTTGCATATCCCGGGTAACAGTGCTCGCATCTAATGCGAATGTTGCATCTCATGCAACCCATACTCATTCTTGTTAGTTATAGTGTTCTTGACACTATAGCTTAATAATTATCATAACCAGTATTTCCATAAACTTTATCAGAATACCCTTATTCCTGGAGATTACTATCTCTTAAGATATCCACAGTTAAGACCTTTTAGATCTCTATCTATAAAGTCTTAAGTCTTTGAAGATAAGACTTTGAGATCACTATCTCAAAAAAAGCTTGTCATCTATGAAGATTTTGTTATTACTGCAATCAAGTGTTTTCTTTCTATAGTAGGATTAGCAACACTTTACTACTCCCACTACATGGCAGATATCTGGCTTTTGTACACATCAATCATACACTAAGCTTCTCGTAACTGATGCACAAGTGCAAGCAGTTCTAGCATTCACTTCCTCAACTCTTTGAGGCGCTATCCCTTTAAATAAGTCAGCACCATATCTTAAGGGATTGAAGCCTTTCTTAGAATTTCTAAGAATGGAATATGTCCAAGGTGTACTACAAATGTGACAGTCCCAATATCCTCTTCTCTTTGCTTCTGAAGAACTTCAGAACTAAGATCTAAGAGATATCCTTGAGATCATATCTCGAGGTATTGAACAACCAGATTATAAAACACTTATTATTATTATCCTTATATCATTCCAAATGATTAGAATATTATCTACATTTAGCATGATGAACACAATGACACTCTCACTAAGCTTCACATGGTTCATCAAGATTTTATCTGAAATCATAACATTTATAATTTCATCAAATCTTATGTTCCAACCACAAGAAGCTTATTTGAGTCCAAAGATGGAGTTCTTTAACTTGACATCTTTCCTTCCTCAACCATGAAGCTCTGGGGCTGCTTCATGTGAATGTCCTCAGAGAGGTATTCATAGAGGAATGCAATCTTGACTTACATCATGAAGATGGCATAGTCAAGTTGTGTAGCTATGGTTAGCATTATTCTGATGGGTTTAAGCATGGTCACTGAAGACCAAGTCTCATCGCAAGCAATGTCTTCTCTTCGGTGTGTAGCTCATGGCCACAAACCGTGCTTTGAAGATCTCTACCTTCTCATCAGATTCTCTCTTTCACCTGAAGATCTATTTACACCTTAATGGGTCTGATCCTTATAGGTGGATCCTCGAGGGTTCACATACAACATTTGTATATGAAGTCTACATTAGACTTTTATTGCTAACATCCATCTTTCCATGTCATGATCCTCGGGAGCTTCATCACATGAAGTCAGATCATTGTCAGATTCAACTGACACATGGAATCCATCTTCAAACTTATGTGAAGAGGTATTAGAGTTTCATCTTTAATTGTCCTTTTAGTTTCCAATTTTAGGAGCCTCATTATCTTCTCAAGACTAAATGAGTTCCTTTACTTCATTTTCATCTTGATTCTCAAGAGTCTCGTCATCTAAGAATCACATTCTCAGATATGAAATCTTTTAAGAATCTCAAGGTCATAAAGTAGGTATCCAATACCATCCTTTATTTTCCTAATGAAGTAGCACTCTCAAGTGCTAGATTCCAGCTTACTTGCATGAAACCTTATTAATGATATATATTGCAGTCTACTACATATATTCTTGGAAACTAAGAGATAATTATGCTAAGATTCATCATTGATCAAATTATGTCACACATGATCAATTGTATCTCCCTACAACTCTATTGAGTTAAGGTTCATTAGGAGGATTGAGATAGGAATGATATTCACATATCCATAAGGTATTCCTTGAATTCATCTAATAGGTACAACCTACCTTGGTTAGATCAGATTCATTTCATCTTCCTTCAAATTTTGGTTCTAAATCAAAATTGAGAAATATTTGAACATTTCAAAGGTTTCTTAGGTGAAGAGAAGAAATCTCATATCATACATAATTATCAATAGATATCACATATCCGTAATGTTTACTATGATATAGATGATTCACATACATCAATATGTATGAAATCCTGAATACCTTGACATCTTACACCTTTCCCAAAGAAGGGTGTATTGGACATTTTACTTTGAATACAATATTCATAAGTATGCAAGTTTTGAAATTTTAGACATTCTAAAGTTTCATCTCTTACTTGTCCATTGATCTCATCAATAGACATATGCCCAAAACATGATGCCAGATCATTGTCAAATGATCTTTATCCTCCTATATATCTTTAAAGGTTTAATTTTCAGTATTAGAAATCTTAATGAACCATTCGTTAATTTTCTAATTTAGTAGAGTCCACTAGATGTTAGATTACTATCTGAAATATCCCCATCATAACTCTTTATGATAGGTCTATTTCAGAATTCATGCTTATTCCCAATATTTAGAAATAAACTATGAGTATATTCTAATATCCAGGTCATAGAGACATTCTCTAAAACTAAGGGCTCCCCCACTGAAAATATGAAGTATATTCATCCGGTGGAAACTGTTGCAACAATTGCATCAATTCCAACATGTATGACCATTAAGCCTTAGGATCAAATTTCTAATATTTTAATACATATGCAACCAATTGCAAGTGTTATTAGAAGATTGAGATACAATTATTAGACTTTATCTTATCGTTTATGATCACATCACCCTTAGGTATTCCCAATACCTGTACATTCTGCATACTTGAAGACCCAGAATAATCCCGAAGTATAAGATCAATTTTACACTGTCTACTTCAGGATTTTATCTTTAAGTTTCTCATTCGATCATTGGGAGTTGGTATCGATCATATACTTTCCAAAAGCATATATCATACCCAGGTGTTGATCATATACTTTCCAAAAGTATATATCAAACCTACAAACTCAGTCAAGCTTCCAAAGTGAGACGACCGTGCACGGAATTTGATCTTCCAATATCTCATGAGTGAGCTCATGTCTTCCGGTTCACTAATGAACCTGTATGATCCCTTTGAGAGATCGTATTACTCATATGCCCTTATATGCACACCAGCGCGCCGGTGTATAGACCTTGATTAGGTCATCAATCTATTGTTCTGCCAAATGTACATACTTAGACATATAGCAATACATCTATCTCTGGTCAGAGGATGCGTGTCTATATCATGACAGCATACAATATAGGACTTTGGTTATCTCGATATCGTTAAGTCAACTCTTTGACCTAACTAATCTGACACCTCCGAATCTCTATTCCTATGCAGAGGACCTGCATCAAGAGGTCGGTCAGATATCAACCTAACTGAGAAAGGATTGCCATCTCTTACTCAGGCTGGAGATCATCTCTCAACAATCATTTGACGGCGCTTGATGAGTCCTCAATCTAACTCTTTAGATGTTCATCCAAGCACCAACCTCTATGATTCAATATTTGAATCAACAGTTGTATGATCATCAAGATGGCCATGGTACATAACCCTAATTGAATTAAGGGACCTATTATGCAAATTATCTATTCTTCATTTCAGATCAGAGAATGATATTCGCAATAACAATTATTGCATAATGGCTCGCCGTGGGCTCACATGTCCAACAATTACAACTTTGATCAAGGACAAAAATTGCATCTTAATTATCCTAATACATTTTAGTTGATCTTTTGACCAATTCAGGGCTTAAGTTTTCTCGAATATGTATAATCTAAACATCATTAATGGTGACCATGATACATGCAATGTATTCGACCTCCTGTATATGTTTAGATACACATCATTTCTTCTTGCTACCCCAAGAAACGATTGCACTACCAAATATGAAAAAGGTATTCCGAAGTAGATTTCCTATCATCCACATTATCTTTGAATCTGCTTTGGAGTATCCTATTACCTCAAACTATTCAACTTGATACACCAATTTTAGATGTGTTTCTCCTTTCAATTATCTTAAAATCCTCTTTACAACTCCTAATATTCTAGTTCGGAATCACTTTGATATGTACTAACTAGGATTACAAGATAAGCCAAGTTAGGTCGAGTGAACATCATTGCATACATAGACTTCTCACCTTGTGTGTATATGGAACATCTAGAAAAATTTTCCCTTTTCCAGGATATTGACTCTTACTAAGTATTTTTCTAAGCACAAGTAGTGCGGAAGCTAGAGTGATATTCTGCATTCAGAATATCTAATGTACAATATGTAAGTATTTTTCTTGAGTAAGAATCAGTATCCTTGAATGACACTTATTTGAATTCTCAGAACATAGTATACTTCTCCCTTATCCTTAATCTCAAATACATAAATTTTTTTATTCCATTGAACATCGTTAAGTCGTTACCTGTGAATAGAATGTCATCCACATATAGTGACATAGTTGCAAACTTGTTCATACACTCCATGATATATTCATAATTATCTAATTTATTTGCTATTAAATCAAATTAGATAATTTTTTCATTGAAATTGAGAGACCACTGCCACCAAGACAATTTCAAGCCATAAAATAACTCTTAACTTGTTGACCCTTTTCTCTGAACCTTTTACTTGAAAACCATAATATTGTCCTATCTATATCTCTTTCCTTAGCTCTCTGCTAAAGAAGGTTGTTTTCAAATCCATTTAAAATGATTTAAAATTCATAAATGCGACTACAACTACAATCATCAATATCGATACAAACTTAGCAATTGGAGTAGTTTTCTTAGAAATTTATTCTAGCCTTCTGAATATAACACATGTGAAACTAGTTCTACTTTGTATTTATCAACAATAACATCTTTTTTTGAATACCCACTTAGAACTATGGATCACCTACCGTCTTGGCAAATTACATAGTTCTCATTAACTATTATCTCCATCTAGTTCAACTCATCTTTATGGCAACTGTCCATGATTCCGACTCGCTCAAAGTTGTTGCTTTGTTAAAAGATATGTGATATGTATAATATACTATATCATCGTCTATGGTGTAACGTGATACTTTGCCTCCATAGAAATTATAATCTTCCATCCGTGCGGGTTATGTTCCATGCTTTTAGTTGTCGACTATACTCATGGGTTGTATAGGTTCACCCACTTATTCTAAACTATCATCATTGTTCATAGTTCATTCTCTGAGTACGTTTGATGAATATCGTCAACTGTATACTGTCTTATTTCTGAGCCGCCTTCATTACTTTGTGGTACAATTAGAGGATTAGATTCCTCTATTTCATGCTCTTCCGCTTGCTAATTTTCATAGAAGGTTGCATCATGATATTTAATGGGAATTTTAGACTCATGGAAAAAACTATGTTCTTTGGAATATTTACGATATCTAATACGTTTGCATTTTATTGTCTTGATCATGTAGCTCACCTCTAATAAGTTAACTCGATATCAAGACATGTGCAACACATCCTATCCGGAGACAACCCAACTTAGGATTCCTACCATTTTAAATTCCGTACACGTTGATTCTATGCATTTGGTGTAAATTATGTTATGTACGTGGAGTACTTAATGATGTTAGTTTAATATCATTAGTTGACAGTACCTCATACTCGCATGTCATCTTGTAAGCGCACCTTTAAAGCGTAAGAAACTGAATACGCATATTTTAATATAAAGGAAATAACTGCTATTTAAGTATCATCATCGAAATAGCTGATACTGAAAAATCATGTAAATGTTAATCACACCCATATGTGTCTCTCATTTAATATCATAGCATTTCCACCTATCATTTGCAACAAATCTTTCTTCCAATGCATATAACAATTGCTTGTATATGTTACATTTCCTATTGAATATACTCAGAAGATATATATTTTATAGGGTTTAAACAAACCCTTTCAGGTTGGAGTTGCACGTACATAATTATCAGAGAATTGCTCTAGCAAGTACACAAGTCTAAAAAATACAATACTGATATTATAAAATATTAGAAACACTGAAATTGAGAAGGAAAAAAGTTTAAAAATGTTCGTGTGACCGCATGCTGGAATCCTTTGTGTTCACATTCAAAATTTGGATATATATAGTAAGGCTTGCAAATAAAGTGACACATTTCGTTGATTATGAAAAGGTGGCATTTTAGGCCATTAGATGATGAGTGTACGAGTGAGATTGAAATCATGTGATTTACGCGCCATCTAACATTCCTAAAATGAAGGGAGGAGGTTAAATTAGTACTAATTTAGTAAAATACACATCATTGAACAATATCTATTTAGGTAGATGTCGAGGAGTGTACGTTAAATTTTCTAGAAAATATGATAGAATAAAGGTTCGTGTTTTGATATAATTGTTATCAATTTACAAACGACTCATATATTTGACATTTCTATGTTACAAATTACAAAAGCATAACCAATGATTTTCGTAAAAAAATCCTAAATCCGACGAAAATTTGTTTTTTTTGTGTACATGTGTTTCCTAAAAATAAGTTGCTTTGATCATGTGCTAATTAATTGATGTACACGTAGAAAATATTCCTAAAATGATAAGATTTTGTTACAATTATATTTCCTAATATATTAGATGTGGTAAATTGTGAACATATTAGATATGTTAGACGTCACATGCATATTAATTTTTGAGGGTATTAAGCGATGTATTTGTTTAATTTTCACATTAGAAAAATACACGTCATAATACATGCTAAATTTCATTTTCAGCCAACATTAATGCTTCTAAACTACCTCATTTTTTGTAAATCTCATGATCTTTTTTGTATACTTCATATGATTTTGGTAAAATGAAATGCGAATATCTATTTTTTTCAGCCAACATTCTGTGGGAGCAATGTTTATAGAATTCGATATTTTCTTTGTAACTTTCGTGGTCTCTTTTGTAAACTGAATGCGGTTTTTATTTGTAAAATGCAATGCTTGTTAGTAATGAATAAATTATTTTATGTTTCCAGCCAACGTGTTTGCTAATATTGTTTGTGTAGGTGAAATTTAAAAGATATAAATATAAATGTATATAAATATAAGGAGGGTTAGAAAAATAATACCGGATTTAATACGACGAGATGAACCAACTAGCCGAGGCGTGCAAGATGCACTGTCCTTAAGAATAGATTCGTACCTCCCATGGAAATTCCGACGGTGCAACCGGTACTGGTACGACTATCCTCCAGGATACAACTGCGAGATCTTGACGGACGCGCACTCGCCAATGTCAAGATCGGTTGAGCAACAAAGATCTTTCCTTCGGAATAGACTCACTCAAAGGGAGAGAAGGGAAAGAGAGATAGAAAAACATTGTATATTGTTCTCAACAATGACCAACCTTATATAGGACAAGATGTCTAGGACCGTTATGAACGAAAAATTCAAACTTAACGGATGGGTAATATATCACTAATCGATGCTATTGAATGGTGCAAATAATACAAAGTAATTACTATTGTAAAGACGTTTCTCTTGAAATATCTAACGGGTGGAATGAGAAGATTATCAAATTAATATAATAACAATGATATCAAGAGAAACGTATGAGCAAGCAAGCAACGCACAAAGCTGCAATTATAATAATAATAATGTTATTATGATACTAAGGAATAAACAAGATGTAATTACAACTTCAAAGAAAACGTATGAACCAAATTAAACCAATAAATATGGAGTTACATGCACTACATGTAAATACCACATACAAAGTATTTATAACATTCCATTCTAGCACAATGATAATAAGGAGATATGTAATCAAACATATGTTTCCAAGATTGTATAACTAAAATATTTCAATCATAATATATGTATTTGAAATAAAATATCAACAATCCCCCACTATTTCAAATACAAATTTTTTTGAACTATCTCTTTTCATCCCCCACAATTTCAAAAAAGAAATAAATATAACCATAAAAGAGGGATAAAAACTTAAAATGACAATTGAAGGAACTCAAAATGCAGTGCATAAGACTTGGTGTCTTAACGACTATGAACCAAGACGTAGAGAGTATGAATATAGTTTTTAAAGGTTGGTGGAATAATAATTCCTATGAACCAATCCTTTATTTTTGAAACCATTGACCCATATCCCACACTACATTTTCTGATCTTTGTTGCTCATGCGGGGTGACACGTTTCGACCATGCGTCTACCTGGATTTTTCATGAGTGCTCTAGAGATTTTGCCCAAAAATCTCATAGGAAGCGGCCTCACCTCCACACCCATATAGGTGGATCATCATCAAGTGTATATACTGCTTTTATACACCACCCAATTTGGGCTATGATGTCCATTAAGAACATTTTTTTTGTTCAGCCCCATCACTTTTCATACTATCACGTTGTATACCATAGGAATGGGGAAGATTTGATAGTATCTGCAAGTTGTCTAGTGAATTGTTTTTCCCATATGAACCTTCTTCCTGGGATCTCCATTCATTAAGGTTGGGTTTCCATCACTTCGACTCTTGATTCGGGCATAATCCCATTCCCCTCGATGTACTCTCCACTAACTTTTTGCTTAGTGGTTTAGTCAAAGGATCAACTAAATTTAACTCCGACTTCACATAATCCATGGATTAATGCCATCACTAATGAGTTGCCTCACAATATTGTGCCTCAGACGGATATGTCTGCTTTTCCCATTATATATTTTATTTTTAGCTCTTGCTATAGCAGCTTGGCTATCACAATGGATGAATACAGATGGCGTTGGCTTCATCCAAATGGGAAGATCTGCTAAAAGGTTTCTCAACCATTCGGCCTCAGTACCTGCCTTCTCTAAGGCAATGAACTCGGATTCCATAGTAGACCGAGCAATACAAGCTTGCTTGGTTGATTTTCAAGCAACAACTTCTCCTGTAAGGGTAAAAATATATCCACTAGTAGATTCCAATTCATCTGAATCTGAGATCCAATCCGCATCACAATGCCCTTCAATTACTGAAGGTTCTCCACAAAACTTTAAGCAATATCTCATTATTCCTTTAAGGTATTTAAGCACCTTTTTCAGGGCATCACAATGTTCTCCATCAGAATTTTGAGTATACCTACATAACTTTTGCAACAATATATGGAACATTGTGTCTAATGCATATCTAATTTGAAGTATACTATCACTTTTACTCCTTTTGAACAATGGTTTTGCAGTAAAAGGAGTGCTTACCCGTTTGCAATTAAAAGAATAAAATCTTTAGAGATTTCTTCCAATATAATATTCATGCGAAGGAAAAAATATAATTAAACTTTATCACAAGTTTATTCTCGCGATAATAATTATTTCTCTCATATCTTTGATATCAAATTAGCAGTTAAAAATTATGAGGCTCCTTTTTTTAATCACAAGAGATCCACATGTAATATTACAATGACCAATATGTATATATAATGATCATCGAAAATATTTTTTTTCTTATGCTCAATAAGTGAGACATTGGTTAAACACCCCCACATTTTCGGATATTTAAAACTAGATATTTTTAGAATAGCTGCACCACTCAACTCTTATAAAGAACCAAAAAAAATCCATCAACATTTCTCTTTCACCAACATTATGTGGAATCAGAAAGTTGCTCAATTACGACTATATCTAAGATATGGTATTTGGATAAAAAAACAAAAAACCCTCTAAATCTATTCTTAAGATTGTAGGTGAAATTTAAAAGATATAAATATAAATGCATAAATATAAGGAGGGTTAGAAAAATAATACCGGATTTAATACGACGAGATGAACCAACTAGCCGAGGCGTGCAAGATGCACTGTCCTTAAGAATAGATTCGTACCTCCCACGGAAATTCCGACGGTGCAACCGGTACCGGTACGACTATCCTCCAGGATACAATGGCGAGATCTTGACGGGCGTGCACTCGCCAACGTCAAGATCGGTTGAGCAACAAAGATCTTTCCTTCGGAATAGACTCACTCAAAGGGAGAGAAGGGAAAGAGAGATAGAAAAATGTTGTATATTGTTCTCAACAATGACCAACCTTATATAGGACAAGATGTCTAGGACCGTTATGAACGAAAAATTCAAACTTAACGGATGGGTAATAAATCACTAATCGATGCTATTGAATGGTGCAAATAATACAAAGTAATTACTATTGTAAAGACGTTTCTCTTGAAATATCTAACGGGTGGAATGAGAAGATTATCAAATTAATATAATAACAATGATATCAAGAGAAACGTATGAGCAAGCAAGCAACACACAAAGCTGCAATTATAATAATAATAATGTTATTATGATATTAAGGAATAAACAAGATGTAATTACATCTTCAAAGAAAACGTATGGACCAAATTAAACCAATAAATATGGAGTTACATGCACTACATGTAAATACCACAGACAAAGTATTTATAACATTCCATTCTAGCACAATGATAATAAGAAGATATGTAATCAAACATATGTTTCCAAGATTGTATAACTAAAATATTTCAATCATAATATATGTATTTGAAATAAAATATCAACAGTTTGTTCATCAAAATCTATCATCGTTGTAGAGTTTATGTGATTTTTGTAAAATCCATGCTCTCATTGACTAATTTATCATTTATTCCTCAGAAAAAGATAACTTGTAAAAAAATACATAAAGAATTATAAAATCAATGAATCAAATGTAACGTATACTATCAATTATGTAAATTACTAGATCAAAACATAAAAATAAATATCATTTTCTCACTAATGAAACTATCATGTGTATACATGGAAATCTAGATGTTGAGGTTTCAGATCACGCATCATGATACACATATTTTATAGAAACAACCGCATGTTTTATAAAACACATACACAAAACACAAAATACGAAGGAGAGGAACACAAATTAAGGTACGAAATAATAATCGTGATGCGTGAGAAACATAAAAGTTATAATAAATATTAAAATAAAAAACAACGGAAAATCTCAGCTTAGAATAATGCATATATCCCCTCAACATGCAGTCAACAGCACAATCAAATCATCAAAATCCTATCTTCTTTGCCTCTTCAAAATCTTTCGTATTTAAAAAATCAACCTCATCAAAGAAAAGCAATGGAATCGAAATCGAAAAACAAGAGAAGATGCAAAAATGAAAGGAGGCAACGATCGAGAAAAATAAAATAAGTCATAAAAATTCGATTTTTCTCAATACAAATCAGAGATTGGTATGGCTATATATTTTCCTGATGAGATAGGATTCAGAGAGATCCATTGATAGAATTCAAGTTTCGGAGAGAGACAGTTGTGGGAAAAAGTTGGAGCTCCTATTTAATTATTAGATACTATATTTGGTAATTACTCATGTTCATGCAATTATCAACGTGATAATCGTGTGAAACGAGGGAATAATTAATTGATACTAAAAATAGAAAACTTGGAGATTGTTTTTCAAGTGGTATTTATGTGGAAAGGTTGTTTCAATGTTGACTGTTGATTAACATCGAATGGCCTATATGTGTTGTCTTTCGAAATGTATGGTGAGGTACCATGCACCTCATTTCTAGTTTTTCCTATGTGTGTGTGATAAAGTAGAGCTACCCTTAGGGAGCTAACTTTGCTCCTTCCACCATATTTTTCTCATTTTTTTATTTTTTATTTTTGGAAAAATGCTTCAGTGGATTTTCATCACTATATCGTTATATTATACAATTCAAGTTTCATACGAAACAGAGACTCGTACGACCTCCATCCGGGGCCGATTTCAATAATTCTACGACCGTTAAAAAATGACAGTCCAGATGGATGTCGCAGGAGTCTCTGTTTGAGATATAGTGATGAAAATTCACAGAAGCATTTTTCAAAAAAATAAATAAATGGGAAAATGAGACGGGGCCAAGTTAGCTCCCCAGAAGTCAACCCCATTTTATAGGAGCGATGCTATGAGATGGGGCTTTTGTGAGATGGTGAGTTGAGTACTCTCAACCTCTCATTTTACCATCAATAATGACATGAGACGTTGGAGGATTAAGATAAAATAATAAGTGGAAAGTGTGTTTCAAATTTCATGTAAAAAAGCACTCCTAGCATGTCTATCTTGATTGCTCGATTCAACAATTCTAAGATCATTGAAATTTGATAATCTTGATGGATGGGATATAGGCCTCAAATTAAGTTGAATTTGGAATAACATCATGGTAATATGTTGTGATCTAAATCCCCCAAGGCCGCGAACCATTATTGATGGTAAAATGAACATCTCACAAAGCTCCATCTAGCAGGATCTACACACACACACACATACATACATAAATACGTACACACACACACGCACACGCACACGCACACGCACACACACACGCACACGCACACGCATACGCACACGCACACGCACACACACACACCCATATATATATATATATATATATATATATATAGAGAGAGAGAGAGAGAGAGAGAGAGAGAGAGAGAGAGAGAGAGAGAGATAAATGGGGCTACCCCATTCGGGGTAGCCAAGTTAGCTACTCCCACAATTATTTTAAATTTTTTGTGGATTCTTTTATAACACATGGGGGGTGGGGGGGATTAAGTTAGATTAATATGAGAAATATACGTTTCAAATTCCATGAATGACATACATCTCTGATCTCTCCATCTGGACAACATCAATTTTAGCAATTCTGAGGCCATTAAATTTTGATAGCCTTGATGTATGGGATAAGAGACTCAAAGTTAGTTGAATTTTGAATGAGAGTATGTTGATACTATGAGATCTAAATTCCCTCACGTGTCATTAAAAATATCATTAAAAAATAGAAAATAAGGGTGGATGTAGTTAACTTGGCTACCCCACATAGGGTATGGAAAAAAATGGAGCTACCCTACATGGGGTAGCCAAGTTAACTACATCCACCATTCTTTTCTATTTTTAATGATATTTTTAGTGACACTTCAGGGAATTTAGATCACATAGTATCAACATACTCTCATTCAAAATTCAACTAAATTTGAGACTCTTATTCGATACATAAAGTCTATCAAAATTTAATAGCCCGGAACTGCTGAAGGCTGAAATTGCTGCTATCTAGATGGACAGGTTAGCGACGTCTATCTTTCTTGAAATTTGAAATACATATTACTCGTATTAGTCTAACTTAATCCCCTCACATATCATAAAAAAATCCACAAAAATTAAAAATAAGGGTTGGAGTAGCTAACTTGGCTACCTACATGGGGTAACCTATACATATATATGGGTTAAATGAGTATGCTCCTTGGCAGCATATAAAAGTATGCTCCCACCTTTCTTTCCATTTTTTTTATTTTTTGAAATGAAAGCTGTTGGGATTAACTTAGAATAATAATTGAAATATATGTTTCAAATTTCGTGTAAAACAGATGTTCTTAACACTTCCATGTGAAGAGGGTTAACTTCAACAATTTTGAGATCATTAAAATTTGACAGTCTTGATGGAAGGGATAAAGTCTTGAATTAAGTCAAATTTTGAATGACACCATAGTGACATATTGTGATCTAAATTCCACTATGTTTCATTTTAGAAAAATAAAAAATATGAGAAAAAAGGGTGTGAGCAAGTAAGTTACATGCTCCAAGGGAGCATGCTCCTTTTTCCACACGCACACACACGCGTACACACACAAGCACACATGTGCGCACACGCGTGCGCACACACATGCACACACACACACACACACACACACGCAAACACGCACACACACACACACACATAGAGATGAGACTGCTCTCTAGGGGTATCCAACGGGCTGTTCTTGCCCCCTTTTCAGTAATTTTTTATTTTTTTTAAAATACCACAATGTGTTTTCACCACTATATTCCTCTAATATGTCGTTACAATTTTGTTACTAATAAAGACTCATATGCCTCCTTCCAGAACATGTTAATTACAACAATTTTGAGACCGTTAAAATTTGATAGTCTGGATGGAGGGGATTAAAGTCTCAGTTTTTGGTGAAACTGGATTGATATAATAGAAGGACATAGTAATGAAAAATAAATGGTGGTGTTTTCCAAAAAAAAAATACTGAAAAAATGGAGAGGGAAAAGTCCGAGGGTAAAATGGGGGCTAACTTGACTCCCCCCGCTCTTTTTTTTTTCACATTTTTGTGGAATTTTTTAAAAATACATGGGAGGTTTTTATCACTTAATGATAAATTTTGTCATTCAAATTTCAACTCAATTGGAGATTCTTATCCCCTACATCAAGACCATCAATTTTAACGATCTTAAAATTGCTGAAATCGATCCCTCCAGATGGACAGCTTAACAGTGTTTGTTTTACATGAAATTTAGAAGACAAAATATCATCATTGAGTTACCAAAATCCCCTCAAGTGTTTTAGAAAATACCACAGAAAAATACAAAAAAATTATGGGAAGAGCCAAGTTAGCTCCCTCCAGAGGGCACACATTATGTGTGTGTGTGTGTGTGCGGTTTAATGGGGTTACCCCATGGGGGAGCCAACTTGGCTATGCCCACCCTTATTTTTTTTCTATTTTAAGGTATCTTTTGAAAACACCTCAGGAGATTTAGCCCCCTCAATAAAAATACGTTGTTATTCAAATTTTGTGTAAAACAAACATCCCTATTCTTTCCATCTATAAGGGATCAATTTTAGCAATTCTGAGACCATTAAAATTTGACAGTCTTTATAGATGAGATATGGATTACAGAATGAGTCAAAATTTGAATGAGAACATTTCCGAAAATACCTTCAGAAATAGAAAAATAAAGGTGGGGTAGTCAAGTTGACTTCCCCGGGGGTAATCCTGTTAGCAATGTGAGCCCGAGGTGAACCAATCCTACAATACATGTTATTGTAATGCTGGATATATTAATAAAAGTTATTGGCTTATTTTTACCCCCCCCATTTGAGATTAAATGAATGAATGCATTATAAGATCCCTTAGTACAATTAGGGTTATGTACCATGGACATCTTGATGATCATACAACTGTTGATTCAATTGTTGAATCATAGAGGCTAGTGCTTGGATGAATGCCTAAAGAGTTAGATTGATGACTCATCAAGCACCGTCAAATGATTGTTAATAGATCATCTCCAGCCTGAGTAGGAGATGACAATCCTTTCTCATTTGGTTGATATTTGTACGACCTCTTGATGTAGGCCCTCTGCATAGCAATAGATATTCAGAGGTTTTAGATAAGTTAGGTCAAAGAGTTGACTTAGCGAGATCGAGATAACCAAGTCTTATGTCGTATACTATCATGATATAGCCATGCATCCTTTGATTGGAGACAGATGTATTACTATATGTCTAAGTACATATATTTGTCAGACCGATAGGTTGATGGCCTAATCAAGGTCTACACACCGACGAGCTGGTATGCATATAAGGGCATATGAGTAATACAATCTCTCAATATTCTTACTAACTTGCATCCGTGTGTAAATATTGTACATATATTGTTATTTTAACCTAAAACAAATAAATAAAGAAATAAAAGAAAAATCAAGAAAAGAAAAGAAAAGAAGAAAAAGACTGTATATATGTAATAGATACAGGCTGACCCGAACCCCGAGAGAAGGTCAAGGCTTGACCTGATCGACCGGGAATAAAGTAGGGGGAGATAGGGTCCTTAAATCAGAAAATCCAAAAAAAATATGTTGTAAATATTTTTATGTGTATATTTATACTTACACTATTATTTGTATATAAATTGACTTCAAATTAAATAATTTTCTTAACAAAAGTTACAAATAAAAATGTTTCCTAAATAATAAAAATACTTGTAAAATAAAATCATGTATAAAATAAAAGTAACCACACTCGGAAAAAGCCGTAAAACTATAATTGAAAGACCAATTACGACTCCATATGAACTCAAATTGAATCAAACTCACTTCCATTGTATTCTCAATTACACTATATTTAAAATGCATGTGGTTTCGTAATTGTTGGAGTTACGGTTTGAAAGGCAATTTTTTGAGGGTGGTTTTTACAATTTGACAATTTATTTATTGTATTTATTATTTTATTTTTATACATATTATATTTTTAATATTTGTAAATATTGTTCACTGTAATTTAAAGTAAATAATTTTTTAAAAAAATTTAAAATTATTTCCTTATTTATACATGTGTATAATGTACATTATGGATATATGATATGTATAAAATTAACCTCCTTCTATAAAAATCACAAAAAAATTTATTATCTAACACTAATTAATTAAATTAATATAATTACGAAATTTTGATTGATTTATTTATTTAATTTCATTTGAAAAACTACCATGTATATGCGATTTAATTGTGTACCTTAAATAATCACCATTAAGGTGGCTAATTAATTTTTACCAATTAATTATTTTATTAATTTATTTAATTCCAAATTTTATTTTTAATTAATTTAATTTAATTTATTTTATTTATTTAATCCTACCACTAACTACCTTCCTTTTTTCCTCTTATTTTAATTTTTGAATTTTAAATTCAATTATTTTCTATTTAATTGGTTCCTCCTTCCTCATTTCTCATGGATCAATCTTTTATTAAGAGGAGCCTATTCTTCGAGAGGCATCTTACCGTAGAAGGGCGCCTAGCCTCCAAGCCGTTCGGTGACAGCGAGTCGGCCTTCGTCGAGGCCATCATGACGTTCATCCATTCCCAATTGGTGAGATCCGCATCTATTTCCCTCTTTCATTTAGATTAATTTTAGGTGTAATTTGTAGTTTAAATTCATTGTCATTTTTTATATAGATCGTAGTGTTTAATCTTAGCTAATTATTCATCACAATTCTACCCAATTCTGATCCAATACCGACCACCATCTCATACTCTCAATCTCTCCATTTCATGTTCTACCTCACGCAACCACTCATCTCCAGCCACACACAGTAGCCAGAGATCCGAATCTATCCATCACTATTCACCATGTCCGCAACTCGTTCACACATCTATTTTTTTTCGCATTTCGAATAATCAGAATTGAGCCGTCGTGCTCGCATCCTTATTTGTTTATGCAGAATTAAAAAATAAATTAAAATATATTTTTTAACATTTGTTTTGCAGGATAAATAAAAAATAACCAATAACAAATATAATATATATGCATATATACAATTCTTTGCAGTTTCTGTTTATAAAAAATAAAAAAATAAATAAAAAAAGAAGTCCGACAACAGGCGCTACCCTCCCCATCCACAGGCGGTGCCTGCCACCCAGATCTCTTGTGCTTACTTTAGCCACCGCTCGCACCCCCCGTCGACAACCAGCAGCCGCGATGCCTTTCACCCTAACTCACCATTCACTGCCATAACATTCGCGGCTTGGCAACCCCCTCTACCCGCAGGACCTCCATCTTCCTCCGCCCTCTGACTTCTGCAGGCCGCCATCCCCAATCATCATCCATACGAGCATCACCAACCTCGCGCCTCGCCACTCTTCATCCTGAAGCATGTCGCCCTCCAACGATTTTAGTCGACCTAGGTGTGTGTTGTCCCGCATCTATCTCCATCGTGGGGTCCACCAACGTGGGTCGTGACGAGACGTAAATTCAGCCCTTTAATAGTGTGGAATTAACACTCAGTGGTCATTGCAGTTGGGCAGGATGCGATTCGTCAAAATCCATCTAATCTAATATGTCAATTGAATCAAATGATTGTATTTATATTTTACTTGGTAAGTACCAAGGTCGAACTCAGGGACACGCGCCTCTTCCATGATATTTGGACTTAAATTAATTTTATTAAGTGCTGAATTAGAGAATAGTAGGTCGATAAATGCATGAGGACATGATAAGATGCATTAAGTAAATATAAAACATGCATTTTTTGTTTTTGATTTTTTATCATGCAAAGAGATGTGAAGAATGCATAAAAATATGCCCGAATTACCATCAAATAATCGAAACTATTTTCATTAATGTAAAAATCAGGCATGAGAAGCATTAAAATAAAGATACTTAGCCAATAAGATAATACATCAAAGCTTGTAGTGTTAAATCTGAAATACAAGCATGCCATCAAGAAGACAATGAAAAGAGCTTCAAAACATCACTGAAATCGACTTAATCGGAGCTAGGATGTTCAAGATATACACGAGGGAAGCCAGGGGCATAAGTGCAAGAAAACATGAAGACAAATAGCAAACATGTCCCTGAGAGGGACTAAAATGCAAATAAAAGAAAGTTCGGGACCTTCCCTGTAAATAACCCAAACGCACGGGGGTATTTTTGCAATTATTAAAACCCACAAGGATATAAATGCAAAATACCCCAGATGCACGTAGTCGACACGTGACTGGAAGGACCTGGATGCAATATGACAAAGTCGCAAGGGGCGCCGATGCAAAAAGCCCAGCCCCACGTGCGTGAGGCACGTGAGTCCAGGCTTGGGTGGGGGCGAGGCTCGGCGCATGATCGGACGACCGTAGCAGGTGGCTAGGGCCACGTGGTGGCTCGAGGAAGCCTCGGGCGAGGCTCAGTCCCACCGAGCCTCCACGCTCGGGGAGGACGACGTGGCTGCTCCTGAACTGTTAGATCTCAGGGCGAGATCCAATGGTGCCTGTAGCTCCTCTTTCCTTGTAGATGGGCGACGCGTTTGGAGCTCCGACATGAGGCCTGGAGCTCCGCCGCACCTCTCCGTGCTCGGTGAAGTTTGGGGAAGAATGCTGGATGCCTGGCGATGAAGATCAGAGCTCAGGGAAGCTGCAGGAGGGCCTGGCGTTCGCTGTCAACAGGGGCTTACCGGAGGCAGAGCTCTAGAACTTGGCTCCACCCTATGTCCGACCAATGAAGTCTTCAGACCTACAGGAGTGGTTAGATGATAGCCGAGGTGTGAGTGCGTGCGAGATGAGGTGAACGGAGGGCTGAGGGGTGAAGAAGCGGAGCCCTTGTTAGTCCTCCTCCGCCTCCGATGGATGAGAAATCTTGGGATGGTGGAGGGTTCTAACGGATGAGGAGGGTGATCGGAGGAGTTGGCGAAGATGACTGATGCTGGGCGGATCTCATGGGGGGTTCAAGTGACCGTGAAGGTGTCAGAAAGAGCCTAATTAATTAGAAGAGAAACATAAGAAAATGCAGAGGAGATTGAAGGATCTTACCTGGCGAATGGAGGATGCAAGGCCTGGGCTTGAGCCTCTTGGAGAGGCTAATGGTTGTCGCACGTTGAGGGCGGCCATTCCTTGGAGCTCTAGCGGAGGCTGAGCCGCCGCATCGCTGCCATGAGCTGCGGCGGGTCTCACCGGGATGCTGGGTCATCGTCGCTCGATCCTAGCTCCTCCCCCTGTCACAGGGAGGAGGGGGAGGGCTGGGCCTCAGCCCCTTGGATGGTGGACAAAGATGATTCGGGGCAGAGGCAACCTATTTATGGTTGGGAGATGGCGAGTGGCGATGGGTTTTGCGGGGATGTGAGGGAGCGAAAAAGAGGGGGGCGTGGTTAGCCAAGCATGTCGTGAAGATTGTGGAAGATCGGGCTTCGTTGGGGTGGTCATTCCAAAGGTAGAGGGTGACCAGGGATCTAGCTAAAAATGGAAGGGGGAAGGTGGTCAGCGAGGCACGAGGCTCGGGCGGAGGTTGCGGGAGGTGGAAGACTAGGCCTGGACCGTTGGATCGCGAGATCCAACGGCCCTGCTGGAGGCATGTTTGGGCGGTTTGGATTAGATCTAGGGTGATTCGATCAAAGGGCATACGACCTGTCGTGTGATGAAAGGGTAGAGCGGCGCTCATGGATGGCTGTGATGGAATCCAGTGCTCGATCGAAGAGCTGAAGATGCAAGGAATGCATGCGGCCGTGATTAAGGATCCAAAGTGCATCGAGCAGTTAATAAAGTCGACACATGGCGAGTGGAGAATGAGGCGGAACTGAATGGATGTGATGAAGTCTGAAATTCGATCGAATGGCTGGGAAAGGGGTAGGAATGAGCGGCCGAGATTTAAGAGGCGGTAGGCGATCTAACAGTGGAAAGCGGAGGCGTGTGGCACACAGGGAGGCGGGCCTCATGGCACAACCAGAAGGCGCCATGTGGCCCAATCAGTTTATTGCGATAAAGAATTGAAGAAATGAAGAGGAAAATGACCGAATTTGGAAAAAAATTCAAAACATGAAAGTTGTAGGTCTCGATGAGATCTACAAGTTTCATGTTGACCAGAAAGGGAGACGAGGTCAAACAAAGACAAAAAATATTTTTGAGTGCGTTTTTAAGGTTAAAAACACCACGAATTTTAATTATGCCATTTTTTTGTGTTTTTAATCTATTCAATGACTCTGATATTTACAGGGAATTATCTAGTTTTATTAACACTTAGTCTAAGATAGGGGGTTAATTTCAGTAAATTAGAGACATGAAACATGGTTTCATCAACCCCCTATACTTAAACTATGCTCGTCCCCGAGCATCAAAGAAAATGAATGAACTGGATTAACCCCTTTGTGCATGTGGTTGCAGGATCCGATCTGTTCAAGTCCTCTCAAATTTAGAGATCCAAAATCTTAGAGCAACCCTGCCTTAATCATTAGGCACTCAATTCCTCTAACTGTCCAGACTCTCTCTGATGTACATATAAACTGAGGATATGACATTTAGTGTTGACTGCGTTCACGAGAGTAGAGTCAAAACGTCACCCAAGGTCTTGGTCCAAGAAATTCTCCTAAGGACCCAATCCTCAACACGAGGGAATAAATCAAATCTTGCGTCAAGTCCACCATCTCTTTAGTTGTCACACTTGAAAGTGTAGATGGAAGGCCAGTGATGGAGGGTATAAGATTGTGTCATTTCTTCTCTCCCTCTCATTGGAACAAGGATACTCTCTAGTGCCTTATTACACAACACATATTTATGGTGTTGATCAGTGCGTCCGTCAAGAGAAGTTGGAACCGTCTGCACTTGTTTTCCTGGGAATACACCGGGGTATGTCTTTTTTGAGTGCCTATCGTACCTTTTACACTCAGACTTGTAGCATTTACGATGCAGAGCCCTTTTTTGGTGCAAGCCCGACTCCTGGTCCTAATAGCGATGGTCCAAGTGGACACTTTGAAATGGTTGGGAGCGCTCGCCTTTGGTGGAAGCTCTTTGATATTTGACTTTGTATGGAATGAGCTTTACTTTGACATTTCATTGCTTTGTAGTATTTTTGGCTAGCTTCACTGCTTTTACCAAAAGTTGGCGCACACTGATCAACATTTTTTTTATTTATTTCACACCCTGGCACTTAGGTCAATGTCAAGAGATTAGTATAAGAACCAAGATCTTATACAGGCTAAAGATGCTGACACTCAGGTTTCATGAAGCCTTCAAAGAATTTATCCCATCCTCGAGCATCATTAGATCAAGTCCAGACTCGATTCCCTCATCCCAATCCCTCAAGTGAAGAGTCAACTCATCTCATCGAAATTGCAATCGTGCGTGTGATGTGCTGACCATATTCTTAAGGTCGGAGACTAAGCATGCAATATAGCACGTAAATCTAGAAACCTAGGGAAATATGGATGATTAAGTCTAAGACCCTGATGGCTAAGGCTGGTTAACCTAAAATCTCAAGATCTCATAAATCAAGCTTTCTTAAACATTTTAGATCCTGGGTGGAAGTGTGAATTTAGAGGATTAATCCAACTCCTTCATTCAAAAACTTTTTTTTTTAAAACTTCAAGACACATTATGACTGCCTAAACTCAATTAAGTAGATGCATCTGCATTCAACCAGTATGGGTGTAAGTACATGCCGGAGCCCATTGCTTGAGGACGGAGCCTTACGCGATGTCCTCTAAACCACCCACTCTGCTAAGGGCGAACCCTCACTGAACGCGACTACTTATTTGGGTTTAGTAGTCAATTTGACTCTAAAAGGGTTTTTGAATTTTTCTCATTTTTATGGAATTTTAATAGAGATTAGAACACTTGTTAGACTCAACTTTCCTTGAAATCAAAACGAATTTTCAATACTATGTCACACAAATAAAGATTTTCAAAATATTTTCAAAAGATTTTCAAAACAAGAGAAACTCATTTTTCAAATCATTTTCAAAAATATTTTCTATAAAAAAATAGTGTAACATAATATAGAAAGCCTTGAAAATAATTTTTTCCACTTAGTTCAAAGGATTTTACTTTAGCCCAAAAAGTTTTAAATTTTTCAAAATTTTCAGATTGTAGCTAAAATACACATATTGTATATCCGGTATACCCCCTATACTTAAACTTTGCTATGTCCTCATAGCACTAGATGATACAAGTCCATAGGTCCATTTAAATATAGAGAAATATACGTGAACTAAGGAGGGCTCCCCCTATACTTAGGTTAGAAATAACCTAAGTATTGAGGCAAGGAAAGATGAGTAGAGAAAATTACGAGGACTCGGGTCCCCCCTATACTTAGGCTGAGAGTAGCCTAAGTATAAAGATTAAGATTAGATGTGAGGAGAGACCCGAGGTGAACGAAGAAGATGGATGGATATACAAGTGAGTGGATGAATCTTCGGAGATCAATGGAGTATCTAAAGCTCTGGGGAGGGTGTCGAAAAATCCTTGGCTCAAACAAGCATGCAGCACCCCTTTGTTTCACCAACTCACACGTGAAACCAACAAATGTTGGTTTATTATCTTGTCGATTTTATTGGTGATTAAAACATTCTATTTTTACGCGAAAAAAATGTTAAGTAAAACCAACGGCGTAAACGAGGGTGTTGCTCTCCCAAAATAATATTCTACTCCATTTTTAAGGTTGACTTGCAATTAACAGTCCCAATTATTTTGCTTAAGGTTATCACTGAATTAAGGTGTGCACATAAACCAAGCAATCATCATCTACCGCTCATTCCCATTTTCCATTAACCTAGGTGATCATGCTAGGAGGGGAAGTCGAGAAAAGCCATGCAATCGATAAAAACCATGATCTAGGCTAAGCGAGAAAACATGCAGTGCCTTAGCAAAAATTCGTGAAAACTTTGTCTGTTTTGAAAACCAAAATGATCTGTATGCAAGTCGATCGAAGACCACACCTAACATGCTTCTATTAGCGGGGAAGAATATCTTTTAATTTGGCTAAGTTGAAGCGATGCTATGTGCGTCTATATTAGAAGTGTGTCCTACCTACGAGCAAGCACGTAAAATATTAAGGTGAAAGAAACTCGAAGATCCGCGTGCCTAATCCTAGGTGGACACTCAAGTGGGGACGATCCCCACACAACCACATATAATCGTTCATCTACAAGCGCAAGTCTTCGATCGAAGACCGCTGTAAAGATGATTATTACATGAGATAAAATGATATATAAAATAACATTTTTTCTTTCTTTTTGACTTGCTCCAAAAATGTTTTTGTGGCTCCTCGCAGCGGGGAAGCACATGCTCCTCGCCTCCTTGAACATCAAGGGCCCTGTCACAAAAGCAAAGGTTAGATATCAATCGGAAAGAAAAAAAATTATAATGCAAGATAAATGGACAACTTGACCTACGTAAAAGAAACACTTAATAAAATAAATAAAAATCCAAATAAAACAAAAGATGAGCCATTTCCCCGGCCATAACGCCATTTGACGAGTCGTAAATTCAACCCTTTAATAGTGTGGACTTAACACTCAGTGGTCATTGCAGTCGGGCAGAATTCGGTTCGTCAAAAACCATCTAATTTAATATGTCAACTGAATAAAATGGTTGTATTTATATTTTACTTGGTAAGTAACCAAGGTCGAACTCAGGGACACGCACCTCTTCCATGATATTTGGACTTAAATTAATTTTATTAAGCGTTGAATTAGAGAATAGTAGGTCGATAAATGCATGAGGACAGAACAAGATGCATTAAGTAAATATAAAACATGTATTTTTTATTTTTGATTTTTTATCATGCAAAGAGATGTGAAGAAATGCTTAAAAATATGGCCGAATTACCAGAACACTTGAGCCATTTAATCAAAGGTCGAACCAGGGTCAAATAATTGAAACTATTTTCATTAATGTAAAAATCGGGCATGAGAAGCATTGAGATAATGACACTTAGCCAATAAGATAATACATCAAAATTTGTAGTGTCAAATCTGAAATACAAGTATGCCATCAAGAAGGCAATGAAAAGAGCTTCAAAACGTCACTGAAATCGACTTAATCGGAGCTAGGATGCTCAAGATATATACGAGGGAAGCCAGGGGCATAAGTGCAAGAAAACATGAAAGATAAATAACAAACAGGTCCCTAGGAGGGACTAAAATGCAAATAAAAGAAAGTTCAAGAACTTTCCTGTAAATAACACAACTACACAGGGGTATTTTTGTAATTATTAAAACCCGCAAGGGTATAAATGCAAAATACCCCCGATGCACGTGGTCAGCCCGTGACTGGAAGGACCTGGATGCAATATGACAAAGTCATGAGGGGTGCCGATGCAGAAAGCCCAGCCCCACATGCGTGAGGCACGTGAGTCCAGGCTTGGGTGGGGGCGAGGCTCGACGCAGGATCGGACGACCGTAGCAGGTGGCTCGGGCCACGTGGTGGCTCGAGGAAGCCTCGGGCGAGGCTCAGTCCCATCGAGCCTCAGCATTGGGAGGACGGCGTGGCTGCTCCTAAACCGTTAGATCTCCGCCGGAGGGCGAGATCCAACGGTGCTTGTAGTTCCTCCTTCCTTGCAGATGGGCGACACATTTGGAGCTCCGGCATGAGGCCTGGAGCTCCGCTGCACCTCTCCGTGCTCGGTGAAGTTCGAGGAAGAACGCTGGTTGCCTGGAAATGAAGATCAAAGCTCAGGGAAGCTGTAGGAGGGCCTAGCGTTCGCTGTCGATGAGTACTCATCGGAGGCGGAGCTCTAGAACTTGGCTCTGCCCTAGGTCCAGCCAATGAAGTCTTCAGACCTGCATGAGTGGTTAGGTGATAACCGAGGCGTGCGTGCGTGCGAGCTGAGGTGAACGGAGGGCTGAGGGGCGAAGAAGCGGAGCCCTTGGTGGGTCTTCCTCCGCCTCCGGCGGAGGAGAAATCTTGGGAAGGTGGAGGGTTCTGATGGATGAGGAGGGTGATCGGAGGAGTTGGCCAAGATGACTGATGCTGGGCGGATCTCGTGGGGGGTTCAGGTGACCGTGAAGGTATCGCAAAGAGCCTAATTAATTAGAAGAGAAACATAAGAAAATGCAGAGGGGATTGAAGGAGCTTAACTGGCGAATGGCGGATGCAAGGCCTGGGCTTGAGACTCTTGGAGAGGCTCAGGGTCGTTGCACGTCGAGGGAGGCCATTCCTCGGAGCTCTAGCAGAGGCTGAGCCGCCACATCGCCGCCATGAACTGAGGCAGGTCTCACCGGGATGCTGGGTCATCGTCGCTCGATCCTAGCTCCTCCCCCTGTCACAGGGAGAAGGAGGAGGGCTAGGCCTCAGCCCCTTGGATGGTGGACAAAGATGATTCAGGGTGGAGGCAGCCTATTTATGGTTGGGATATGGCGAGTGGCGACGGGTTTTGTGGGGATGTGAGGGAGCGGAAAAGAGGGGGGCGTGGTTTCCCAAGCATGGCGCGAAGATGGTGGAAGATCGGTCTTTGTGGGGGTGGTCATCTGAAGGCAGAGGGTGACCAGGGATCTAGCCAAAAATGGAAGGGGGAAGGTGGTCAGCGAGGTGCGGGGCTCGGGCGGAGGTTGCGAGAGGTGGAAGACGAGGCCTGGACCGTTGGATCGTGAGATCCAACGGCCCTAGTGGAGACGCGTTTGAGCGGTTTGGATTAGATCTAGGGTGATTCGATCGAAGGGCATACGACCCGCCACGTGGCGAAAGGGTAGAGCAACGTTCATGGATTGCTGTGATGGAATCCAGTGCTCGATCGAAGGGCTGAAGATGCGAGGAATGCATGCGGCCGTGATTGAGGATCCAAAGTGCATCGAACGGTTAGTAAAGTCGACACGTGGCGAGTGGAGAATGAGACGGAACTGAATGGATGTGATGAACTCTGAAATTCGATCGAACGGCTGGGAAAGGGACGGGAATGAGCTGTCGAGATTGAAGAGGCGGTAGGCGATCTAATAGTGGAAAGTGGAGGTGTGTGGCGCACAGGGAGGCGGACCGCGCGACGCAACCAGAAGGCACCACGTGGCTTAATCAGTTTATTGCGATAAAGAGTTGAGGAAATGAAGAGGAAAATGGTCGAATTTGGTAAAACTCAAAACATGAAAGTTGTAGATCTCGATGAGATCTACAAGTTTCATGTTGACCAAAAATAGAGACGAGGTCAAACAAAGATAGAAAATATTTTTGAGGGTGTTTTTAAGGTTAAAAACACCACAAATTTTAATTATGCCATTTTTTGTGTTTTTAATTTATTCAATGACTCTGATATTTACAAGGAATTGTCTAGTTTTATTAACACTTAGTCTAAGATAGGGGGTTAATTTCAGTGAATTAGAGACATGAAACATGGTTTCATCTGGTCACCCATAAGGAGCCCGTCGCTCCTGCCGCATACCCATCGTGGCTCGCCATCTTCCTGTCCACCCATGCAAGGAACGCCTCTGTCGATTGACAAATCCATGATTCTCACTCTTTATTCTTTTATTTTAGCTCTTTTTCTTCGTAAAACATCTTGTAAATACCTGTAAATATAATAACTTAGCAACTTACATGCCTTTGTTAATATTGCATAATTAGCATGTTTTTTGGCTAAATAAAAGATAAAGGAAAAGAAAAAGAATGATGTATTCAGAATAAATACAGAGTGACCCAAATCCCAAGAGAAGGTCAAGCTTTGACCTGATCGCAAAATAAAATAAGTACAGAGAGATAGGGTCAACTATGTGTCGTATATATGACATATACTTGTGCATATTATTTATATATTTATTTTTGACAAATAAAATTAAGTTATGTTTTTTACATCCTTGTATATAATCCTAGAAATAAGATAAAAATAAAATAAAAATCAGGAAAATAAAATAAAAATAAAATCTTCAATTACTTGTACAAAATGAACCTGTATATATTACATTCACTAATTATTATGTACACTTAAATATTTTGTAAAAATAAAATAAAAATTATTATATATTCCTAAAAATATTAGTAAATAAATAAAATATAAAATAAGGGTATTTGTGTAAAAATAATAAAATAAAAATACTCGATTATATTACATAAGTATATTATAACTATATATAATATTATATATTGCATATACGTTAAAAATCATAAAAAAATAGTTTGAAAAATAATAAACATTTTTTATTTTATATACTTTTTATTTTAAATTCATTTACCATTTTTATTGAATTTTTAATTATTTGTATATTCATGCTCTCTGATTGGTCCACCTGGGATCGTTGACCTCGGTCAACCCTCCCTTCCAGCCGGATCAGACCTGACTCTGGCTCGCCGGACCTTTTTCTCTCTATTTCCCCGCCCGACTCTGACCACTTCTCTCCTCGATTTTTGGACCCTATATTCCTCGAACATCCGTGAGCTTTGCGGATCCCTAGGATTATCCAGATCCCCCTAAGATTACACTTCATCTTGCGATCTTTTCAGACCCCTGGGAACCCTATAAATGCTCTCATCCACCTCCATAGCCAGGTAGCTCGTCCCTCGCCCCCCTTTCTTCTCGAGACACCCTCAGTAGAGTGACAGCTACTCGAGGACCCATTTAGGATCGCCTGGAGGTGTGTGTGGACTTGTAGGTCATTACGTCGTCGGAGTTCCGCTGCGAGTAGCCTCTGCACCAGCCGCAACATGATTGAGGCGATCACCCTGACATCCACCTTCGCCTGGAGATTCTAAGCTTATTGGTAGCTTTAGGTAACGTTTGCATCCCCTGCTTTTATCCTTTTGATTCGATTCGTCTGTTCAGCTCCGCTGTCGGTTCCTTGCTCCGACCAGCTGGTCGGAGCCTTGTTCCACTCATCCCCCCGTTCTGATAAACTACACGTTTCGCCTCCCATCATCCCATGCAACCTGATCATCCAGAATCGTGCTCTCTAGTGCAAGATTAGACTCTGGCTCCATCGCTCACATTCGGCGGAGACCTAAAGCTCATCCCCTTCGCTTCCCCCTATCCTCATATGCAATAAACAACTGCCAGAGCTTTGTCTTTGAGTGTTACTTCCTTTGCAGGTATTTAAGCAGCAGGAGAAGCATTCATGCCCATCGACTGCTCAGGCGGAGCAGCTCCAGGTGGAGCATCACTGCCCCGTCCATCCAACCGCTCGTCGCCCCATCGGAGACCACCACTTGACGTAGAGGAGCTTCATGATTGGGTTGGACCTCTCAGCGACGTCAGGGAGTCTGTGGATCTTCCTCTACGGTCGCTTGAAGATTGTTCAAGCGGAGTTCTTCCACCATCTTCAGCTGTCGTCAGATCTGGACCACTTCATCCAGATTCCATCACAGCTATCCATCAGTCCCCTTTTTCAGATATGCCAGATGCGCGATTAACGACCATCAAGGCCGACATTCCCTGCGCTGTTTGATCGGGTCGGAAGCCATCAGACCTGTACACCTGCTCCATGCGTCTGAGCCGTCAGATCCATAGCAGAGCAGATACCCACCTTCAGTAGCCGCCTTCACGAGATCCTGCCACGTGTCACCACGTGCCTCTCACATGTTTTCAAGGGCATATTTCCCTTTTTATCCTGCATGTTTTCATATTTCGCTTTAGTCCACTAAATAAATATTGTAGTTAAGACATTTTGCACTTTGGACCTTGTATTTTTTTATCTATTTGCATTTTAGTCCTCTCAATTTGTGGCACGTGTTTGTCCACGTGACTTATGGGTTATTTGCGCTGTATACCATGCACTTTTAATATGTTCTGAATCGAATGCCATGTTTTTAGTATTTACATATATGCCCCTATGAGTTTGGATCACGTATGTCGCATGTGCTTGACTGGAATTTTTGTAGATTGAGCCCTAAATTTTTGTTCTGTATTGTTGTTTATCCCATAAAATTGAAATATTTGCAACAAGGTCCTTGTAAACTATGATTAATTGCTTGTTTTTTATTGGACTCAATAAATAGCATATTAATTCCAAAAATCATATAAAAATTACTACTAACTCATGTTGGCATGTACTATTTATTGCAATTTTCTTGAGTTGATTTCTTTGCATTTTGTAATTTTAAAAATTCAAAAACCTTTCAAAAATTCCCTATTTAGATTAGAAAAATAATAAAAATTTGAAAACATTTTAAAAATTCCAAAAAAATTCATGTTAATGTCTTTTTGTGTGTTTTATTTACAGTATTATTTTTTGTTTGAAAATTCCTCACAAAAACCTTAAAAATTACAAAATAGTAAAAATTTTATAAAAATCACATAAAATAAAAAAAATCCAAAAATTGTATTTCCAGTTCCTGTTTGTAGCATTTTATATCTATTTTATCATAAAATTACTATCCAGGATTTAGGGTATTTTAGCTATTTTTGACTTGCAATTTAGTCTCGACTGTGCACCGTTTGCATTTTTATTATTTATTTAATTTTTAGAAAGTCACAAAAACACCAGAAAAATTCCAAGAAATTACCAAAAAACATTTCAAACTTTAAAAATCCAAAAAAGTTTTTTATCCTTATTTTCTGTGCATTTTTAGTCTTATAGAAAAATCCAAAAAGATTGTTGTGTGCCTTTTTCTTTTTTTGTTGATTTTGTTTCCTTATTAAAAATTAAAAATTTGCAAAAATAAAAACCACTAAAAATGTTTTATTTTATTTGTGAGATTTGACTACTTTGTAGATTTTTCGTGCTCCTTGTATTCAACCTTAATTGCTATACCAGGTAAATAAAAAAGCAAACTGCTTACACATGTGTTGATTGTTTTTTATCTATTTCTTTGAGTGGTTTATTTCTTCTTGTTGAGCCCGTATGATTGGTTGGGGTTGCAACGACCTTGTTTATTTCTTGATACTTAACCTGATCGATTGGACGCTCATCAGAATGGTCGTTGTCGGGGAGCACAACTTAGTAGTCATTTTCCTTTTATTTCTCTTTATTATTTTGTTACCTCTATTTGATATAACTGCTTTCTAACACATTTCTGTTTCACTTTTTGTGTGATGAACCGCCCGAGGATGCTTCGACTTTTTGTTGGGGGAGACCGCACCTGTGGAGGAGCAGAGGAGAGGAGAGAGTAGTTATAGTCTATAGATTAGATTTATTTTCCGCAAAACTATCATTGTTGTAATAACTAGACTCTTGGACTTTGAGACTCTCTTGTGGACTTAGACTCATCGGGGTCTGTTTCATCGACTACCGGTGTATTCGGGAGACCTCACCAGATTTTTTTTGTAGTTTTGGTTTTATCACCTTTTATTTTCTTTTGATTCACAAAGTTTTATCCATTAGACTTAGGACTTTTGTTACATAATTAGCTAAGGCCCCCCACCTAATTGCTTATCTGTTCCTATAGATCGTAATTGGACCTAGCTAATAATCAATAATAAAAATCTAACATAATTGATTGAGAGGCCACACGCCTCTAGAGGTCGTATACAACGATGGCAGGATCCGTTGTGGCAGAAACCGATCGACATCTGAGACCGGACTCATGCCTCTCTCTCTGATTAGTTAGCCTTCTATTCTTGACGATCAATAGAAGTTGCTCATCTAAGGTTGATTTCTTCTTTGCATCATTTAGTTAGTTTATTTCTATCTTTTAATTATGCACGAATCACCTTGCATGTAGAGTGTTGGAGTCAGGTCTGCATTTCAATATCTGCATGCATCATAGTGTTTCATCGCACATCGGCTTTTTTAACTTCCTCCCCCTATTTTATTGGATTCAAAATAACACTGGAAATCGAAAATTCATTAGGCATTGCTTTATTTCAGAAAAACCAAAAAATATAAAACAAATAAAATTGGGACTGCTATGTAAACTTGACCCTAAAATACACTTCATTTAAAAATCTTGTTTTGGGGAGAGGCACTCTACAGCGAGAGAGTGATCGGCACACTAGGCTAGAGCCATATCTAAACTCTTTACTGACTACTGATCTTGCAGATGGTTGTTCTCAAGCGAAAATTTCACCGGGTAGCCGATAATCGGTCTGGGACTTCCTTAGCAGATTAGACATATCAGGTAGTCGATAAACGGTCCGCACCCATACTGTATGGGAAAAACTAGCTATGAGATTGAGCCAGTCTTCTGGGAGCATCTAGTTCCCAACATCACGCCTAGTCGCTCTAATATATTGATTTCTCACTTAATAAAAATTGATCAGATTAACGATCGATCCTTCACGGTCATCAGCTCAAGTGTTGAATATGTGAAAAAGGGATTTGTTTTCTCATCTTTTTTGCATCCAGATCTCATCGTCATAAATCCGACATCACGATGATGGGAAGGAGGTCACTTAGGCTGCCTTTGACAACATCGCTTCCGTGCACTCCTTTCCATTCATCTAGGCAACTTCAGATAACACAGACCCGCTCTTTGAACCTGAGTTCGCTACCACCATGTTCCACCTCAACACCCTTCTTCCAGTCCTGAGGAGCTAGAGCAGAGGCCAACACAGTTATATGTCCATTTGACGTCACCTGTGTTGGGGTCTTTTGCCTTTGCAGACACGCAAGAGATGGCCAGTAGTCAGGGACGCACTGATGAGTAGCCACAAGGATCAGCGTATGTACTTGACCAGGTCGCTGATGAATGAGAAATTTGCCTCTTTCATAATCAGAGAATGTCGTTAAATAGGACGCAAAAACCGCAATCTTTGAATGTTGTGGAGTATTTTACTTGGCAAGTCTACCAAGGTCGAACACAAGGACACGTGCTACTTTATCTATTTATCAAATTTCGATCAATTCAGAGCATGTGTGAATTATTCTCAATTACAGGTCTCCATGCAGAAATGCAGGATGCATTACGATCTTCATGCAGATTACAATGCAATAAAGTGATGCATGCATTTTTTAGTTGCTTTTCGATGCGATTTTAGGATGATGTATGAGAATAATGCAAGGTTAAATGTATGCAATTGACTATTACAAATATACTCAAGAAAGATCAATAAATTGAGCAACAGAAAGTAGATTGAAATCAGGGTCGTTGTGAGCATAACATCATGAGAAAATATCTATTTTATGACAAGGCATTAGAACAAGAGTCATCATCTATCATTAAAAATTCATTTCATTTAAAATTGTGACCATATGAGAAAATTAAATAAGCCATAATATAGATGAAGAAACAAGGATCAAAATGACACTAAAATCATGCAATTTGGATCTATGATGCTCAAGTTATGCTAAAAATAATGCATGGGTAGAATTGTAAATAAAATGCAAGAAATAAAAATATAAAAAATACAAATAGGTCCATGGAGGGACCTATTTATAATTTCCAAAAACCATCTAGGCCCCATTGTAATTTTTCCATATGCACGGGGACATTTCTGCTATTTCCAAAAGTTATGAGGGCATCCCTGAAAAATACCCAAGTACGCACGTGAGGCACACGCCTGGGGACTAAAGTGCAAATACCAAAAGTATCCAGGGTCTTCGTGTAAATTTATCAAGCCCGCACGTGCGTTGCATGTGAGGGGTCCAGGCTCGGGCTCGTTGTAGGTTCGGGTTCACGTGGCAGTACTTGGTGGCTTGGCTCAAGGTTCGGAGAACTCCGAGGCTGCTGGTTTTATTCTAGGCTCGGCATGACACGTGTTAACATCTGGACCATCCGATCGAAAAGATCGGACGGTAGCTGCTTTTCTGCCACTGCCGTGGGCCATTGGAGAAGGTGAGGCTCCAGCGACCTGCTGGCAGCTCCTCCTCGCTCCAGCTGCTCCTTTGATGGTCGATGAAGCTCTGAGAAGTCTTGGAGTTGAAGTTCTGACAGTGGAGACGACGCGTGGATAGCTTGGTGTTGCTGACCATGAAGACTTGTCAGAGGAGGTGCTGCAGAACTTGTCTCCGGCAGTGTTCCGACCATTGAGACCCTGCAAGGTTAGAATAGCCGAGGCATAGTGTGTGGGGGATGAACATGAATGAAATGGAGGCCCATGAGGGTGTAAGAGCAGAGGACCTAGGTACTTCTCCTCCGGCAGAGCAGAGGAGGAGGTGGCAGAGGGTGGTCAAGGTTGTGGAGAAGGGAATGGTGATGGAGGAGGGTGGCGCAAAGATGCGGGCGGTGTAGTGAAGCTTGTAAGGTAGTCAAATGACGGTGGCGGTGAGTGAGGAAGTCAGAAAAAATTAAGAGAAATAGGAAAGAAACGAGGTAGCAGGTACCTGGTTGGAGCCAGGCGATTGGCGGAGGGGAGCTTGTGCTGAGGCTCAGATGAGCCTCGGGTCGTCGCCCAGTCTGGCCAGCCACGCCAGAGAGCTCGAGCTACCATCGGAGATGGCGGAGCTGACATGTCAGAGGTGCCATGGATCACACCTAGGATCTAGGTTGTCGTCGCCTCGACACCTCCCTCTGCTGTCACCGAAGGGTGGGGGAAGCGGGGACTAAGACCCGTAAAGTGGTGGATAAGGGTGACGGTGGGTAGAGCAGAGGTTTTATAGAAGGTGGTGGAAGTGCGTTACGTGGTGGATGGGGGAGGTTTGAACGAGGAATGAAGGCGGGGAGTAATGTGGGTGACATGAAGATGGCCTCGCGAGGAAGGCAGAGGATAGGGCTATGTGGAGGAGGCATTACGAGAGGGAGAGGTGACAGGAGACGCTTTCCAAAATAGGAAGGGAGTGGAGCGGAAGCAAGGTGAAAACGACTGGGAAGGGAGGTTACGGAGGTAGGGGATGACCTCCCAGCCGTTGGATCTAGCAATCCGACGGCTAGGATGATGGCGTGGATGGAAGGGTGGGATTGGGCTCTAGAGATCTGATCCAGCGGCGGGGAATGTGCTGCGGTTGGATGGTTAGGATGAGACCCGAGGTTTATCCTACGACGGTGGTTGATCGGGTGATGTGGAGAACGGAGAGGCATCAGATGTGCAGTTGATCGAGTGGCTGAGGTTTAGGCATGAATGAGCCGATGAGATCTTATCAGGGACTGCTATCAGACAGCTGAGAGCGAGTGAAGGATGAACGTCGAAGATGGAGGCAAGCTAAATGGGATCCGATGGTGGAGAGAAGTGGCAGATGGCTCAAGAAGATACGGCCGCGTGGCGGCTACAGAGAGCGCCACGTGGCTACTCTAGAAAATTCAAACATATTAAATTAAAGAAAAATAAAAAGAATTAGTTAGAGGTAAAATTAGGAAAAAGTCAAAACATGAAGTTGTTCATCTCGATGAGATCTACAAGTTTCATGTTGGACGAAAAGCCAAAAGAGGTTATTTATAGAAAAAGTATTTTTGGGGGTATTTTTAAGGGGTAAAAAACACAACTTTTAACTTTTTGAGTTGTTTTGGTTTATATTTTTTAGCCTTTTTAAGGGCTAGGAAAATTATAGATAATTGTTTAACCTAATTTTTAGGGGTTTTTATTAATAAAAGAATTACAAGGTAATTAAATACAATAATTATAGGTTAAATATACACAATATGTACAATATAATAATGAGGAATTATTGGTGAAGTTTAGTGGTTTATTTAAGCCAGGGGGGTTTAATTATTGATTTTTAGCATGATGAATACGAGATTCATCATACCTCTATACTTAAACCATGCTCGCCCTCGAGCATCTAAAGAATGAAGGAGTCGGATTAATTCCTGACAGTGCAAGTGAAGATTTCAAGGCTCAATCTTTCTAGACCCTCAATTTAAGTGGTCCTAAAATTCTTGGCTTATCCATGCTTTAGAATGAAGGAATCCAACTTCTCGAATTAACAGACTCTCTTATTGTACATATAATATAAGGATATGAGATTAAGTGTACATCATTTCATGAGAGTCGAGTCGAGGCATCACTCGAAGTTCCAATCCCAAAGACTCTCCTCTAGACCTCATCCTCAATACTGGGGAATAAGTCTATTCTTGCTTCAGTCAACCGTCTCATTAGTTTGTCAGACGTAAAATGTAGATGGACGACTTGATGATGGAGTGAATGGGTTTGTGTCTATTTTTCTCTCCCTCACATTGGAACAAGGGGCCTCTCGAGTGCCTTTTTACTCAACACAAGTAGATTTTTAGTTTGTTGATCAATGTGTCCGTTAAGAGAATTTGGAGTCGTTTGCACTTGTTTTTCTGGGAGTACACCGGGGTGTGTCTTTTTTTTAGTATCTAAGATACCTTTGACACCCAGACTTGTATCGCTTACGATGCAGATCCCATTAATGGTGTCAGCCCAACTCCTCGGTCTTAATTAACGCTTGGTCCAAGTGGACACTTTGAAAATGTTTGGGAGGGCTCGCCATTGGTGGAAGCTCTTTTTGTAATTTGACTTTGGATGATAGAGATTTTCTTTGATATTTCTTTTTCTTTTCTTTTGTTGGCTAGCTCCACTGCTTTTACCAAAAGTTGGCGCATACTAGTCAACAATTATCATTAAGTTTCATCACACCTTAGCACATAGGTAAATATCAGAAGATAGCATATGAACTTGTTCACATACTGGCTAGGGTTTTGCTGACACTCAGGTGTTCTGAAGCCTTCATTAGCTTTATCCCATCCTCGAATATCATTAGATCGGTCTAAACTCAAATCTCTATTCCTAGTTCCTCAAGTGATATCTCAAATCATCTCATCAATCATGCAGTTCTGAAAGTGATTGTGTTAATCATATTCTTTTGAAGGTATAGATGAAGAGTGCAATATAGCTCTCAAATCTTTCAAATAAGGGAAGTGTGGATAATTAAGTTTAAAACCCTAATGACTATGGCATGTTAACTCATACTCTTTAGATTATAGAATCCAGTGTCCTCAAAATCTTCAAGCCTTGAGTGAATGTGTGTATTAGGAATACACCAACTCCTTAGTTAGTGATTTTTGTGTGATTCTTGTTTTTGCAGATTTTTATGGATTATAATTTTCATTTTTTTTAAATTCTTTGGAGAGACAATGACTGGCCCATGCCCAATTGAGTAAAAGTATCTACTCTCAGCCAGTACGGGTGTAAGTATGAGCCGTTAGACGGACTCGTGTTACTTGAGGACGGAGCCATATACAGTGTCCTCTAAACCACCCACTCTGCTAAGGGAGACCGAAATTCCCTCACTGAAAGTATCAACTAAGCCTAGTAGTCAAAGTCTAATTCGAAGACATGTTTTTAATTTTTGAAATTTTTATGGAGTTTTTTTGTAAAGGGGTTATTTACATAAATTAATCCCTCAATTTTAAGAAAACATTTTTACAAGTTTTTTACCAAACTCAGTTCACAGGACTACTAAAACCAAGCCCGAAAAAGAATTTTCAAAAAGTTTTAAAAATACGAGCTATGGCTAAAGTAAATATACAGTAATATACTGTATACCCACCTATACTTAATTTCTGCTATGTCCTCATAGCACAAGTGATATGAAGCTATGGCTTGGTTAAATATATGGTGATATAGCAGAACTGAGGAGGAGGGCCCCCCTATACTTAGGTCAAAAATTAACCTAAGTATAAGAAGACAACACGAGGGATGGATGAATAGGCGGGTTCCCCCTATACTTAGGCTACAAATAGCCTAAGTAAAGTATCTGAGTTAGGGGGGAGGGGTCTGTGTTTGGAGAAGCATTTACACTAAGATACAAGGGAGGAAGAGGGTATGATTTTACATCAGAAGATGAGAGGGGGGTTTGTGCAATGTGTACAGTTTAAGCTTTGAGAGGGGAGAGAGAGAGATAGAGAGAGAGTGATTGTGTAAAATACAGATAGGAGGGAGATGGGGGGTGTGAGTGTATATGTGAAAGAGTGTGTGTGTGTGGGGGGGGGGAAGATCATCTAGTGATCTACTTGTTTTTTTACAACATGCAAGCCCTCTAAAGAGGACTACTAAAATAATGCATATGCAATAATTTTTTACAAGATGCGAATGCAAGCAAATTGATAAAAATTCCTAAAATTTCTCCACCAAATATTTTGCGGCCTCTTCAGCGAGAGCTCCCAACTCCACGCCTCCATGGAGATCATGCGCCGTCGATCCTCATGGGTCCTGCCACAAGAGAGAAATGTTCAAAAAATAGAGAGGAATTTAATCAGCAGAAATGATGCAAAAATAATGCATGAAAAGAAGACATGTGAATCTTGAAAATATTCAACACCAAAAATAAATAAATAAATAAATAAAGTTTAGTCGTGTCCTCGTCAACGATGCCATTTGATGAATGAGAAATTTGCCTCTTTAATAATCAAAGAATGTCATAGTATAGGAGGAAAATTTGGTTCAACAAAAACCATAATCTTTAAATGTTGTGGAGTACTTTTACTTGGCAAGTCTACGAAGGTCGAACACAGGGACACGAGCTACTCTATCTATTTATCGATTTTCGATCAATTCAGAGCATGTGTGAATTATTTCTCAATTACAGGTCTCCATGCAGAAATGCAGGATGCATTACGGTCTTCATGAAGATTACAATGTAATAAAGTGATGCATGCATTTTTTAGTTTCTTTTTGATGTGATTTTAGGGTGATGTATGAGAATAATGCAAGGTTAAATGTATGCAATTGACTATTACAAATATACCCTAGAAAGCAATAAATTGAGCAACAGAAAGTAGATTGAAATCATGGTCAATTTGAGCATAACATCATGAGAAAATATCTATTTTATGACAAGGCATTAGAACAAGAGCCATCATCTATCATTAAAAATTCATTTCATTTAAAATGGTGAGAAATGAGAAAATTAAACATGCCATAATACATATGAAGAAACAAGGATCAAAGCGACATTAAAATCATGCAATTTGGATCTACGATGCTCAAGTTATGCTAAAAACAATGCATGGGCATAATTGTAAATAAAATGCAAGAAATAAAAAGATAAATATTGCAAATAGGTCCCTGCATTGCACGTGAGGGGTCCAGGCTTGGGCTCGTCGTAAGTTCGGGTCCACGTGGCAGTACTTGGTGGCTCGGCTTGAGGTTCGGAGAACTCCGAGGCTGCTGGTTCTGTTCTAGGCTCGGCATGACACATGTCAACATCTAGACCGTCCGATCGAAATGATCGTACGCTAGCTGCTCTTCTGCCTCCGCCGCGGGCTACCGGAGAAGGGGGGCTCCGACGAACTGCTGGCAACTCCTCCTCACTCCAGCTGCTTCTCTGATGGTTAATGAAGCTGCGGGAAGCCTTGGCATTGAAGTTCTGACGGTGGAGATGACATGGGGATAGCTCGGTGTTGTTGACCATGAAGACTCGCCGGAGGAGGTGTTGCAGAACTTGTCTCCGGCAGTGTACCATCCAATGAGACCCTGTAAGGTTAGAATAGTCGAGGCGTAGTGTGTGGGGGGTGAACGTGAATGAAATGGAGGTCCATGAGGGTGTAAGAGCGGGAGACTTAGGTACTTCTCCTCCGATAGAGCAGAGGAGGAGGTGGCGGAGGATGGCCAAGGTTGTGGAGAAGGGAATGGTGATGGCGGAGGGTGGCGCGAAGATGCAGGCGATGTAGCGAAGCTTGTAAGGTGGTCAGATGATGGTGGCGGCGAGTGAGGAAGTCGGAAAAAATTAAGATAAACAGGAAAGAAACGAGGTAGCAGGTACCTGACCGGAGCCAGATGATTGGCGGAGGAGGAGCTTGTGCTGAGGCTCAGATGAGCCTCGGGTCACCGCTCAGTCTGGCCAGTGACGGATCCAATGTTACGCTTGTTAAATAAATGTATTTGATCGTGCGTAGAAATGACTTGTCGTTTCGTTGTAGGCGGTAATGGGAATCGGTCAAGAAAATAACCACAATTATTTAGTAAATTTTTAATCACGTGGTTTTATGTTTATTTTACTTGGGCAAGTCCCAACGTCGAACATACAGAGGCAAAGGAACAACCTAGAATTATGTCTATCAAAATTCGTGTGCGGTTTTCGAGGCAGTCTTTTTTTGTGATTTTTTATGCAATTAAGGATGCAAAATGCAAATCCAGCCAATTTTAGGGACTAAAATATGAATAACACTCAAACGATGTTCGAAAAATATGAAACTTGGCCAAGATGCAAAGTATGATGAAATGAATGCACTGTAAAATTTTTGGAATTTTTGGATGCAAAATGAATTTTTTTACGAATTTTTAAATGCAAACAGAAGTGAATTTCAATATTTAATTATAATAAATATTAAACCTATTATTTTCGAGGGATAAAATTATCTAGATCCATTAGTAGGTAATGGATATCAGAAAAAATCCTAAACCTCGAAAATGTGAGATTTAATACCCTATTAAAAATCAATCATTGAATTATGAAAATGATTTTCACAAGGCAAACTAAGCATGAAAATGCAATTCTTTTTGGGCACAATGTTCACCATCAATTAATTCTACAATTTGTGATTTTTTTGGAATTTTTAGAGCCACGATTAATTAATTATCAATTTCAGAGCACAAAATGGGGAAAATATGCTATTTTCCACAAAACAATTAATTATTAATTAACCAATGATGATAAAAATGTCCACAATTTGTCAAAATGTAGAGAATTAAACGACGAACATCATGCTATTTTTGGATGATAAAAATAATATCATGTAGAGGTCTAAAATAGAAGGGGAACACATGGGTATTTTTGCAATAATGAAAGAATTATAAATAAGACAAATGCAGTAAGGACTATTTTGTAATTACCAATAAGTACTGGGGGCTTGTTGCAAAATTGCCAGAGTGTCACGTGAGAGGCACATGACCTCTGGCCGGTAGGGACTGATCTGCAATATAGAGGAGAACCGGGGGGGCCAAAGCAATTTACCTAGGGCACGTGCAACACGTGACCCGTGGGTGACGGAGGCGCTGACGTCCCCCCACGCTCGTGCGGATCACGTGCGAGGGGTCTCGGGCCCTGTGCTCGACCGTCGATGCTAGCGAGAGGTGGAGGGGCCCGACCAAGGTGAAGGGGGGTCGGATGTTGGCGGAGATTCCCGACCAAGGCAGAGGAGGGCCAGATGAAGGGGGGCGAAGACCTCTGGTGACATCGTAGATGTTGTCAGAGAAGATGGTTGTAGATGGTGAATCATTGAAAAAGAAGTCAAAGGAAAAGATCGTTGACGTTGTCGAAGTCGTAGGCTCGACGGCTGATGCAGGAGGCCGGAGCTGGGCTGGTGCGCGACGGAGGGGCGTGGCTACAGCGACGTCGGGGAGGACGATCGGATCTCGCCGGAGAGGGGAGTGGGTTGGTTCTATCACCACCAGCCTCTCGTCCTTTCGGGCAAATCGGCGGATGATCGTCACGGAGGCGGCGACGTTCTTTAAATAGGCACAGGAGCTGGCCGAAGATGGGATATGGGTTCGTTGGAGATTTCACTAGTGATCGGAGGAGATTGGGGATCACTGGAGATGGTGATTGGGATTCGATGGATTTGGGTATCAATCGGAGATACGCGGGTGCGATTGGAGGCGGCGGTCGGCGAGATGTGCGGCGAAATCGCGGGGGCGACGGCGGAGCTTCCAATTTGGGAAGTGCGGATTGGGGAAGATGAACAATGGTAGGGCACGCGTGTGGTGCGTGCCTGGGAGGCACGTGCGACGCACGTGCGAGCCTTTTTATTTTTTTATAAAACAAATAAATAAATAAAAACTCGAAAAATTGCTGACACATGGCGGCACCACAGAAATCGAAAATTAAAAACTTTAAAAAATAGAAAAGAAATGATAAACGACCTCGGATCAAAAATTTTTCTTCACAAAAATTGCTCGTCTCGTTGAGATCTACAACTTTCATGAAGGCACCAAAACTAAAATCGATCATTTGTACAAAGTGATATTTTTGGGGTATCCCATGTACATAGAATACCTTTATTTTTGGGTTTTATAATTTTTTGTCATTTTTCAATCAGATAAAAATCCGGAAAAAATATTATAAATCAAAGATACATTAATCTAATTTTTTGTATTTTTATTAATTAAGAAAAAAAGAAATAAAAATAAAATATGAAAAAGACCAATTTTATACAATCGGTTAGTGAAGACTTGGACTCAATTTGTTTCTTTGATTTCAAGCTCAGTTTGGATTTGGATTTTTGCGCATGTTAATAAAACTTTTATCAAAGAAGACAAATGAAAAAGAAATAAACTAAAATAGGTTGTGTATGTACATAAAATACTAGGTCAAAAATCGCTAAAATACAAAATGTACAAAAGAGGTCCAAAACCCAACTTTCACATATGAGCTCTGATTCACTTGAACTTGTTTTGAAGGTAATTAAATGTACATTAGTTCAAAAGTGAGTAGGATAAAAATGAACACTGGATGAGGAAGATATGAGGGTTTTAGTATGAGAATCCTGAAACTAGGATTTGGGTTTTTGGTCCACTTATTTAGTTTAGTGATTTTTTTGTATTTTTCATTCTTGTTAGTGATATGTACAAAGTGGAGGTGGTTTGGCGTCATTCGGAGTTAGCATGAATGAGTTAAAAATCCGGGAAGTTAGGCTATTTACAAGTCAATTTTGGCTGGGATTTTTGGCTTCTTATTTTGTGCAAAAATATGTGCTAAAATGCAATTCTTATTAAAACATGCATGAATGCTAATTATGGAGAATAAATGAAGAAATACTGATGATTTTGAAGGATTTGAGCTTAATTAATGAGATTTAGAGTGATGAATCCGAGATTCATCATCCCCCTATACTTAAACCATGCTCGTACCTGAGCATCAAAAAGAAATGCCATGAGGTGAAATGAGATTGGGTTCTATACCATGACCATGAGCTGAAGGTGAAAATGAAACCAGACTTGACCTTTGGATTATTAGTTTGGCGGAACTTCTGTGAGACTTAGAATTTTAAAATCAACAGCCTTCAAGTTCTACACATCATTGTCACAGTTTCGGCTCAGAAATCATCTTAGATCAATCCTCTTCCCAAAGCATATCATACGAACATTGAACAATCGACTCATGTGTGTGAAAGGTTTTAGCTCTTACCATCCAGAATGCCAGACTACCATGCAAACCTCCTCTCCAGTAACTCATCCTCGAAGAGTCAGGTATTTCCTTCTAAGGTCTGTCGCGCTGTGTTCACAATCAAATTGGGGGGAGAAGTTAGAAGAAGGGGAAGAGAACTGGAGGGTGGCCGGTGTAGTCACCTCTCCTTATGAAGATGGTCAGTGTAGCCGAGTCTCCACCAAGATCTGCAGGTTTTCTTGAAGCTTGGACCTTTTGGTCAGATATTTATTTGGTAGCCTTTATATTTGAATTTTTGGTGGTTCTGCTTGGATCTTGTTGTGCCCCTACGGATATAGAATCTTTTTCTTTCCGTACATTTTTTGGGGTCTTAAAAAAAATTGTGCCCAGCCGCCCATCCCTTTCTGGAAGCTTTATTTCAACCCGTACTCCGATCTATAGATTTCCACGCTACAAGAAAAGAAACTCACACAGTCTTCCAACATCCCGTCTGAGTTGAGCTAATTGCATAGTGCGAGAGTACGAATTATTTCCCTATTCCAGAGTTGTACCCAGAATGAAGAGACCAGGTTAGACACTAAGAGTCAAACGCTACACATTGTCATGTGGAACTCAAAGAATTAAGTGAAAGACCTGAAGCTTCTAAAATCTTATTTCTCGGTGAAGTTCATCTGAAAATTAGGTGGATTAAGGTCAAGTCCAGACCACTCTCGGTTTCTGCTCATAACTCGGTTCAGAACCCAATGACTTTTCACAGATGCAAATGAATGTAATGCTGGATGAAGTGCAGGTGTGTGAAATGCATACACATTTTTTTTGTTTTTTGTTGTTTTTTTATGCAAGGGATTTTTTGGGGTTTTTAATGCAAAAAATGAATAAGAAGCCATTTTTTTCAAAAATTTTGGGTATAGTCAGTGTTAGTAGCAAAACTCTTTTTCTTTTTCTTTGTTTTTATTATTTTGTTGTTTTGTTTATTTTCAAGTTAGTTACCCGTCCCGTAAATACATATAGACTTACGCGAAAGTATGAGATATGGGTAAAATATATACACAGTATATATACAGACCCCCTATACTTAGCGAGTGCTGTGTCCTCAGAGCACAAGAAGCGTAAAGAAGACATAGCTCGGGCTAAGCGTAAGAGAGTGAAAAAGGAAAAGAAAAAGAAAAAGAAAGAGACACATCGGTCCACCCTCCTATACTTAGGCTATGTACAGTCTAAGTATAGAAGAAGGGCGGACAAAATGAAGCGGTCGAGATATGTGGATGAAGAGAGTATATACAGGTGGGCGTTAGTTCCCCCTATACTTAGGCTCTGGTCAGCCTAAGTATAGGAGAAGGGTGGAAATGGAGCGATCGTGAGAAAGAGTGTGATGAGGGAAATGGTATATACAGATGGCATCAGTCCACCCCTATACTTAGGCCTAAGTAGAGGAAGAAGTTGTACAAGGAGACCTATTTGGTCGGGAGGGAGGGTGAGTAGCCGATGATTAAGGCAGTTTTCGGCTGATCTTTTTGTGAGCCTGCGGTGGGAGATCGTAATGATGAAAAGGAGATGAAGCATATGATTCCCAACAATTATCAGAGCTATCCTCAGAAAAATCATGATGGATAGTAGATGAAGCATTTGAGTCAGATGAAAGGTATCCATCATCAGAGTTATCCTCAGAGGAATAATATTTGAAAGTGGACACACTCCAAATATTTTGGTCTTTTTGTTTCTTCAGTTGTTTTCTCAGAATTCGTTCCTTCTTGGGATCAAGCGGTTTGTCCTCGGATGAATACTCGGAAGCATCGATCTCAGTAAGCTCATAAGAAATAATTCCAGTGTACTTGATGAGTGCAGGAGCATCAGCTTTGGATGAATAATAGTGAGGAACGGGAGCCGTCCAACGGGAATTGAAGTCTGGATCCTTGCGAAGATATGGTTTTAGAGCTGCAGAACAGACTTCACTCATGTAGATTACCTTTTTCGGACCTGAGGAGGGATCATGAGATGATTCCTCTTCCGGAAGGTCAAAGGTGACTTTCTTTTTCTTATTTCGTGAAGGTGTCGGTCCATTGAGTATCTAGATGAATAACAATTGGAATTCTTCTCCTTGGTCAGTGTTCATCTTGCGTGTTTGTTCTTAGTCTTCTAAATGTTGGTGCATTCTCGATTTGGGATTATTTAGTCAAGATATTCAGAGTAGGTTGCCCTTGGGTGCGACCATGCATATGTCTCAGGATCATAGAAGAAACATTCGTTTATTTTGAGATCTGCAGGAATTGAAATATTGGGGAGAGTCTCTACATGTTCGTTTTCAATTGATTTGACATTGGAGCATTCCTGTGTCGAGTTGATGTGATCAAGGTAGTTAGAATAGGTTGACCCAGGTACGACCATGCATAAGTCTCCGGATCATATGATTCATTGATTCTCCATGGCGAGAGCAGCTGGGAATGGAGCAGGAGGGAGATTCTCTAAACCAATAGTCTCATCAACAACCGCCATCTCAGATGTAGCAGCGGGGTAGTGCTTTTCCACCGCTTCATGGTAACGATTGTCGGGGACTTCGTGGGTTGCCTCAGAAAGTCACGGTACCTCAAAGACTACATCAGATCGAAGTGCTTCCAATATTGTGAAATTGATTTCCCGAGTCTCACAATCAATAATTGCCTTAGCCAATGCTAAGAATGGCTTTCCGAGAATAATTGGAGACTGGGTGAATTCTCCTTGATGTTCAATATCAATGATCATGAATTCCACTTTAAGCAGAGCACCTTGGAATGCCATGATGATAGAAATGATTCCTCTCGGTCGCTTTATTGATCGGTCAACCAATTGAACAATCTCTCGTATCTTCCTGATCGGTCCGAGTTTGAGTTCGTGGAATACAGAGGTCAGGACGGTATTGATTGGTGAATCGTCATCAATCCGAGCATGGGTGAAAATTTTGTCTTTGATTCTACAGTCAAATTTGGGCAACCGCTTCACTATGCGGCTCTTGGTTTTTCTCCTCAACACCAAGGAGGAGGCCATTGACAAAATATGTCTTTCAGTCTTTGTTCTTATCCTGCCCGACTTTTTCGTCATTAATTTGTCCATTACAAATCCTTTAAGTTCGGGGAAGTGTTCAATGGCCTGTATAAAGGGATGTTCAAACATCAATTTTTTCCAGTGCTTCCCGTAAAATAGGATCCAAATTCTTAAGATCTTCTTCAGATTCAGTTTTTATGTATTTTTCAGGATTTTCAATTTTTTTGGTGTTTTTGAATATTCCAATTTTTTGGGTATTTTCTGTGTGGTGTGGAGATGTGGTGTGTTCCTCAGATGAGAAGGGGTTTTGATGTTCAGAGTAAGAGTCAGAGGCATAGTCATTCCTAGGGGAGTAATATGCAGAAGTGTCGTTGTCAGAGTTGTCCCTAGGTTTCTGAATATCCTCAAAATTTTCAGCATGAGATCTAATCATTTCCTCATCCATTTTTATGTCCGAGCTCCCATAGAGTGAAAGTAATCGATCAATAAATTTTTGAAATCTATCCTCTATTAAATTGAATCTCTTATTTATCCTCGAAATATCATCCTCAAAATTCTGTTCATGATCAATCATGGGAGCAGTCGGTGTGTGTTCAATAATTTCATCTTCCATTTTCCCGTTTGTGCTGAGAGGAGAGTTTCTTGGAATATCCGATATGTGATCATTATTTTCTGAAAATTTCTCCTCAAAAAATATGAAAGGAGTCTGCTCATATAGTCCATGCATGTGGAGTTAGTCTGAGTAGAGTTCAATCCTTTGATCATGGTTGGTCGGACTTTGATATTGTGAAGTCAACATACATGGGTTATGTGTTTCTATGTTGTCAGTCCAATCCTCTGTATGAGTAGGTTGATCAAATGAGTGATATTCAGGTTGGTCAATAGGGATTTTATCGTTGCGGTCAATCCAATGCTGATGATCATTAAGTGCTGCTCTTTCCATCCGGGTTTGGTTTCTCGGCTAGTAATGAGACTCAAAGGTACTTTGATCTTGAAATGGTTCATGAGAATAAGATGGTTCAGTCCAAGATGGTAGGTGGTCATGTGCGGTCGGATGATTCGAGTAGGAATTCAATGAGGGGGCTGAATTCATTCGCGTGTCAAAGTCTCCCGCAAATGTTGGAGGATTAATTAAAGAAGAGGATTTAGTTGATTTGGGCCTAACCGAGACAAATTCATTTTCATAGTATTGCTCTGATGGATTTTTAGATAAATATTCAGCCATTTTTGAAAGAGCTGAAGGAATGATAGTTTGGGTTTGCAATGATTTTCATGATCTGGATGCGGAGTGTTTTCAACAAAAGTTCCATGATGAGGTTTAAATCAAGAAAGGAGAGATGATTGCACGGGATAGTCAAAAGAAATTTTATCAAATGTGTGGCTTTTGATCTTCGATATCGGTTCACACAAACCAATGCAAACACAAATCAAACCCCAGGTTCACCAACTCACACAATGAAGCCGGAAGAGTTCGGCTATTATCTTTTCTATTTTAATTGGTGATTAGACAATCTTGGAAAGAATTTAGCAAGCTGTTAGGTGCCAGAAACTTTTGTAGTGACTGGCCTGAATTCTTACGACTAGTTGCACCTACTTTCAGCCAGTATGGGTGTAAGTACGGACCATAGAACAACTACCTGTGTTACTTGAGGATGGAGCCTTACACAGTGTCCTCTAAACCACCCACTCTGCTAAGGAAATCCAGACCGTTTACCGCCCTACCCGTTAGATCCTGACTGAGAAGTAGCTAATCGTTTTTTGGTAGAATCAGTAGTTACTATGAAATTCCGTATTTTATCTCTAGCCTTAAGTGTCGTCTCTCGCTCACTTAGAAAAATAAAACAATCCAAGGTCGGGGTTGCTCTCTGATGAATCTCCATTTCATCACCTTTATTCTATCATTTTGGTCTTAAAAACCCCAGCAAATGCATGTAAAGAGCATTAATTTGTTCATATTAGCATCTATTATTGTTGGCATTAATTGTACATAAAATAAGGTTTTTAATGCCAAAATTATAGAATAAAGGGAAGAAAAGAAAAAGGAATAAAATATTGCAAAGATTTTATGACCTTAACCCCGAGACCAAGGCCAGCATGAACTTGGTCGACCAGGAATAAAGTAGGGGGAGATAAGGGCCAACATTCAATAAATACATCATTTATTCATTCTTCCATTATTGCATTTTTGGCACCTATTTTGTACATAATTATTTATTCATCAAATAAAGAAACTTTGTACATAAAAGTTGTAGGTAATAATGTAAATAAAATTACAAACTTGAGTTTGTGCAAAAATAATATACAGTGTACATTTTATACACAAAATAAAAAGCAAAAAATCTCAACTTCACAGACTCATATCTTGCAAATAAAAACTCCAAATCAATCAAACTCACCTTTAATTGTATCTAGCATTTTATAAACTATTTTGTAAAATTATTTCCATAATTTTTGGAGTCCATCTGTGGAAGTTAGGTTTTTGACCTTCCTTGTACATAAGACTGATTAAAATACTCATTTTATTCAATATTTACTAATTGTACAAAATTATATTTTTAAAAGTTTGTAAATAGTATATATAATACATGTACATGTTGAAATTACAAGAAAACCAAAAAGAATTTGATAAATAAAATAAGTCTATAATAATCATAGACAAAAGACCTATGCTACATACATGTATATAAATAAAAAGGAACTTAATTCTTTTATTCTTTTATTCATCCATATTTTATAATAATGTACATATAATATATCATTCACTAAAACTACAAAACAAAAATAAAAACAAATAAAATTCATTAAATAAATTAAATGAATATAATATATAGGTAAAGTACCTATAAGTATACATACATACACATACATCTATTTATTTAAAAATATAAATAAACTCATAAAAATAAAATAAAAATATACTTATACTCACAAAAATAAGTTATAAAATTATAAAATAAGAAACTAAAATAATAAAATAAAATAAATAAATTAAAAATAAAATATACAAAAATACATGTAGATATACACATATACACATTATTCAATTAAAACCGTAATAAAATAATTCATAAAAATAAATGAAAATCGTATTAAAATACTACATACAATAATAAAGATTTTTTATTTTATACTTGAAAAATAATAAAATCGTTTATTAGCTTAAATAATTCATTCTTTGATACTCCAGCCTATTTTGTCTTCTAGCGGCCCCCGTGGACCAACCACAGGCCGGCAAAAGTTGACCTCGGGTCAACTCTTCAGACTCAAGGACGGCCCCTCTGACAAGTCACGAGAGGTCCCTCTTCCTCGATTTTTCACGCCGATTGTGTTGCTCGAGGGTGATAAGACCCTTTATGAGATTTGTTCCTCGAACATCCACGAATCACGCCGCATCCCATGATTCCTTGTACAGCATCTAGATTCACCAAGATCTGCCGGCCAATAAGGGCGCAAACTTTGCTTATAAATAAACCCTCCGACCTCCTCATCCATTTTGGCCTCCCTTTTCGTCGTTTTCCACCGTCTATTCCAGTCCTCTGAGGTTCCTTGTGACAGGAGGGTCCTTCTGGAAGCTTCAGGCAGTTGGAGGAGTCGAAGGAGCGCCCACGGCCGCCGCGTCGCCGGAGGTCCTGCTCCCTGGTCGCACACCAGGTATAAGAGCTGCTTTCTTTCCGTTTTTAGCTTAGTTTTAGTCGTTACTTCGTAGTTTAGCTTTTAGATCAGTCAGTAGAGCCTCAGGTGCTCGATTAGCTTAAGATCGAAGTTCTCCGGAGTTTAGCTCCGGCGAACCTCTCTACTCTGATCAGCACGCTATCCGACCCTTCGCCCCACCTCATCGCCTTCCCCTACGTATTCTCCACGCACCCACGCTCCAAGATCAACCAGAGCTCGCCCAGCTCTGCGAATCGAGGTCCTCCCTCCTCCGCTTCGTCGGACCTCGCCGCCCTCCACCTTTCCCCGTTCGTCTATCCTAAACCTCGGGTCGAGGAAGACCCCCTCGAGCCCCTCTTTCATTTGGTGCAGGACTCAAGCTGAAAGGAGCCCTCTGGGGCTCGATTCAAGTCCCTTCAAGGTTCCAGGACCCCCCTTGTCTTCTCCGAGCTCGTTCGGCCGATCCAGGAGGTCCTGGACCTTCTGGAGCATCTCGAACGGTGCGCACCGCTTCGCCGGACGCCTGGAGGGCACAAGCAGCAACATTAAGCGCCTGGAGGCGGAGGAATCACCGATCGAAGCCAGGGAAGTCAGCCGTTCTTCCCTGTTCTTCGCGAGCAGCAGCAGCCGTTGGATCAAGAACGCAGGTCCAGATCGAAGCCCAACCGTCCGATGAAGCCACGCAGCAACCGTCGGATCATCTCAAATGATCTAATCCTAACGCTTCATCGGCGAAGCGTCATCGGGCGAGGAGATGGTGACGCGTGTCAAGTGGCGAACGAAGAACCGTTGGATCGCGCGCACTTAGGGGGTAATTTTCACATATACCCCCGCTCTTTAGTATATTTAATTTTTAATATTGTAAATTAAATAGCACGTTGTAAATAAATTGTGTATTTTGCAGAAAGGACCCTAAGTTTATTAGATTTGCATTTAGGTCCTTCCGCGCCTCACGTGCAGTCCCACGTGAGGCGCGTGAAAATTGCAAGTATGCCCTTGCGGTTTTTGTATATTGTAGAATAGTTCTAAAAATTAAAATAAATGTTTATTTTAGTATGTATTTTTGCACTGATGCCCCTGGAGTTTATTTTATTTGCAAAAATACCCCTGCCAGGCTGTTTTAATTTCGTATCTTTATCTATTTATTAAAAATACCAAGATGGCTCCTAAAAATCCACAAAAATTAGGATAGATGCTCTATGCCATGCTGGTTCACGCGCGTATTTTATTTTGAATTTTTGGCATTTTTCCTGATTATTAAAAATAGAGTAGGAGCCATTTTTGCACTGTTTGATTTAGAAAATACAAAAAAATTAGAAAATGTTTTTGGAAAATTCCAAAAAAATTGCATATGGTATATTTATTTCTATGTTGAGTCCAGAAAATGAAAAACCCTAAAAATAATAAAAAAAAATAAAATAAAAAAAAAGAGAGACCCACTTCACTCAAGAATGACTGGTATGCACATATAGGCTCATGCATTTTTGTATTGCTCTCTGTGGTTCGACCTCTACATGCTTGTTCCCTATACATTTTATGGTAGAGTAAATAAAGATTGATTCACACTTCCTTTGAGCTTGATTGTTTTATTCTTTGATTGTGGGTCAATTGTTGATCACTCGCCTTTTATTGAGGGTCGCCACGACGACATATTCAGACCCTTGATAAAAAGCGCGTTCATCAAATGGCGCCGTTGCCGGGGAGCAATGAGCATAGCCTACTTTATTTTTGTCATTCTTGTGTGCATTTTTGATTCATAATTGATGATATTTTGTGAGCAGCTATTTTATTGCCAGTAATCACTGTGCTTCACTGATCCATTTCTTGTGATTATCTTTATGTGCTCTATGATTGATTGATTCGAGCTATTCTAATACACTCTGTTTGTGACTTTGATGCGAGGGTCCGCCACGCAAGGATGGCTTCTTAGGAGGCCAATGCAGCCAAGCTTGGAGGAGGATGGTCTTCCCTTCGCATGACCATCAGGAGAGAGTATCAAGGAAGCAAGGAGATGTGGATTAGATAGGCTTAGAACACTTAGGATTATCTCTGTAATTTTTGGTGAGAGAGAGACAATTCTGGCATGTAATAATTAACAGGACTCTACTCTTCACAATGAGGTCCAGTGCCCGGGTGTCTGTACACCTGGGGGCCTCATCGCTGTTTTCCGCGATTTCTACCGCCTTCTTTTCTTTGTTTTCCGCTGTTTTGTGCTTTTCGCCTTTATTTTACTTTGTTTTGTGTGCTTGGAGCCCCTAGATATAGGCTGCTTGAATCGGTAGCTAGGTCCAAACATTAATAAGAATGCATGTTCCTATAGTCTACTTCGTATGGATCTAGTCAAACTTAAACAGCTAAGTCATTTATCTCTTAACCCACGTGCCGTGAGCGAGCCCCATCAAGCGCTACTCCTGAACTCGAGTGTGTCGAGAAGAGGAGGGGTGAGCCAAGACCGGACCCTTAGGTTAAAGATGAATGACCAAGCTTGTGGTTCTTCACGTTAATAGCAGCTAATGTTTAGGGCGATTTTGACGAATGCACACCGCCATGTAGATAGGTTTAAAAAATTCTGTTTTGCATACCACATGGAGAGAGCTGGGATGCACTGTAAGTCTTCTAACTCAGCATACATCATTCGGTTCAATGGTGAGATTTCCATCATCGAACCACTTGCATGGCTTTTCCGCTATCTCCCTCTGATTTTGAGCACCTAGGACTTAAACGAAAATCTACCAAAACGTTAGGCGCTGGTATGAAACAGATCAAAAAAAAGTGAAAACCCAAAAAAATTAAAACTAGGGGACTGCTAAATAAACTTTGACCTTAATTAAAATCCGTAATGGACTATCATTGTACCGGGTTCATAAAGCCCTCCTTGTTTTCAGGTACCTTGGAGGGGGACCAAAACCCTACTCCCTTGAGCGAGTGCGACCCCCTAAGGATTAGAGCCAAAAGCCCAGTCTGCAACTGCCTTGTGTATCGCCTGGATTTCCGAAGTAATGGCGCTTCTATCGTACGTAGGCAAGTAGGGCTTGGTCACCAACGATGACTCTCTGTTGTGATGAGCATCGACCCTGTCCGAAGTATCGAGCATAGGCCACGCCTTCACGGGGGTGTCTGTCTCATTGTCCTACGTCCGAGTAGGTTCTTGTACGCTCACGGGTGATTCCGTTGCGAGCGAGGACCGAAGTAGCGGTTTCGCCTATCGGCTTCCTCTCTCTATTTCTTTGGCTGAGTAGGGATCCAGGAAGGGTTACGAGGACTCCAAAAAGTACAGACTACAGGTTACACAGGAGGAGGACAAGTACGGGATACCCTTCCGGCAGTACTCTCTCTCCTATAGGGTAGCGTACTAAGGACTTGTTACAAGATATGCCTGAAATAACAACTCTAAAAATGAAAAGATAATAGCCGAACCTGTACGGCTTCACATGGCGTGAGTTGGTGAACCCTATTTTGAATTGTATTTGTATGGATCTAGATTAAGGTTCAAAGATCAAGTCCCGCGCCTTTGCGCAAAATTTTGTTGTGTCACTCCTCTTTGACCCCCGCTCAGTTTGAGCCTTTTCTACTGTTTTGCACTCCATTGTAATCCTCGTTGACCATCGTATCATTCATCCAACATCCTACCTTCTCTTGTACTTCGCGAAGTTGATCCATGGATAGTTTCCGTCGGGACCATGCCGACACCCACATCGATTCCATGGACTCAACTCCGCCAATAATTTCGAGGCGATTCACGAGAACCCAATCCGGACTTTGCGGAGCGGTCTCTAGACTCCTCGTTTTCTACCTTTCTCTTGACCACCCAATAAACTGGGATCACCTTTGTCCCACTTTCGCCGTTGTGAAGGGAAGTCGATTACAGTCCACATCCTTTTCCATTCACAACATGCTGGGGTTAACCTGAATTCCAGCATCATCTCGACAGCTGAACATTGATTACAAGCAGTCTGATCAAGACTATCTCCTCATGCAGATAGAAGCCAGTGCAAGCCCTGGAGACTACTCCGGAGTTCATCTCTTCCGACTCGGACCCTGACATGGCTCCCGGAGGAAAGGGCAAGGGTCAGCAGCCACCCACACCAGAGGGACAGGCGCCAGATCAGAATCAGGTCAATGCACAATTACTAGCATCTATCCAGGCCATCCAGCAGCAGCTGACCGAACAGGCCCTCACTCAGACAGCTTTCCAGGACATGTTGAATGATGTGATTAACCGAGATGATGGAGGAGGAGGCAGAGGCAGAGGAGGCAGGAGAGGAGAAGGTGAAGGTGGAGGAGGTGGTGATGACCACAATGATGATCTTGAATTACCGCCACAGAAACCTACCCTTAAAGAAACATACAACCCGGGAGACAGCCAGATGACCGAATGGATCCTCATTCCACCGGTACACGCTCACTTTGAGCTGAAGCCCCAATTCATTGCTCTTCTTCCTGCATTCCATGGAAACACCAGCGAGGAGCCGTACATCCACCTGCAGCAATTCTCCCGCATTTGCCGCACGACTCACTATCCCAATGTCCCTCTGGGCATTGTCAAGATGACGGCTTTCCCCTTCAGCCTACAGGATAAGGCCCTTTATTGGGTCAATCATATGGGAAAAGTTGTGACGACCTGGGAGGAGCTAAAGTCTGCCTTCCTGCACAAATACTATCCTCTCGGTCGGCTCAACCAGATGCGGGCCCGTATCAGTAATTTCTCCCAAGGACCCCATGAGTCGATACATGAAGCATGGGAGAGATTCACTGATCTGCAGGAGAAGTGTCCCCATCATGATATTCCGAAGACCAGCTTGGTTCAGCATTTCTTTGGGGGACTGAACATTGAAAGTCAAAGGCTCGTAGACGCAGCATGTGGGGGCTCACACTTCAATAAGGATGAAGACGTCGTCTGGCAGATCTTTGAAGAAATGGCCGAAGGAGAGGCCGCCCTCTCTTCATCCAAGGCTTATCAGAAGCAACCCCAGATCCTTCAAAAACAAGTTCACATGGCAGCGTCTAAGGAATCAGAGAGAGATGAAAGCTCCAACCTCAGCATCATCGGGGGACATCTCTCTAAAGTTGACATTATCGAGAAGCGATCAAAAGATCTAGAAAAACTCGCCTTAATCGAGAAGAGGACCCAGAGTTTGGACAAACTGGATCACATCACCAAGCAGCTAGAACTGCTGGTAGGTACCATCAACTCTGTTCAGTCGGCAGCACCGCTCGAAGCTCCAGCTGAGAGAAAAGACGAGCAACCACCGCTACACCAGCCTCAGCCGAGCCAGCAACCACCGGCAGTTCAGCACGTGTACTACGTGCAGGCACCTGATCAGAGCCAGCCGCAACAGCAGATGGTTGTGTACCAACCAGAGTTTATTTCAGACACCGATTCAGTGTTCCCGCCACCACCCCTGGTCCAGGAAGTTAATGGGGTTTGGACTAATGATGCACAGCCGACCCGTCCTCAGGGACAATTCCAGGGTCAGCCATATGCCAACCGGCAGTACCACCAACCTCAGGGTGGTCGTTTTGGGCACCCCTCTCAGCAACACCAGCAGCCTCCTCAATTTGCACATCAATGGAGGCAGAATTTTCCGTATCAGCAGCAGCCGCAGTATCGCCATCCGCAGCCGTATCACCAATACACGGCTGCTCAGCCTCAATCATACCAGCAGTATCCCTCTCCGTCCTACCAACAACTTCAACTTCCTGCTCCACCACAGCAACACCATCAGCAGTCTCCCCACCCATCTAACCAACAGCAGCGTGGTATGCACGCTGCATCTTCTGACGTGCCCCCAGCTAATCCCACCATGGAGTGTCTAGCCCAGCTTGTCCAAGGGCTAGCAGAGATGACCAAGCGGCTTGATGACCTGACTGCCACTCGAACCACCATTCCGGCACAGGTCGAAGCCAACCCCAACAATTTCAAGAAGAAGGAGCAGGTAGAATGTGATGTCCAGTCCGCGTGTGATAATGATATTACTGCTTTTTCTAATGCGATTACTCTCAGGAGCGGTAGGGCCTTGCCTCCGCCTGCTACCAGACATGGGGTGAATAAAGAAACAGGTGGATCGTCATCTTCCGCATCAGCCGTGCCAGCTCCAGGGGCGGGTGAGGAGGAAGAGGAAGGAGAAGCCAGTCCAGCCGTCGTGCATTTCCAGAAGCAATTCCAGCCAAAAATACAAAAAAATCCGCAAAAACAAAAACACCAAAAAGAAGCCTGTAGCAGAAGTGAAGCCGCGCCAGCCTTGGAGGAGCCGCCAGCAGCAGCCGATCCTGTGCCAGCCGATGGAGCCAATGCTACCCTTTTTGATCGCCCAGCAGCACCAGTAGAGTTAGATCCAGCTTGTACGCCTTTTTGTGGTCCGGATGTACAACATTCTGTGGGCGATGATTTTGATGTAAATAAGAACTCTGATTTTCCTGCCAGTAGTGTACATATTCCTTTTCCTCATGCAATACAAAAATCCAAAAAAATTGCAAAACAAAAAAATGCATTGTCCGACCCAGGTGTTGTTGACATCTTGGATAAATTGACTGTTGAGATTCCCTTGCTAAAGGCCGTGGAATACATGCCAGCCGTAAAAAAGGGACTAAAGGAGGTATGTACTAATAAGCGTCGCCAATCAAGAAAGAACAGACGCCAGCAAGTTGAGAAACATGTCCTCTCATTAGCCACGGTCGCGGCTATCAACAACCTCCCCCAGAAGAAACAAGACACCGGAGCACCTCTGATCAGTTGTGTGATTTTTGACCAAGTTTTCGAGCGCACTCTCTTGGATAGTGGTTCTTCCATCAACCTTCTGCCCTCGACCATAATGCAGGAATTTGGGCTGGGACCGCTCAAGCAGACACGCATGATCCTTCAGTTTGCTGACCGATCCGTCAAGCGGCCCCAAGGTCTCTTAGAAGACGTGATAGTTAAAGTGCAGGAAATGAAATTCCCAGCTGACTTTGTAGTCCTTGATATGGACTCGCCTGCACCATTGCTCCAGACCCCTATCATCCTTGGCAGACCATTCCTTCGTACTTCAGGTGCCGTGGTTGATTACGGATCTGGGAAGATCACTTTCAGCTCGAATACCCAGCAAATCACAATAAACATGAACAAAGAGCAGAATGCCACAACAGATGAGAGCCAGGCAGCATCAGAAGCAGACTGTGAATTCATTGCAGAAATCAGAGACTCAGCTTTATCATTGGATGATTCATGGCCCCGAGAAATCCTCACTCTCGAGGAGGACTTGGAAAGCGCAGTTAGCATATACTCCGATGATTCTTGGGAGATAGACTCTCAGATGCAGGCGCATCTTCTTGAGCGATCACTCCGAACCGAACATGATCAGCTTAGCGCAGAACCGTTCGGTGCATCACCGGGATCTCAACAGAATATTGAGGATGGCTGCATCTTCACAGAAGTACTGCCCACCATCAGCATGGTGTCAGAGGTGACAGATAAAGTGGACAGATCAAAACCAGAACTCAAGCCACTTCCGGCAGACCTAAAGTATGCTTTCCTTGCGGGTGAAGAACAAATGTATCCGGTCATCATCAGCGGCAGGCTGAGACCAGATCAGGAATCTCGACTTCTCGAGGTTCTAGAGAAGAACCGCAAGGCACTTGGATGGAACGTATCAGATCTCCGAGGGATAAATCCAGCCTTGTGTTCACACCACATCTATTTAGAAGAAGACGCCAAGCCGTCCCGCGAATTTCAGAGAAGGTTGAACCCTAACCTTCGGGACGTCGTCATGAAAGAAATCACGAAGTGGTGTGATGCAGGTTTCATCTATCCCATCTCCGATTCAAAATGGGTAAGCCCATTGCATGTAGTTCCCAAGAAATCAGGGCTTACCGTGATTACAAATGATAAAGGAGAGGAAATATCTACTCGGGTACCAACATCCTGGCGGGTTTGTGTTGACTACCGCCGTCTCAATGCAGCAACTAAGAAAGATCACTTTCCCTTGCCATTCATTGATCAAGTTCTGGAAAGATTAGCAGGCAAGGAGTTCTTCTGCTTTCTGGATGGGTACTCTGGGTACAACCAAGTGGCGATCGCCCCTGAAGACCAAGAGAAGACCACCTTCACTTGCCCGTTCGGCACCTACGCCTTCAAGAGAATGCCCTTTGGACTGTGCAATGCACCTGCAACCTTCCAAAGATGCATGTTATCAGTCTTCGCCGAGATGGTAGGCAGTTTCCTCGAGGTATTCATGGACGATTTCTCTGTCTATGGTGATAGCTTCGATTCTTGTCTTGAGCATCTAGACAGAGTACTTCAAAAGTGCCGGGAAGTCAATTTAGTGCTCTCATGGGAAAAGAGCCACTTTATGGTCACCGAAGGTATTGTGCTGGGCCACGTCGTTTCCAAACGTGGCATGGAAGTCGACCCGGCGAAGGTGGACGTCATTTCAAATCTTCAGCCACCTCAGTCAGTCAAGAATGTGAGGTCATTTCTGGGGCATGTGGGATTCTACAGGCGATTCATCAAGGATTTCAGCCGCATTGCCCGACCTCTGACAGAACTCTTGTGCAAGGAGACGGATTTCATTGTTGATCAGCCAGTTCTCCTTGCTTTCAATCACTTGAAGGAGCTTATCACTCAGGCTCCGATCTTACAGCCGCCCGACTGGACTCTTCCCTTCGAAATAATGACCGATGCGTCAGATTTTGCAGTTGGAGCTGTTCTTGGGCAAAGAAAAAATAAAGCGCCCTACGCCATTCACTATGCCAGCAGAACGTTAGACGAAGCTCAAAGAAATTACACTGTAACAGAGAAAGAACTGCTGGCTGTGGTTTTCGCCTTAGAGAAGTTCAGATCCTATTTGTTGGGATCCAAAGTCACCATCTTTACAGACCACTCTGCTATCCGCTACTTACAACAGAAGAAGGATGCCAAGCCAAGGCTTATTCGTTGGATCCTTCTACTCCAGGAATTCGATTTGGAAATCAAGGACAAGCCTGGAACCCAGAACGTGGTAGCAGATCATCTCTCCAGAATAGAGCATCATGAACCTCCCCTGAGCAATGCACCTATCACAGAAACCTTCCCTGACGAAACCATTTTAGCTATGGATTCTCTTCCTTGGTATGCTGAGATTGTCAATTACCTCGTCTCTGGGGTAATACCGTCGGATTGGACGAAGAACCAAAAGAACAAATTTATGTCGACCATCCGTTTCTACCATTGGGAAGATCCTCTTTTATTCAGAGAAGGGGCAGATTGTATTTGGCGCAGGTGCATCCCTCAGACGGAACAATCAAGTGTCCTCGAGCATTGTCACTCGCTCGAATCTGGCGGACACCACTCTGGAGATCGGACGGCAGCCAAAGTACTTCAGTGTGGCCTCTGGTGGCCTACTTTATTCAAGGATGCAACTGAATTTGTTAAACGATGCACTAACTGTCAGCGAATGAAAGGTACACTCACTGCCAAAGATTCAATGCCCCTGAAAATCATTCAGATAGCAGATGTCTTCGATGCATGGGGCATTGACTTCATGGGACCTTTCCCTAACAGTCAAGGATTTCAGCACATCCTTCTCGCCGTCGATTACGTGAGTCGTTGGGTTGAAGCTATCCCTGCTCGAGCCGCCGATAGCAAAACAGTTTGCCAGTTTCTCAAAAAGAACATCATTTCGCGGTTCGGGATACCGAAAATCCTTATCTCAGACGGGGGTAGTCACTTCATCAATAAAGAGGTCAAGAAGTTGACGAAGGAGTACGGCATTGACCACCGGGTTGCCACTCCTTACCATCCTCAGACCAATGGCATGGCAGAATTATCGAACAGAGAAATCAAGACTATCCTGCAGAAACTTGTTAGGCCAAACAGAAAGGACTGGTCTCAACTCTTGGACTCGGTTCTATGGGCATATCGAACCGCCTACAAGTCTCCCTTGGGCATGTCGCCCTATCGTCTTGTATATGGAAAGCCGTGCCATCTGCCCGTGGAGTTAATTCACAAGTCTTTATGGGCAATCAACAGCTGCAATTTGGACTCACACAAAAGTGGTCAGAAGAGGAAAGATGATCTGAACAGACTCTTGGAATTTCGAGACTATGCATACGATAACACCTTGATGTACAAGGAGAAGGTGAAACGCTGGCACGACAGGCACATCAGACGAAAGACCTTCGAAGTTGGGCAGAAAGTGTGGTTATTTGATGCAAAGTTGCGAATATTTCCAGGCAAATTAAAGAGTAAGTGGACAGGGCCATTTCGAGTTTGCGAAGTGCGTGACAATGGAAGCATTGCCATATCCGAATTGTCCTCTAACGCACAGCCATTTGTCATCAACGGCCAACTACTGAAGCCTTACCTCGAACCAGATACATTTTTGGCCGTTGTTGATTCCGTCCAGCTCATGCAACATGATGATATCTCGACAGCACCTGCGGCATCGAAAGATTCAGACTATGCAATCCAACAAATTCTTCTCTGATTTTCTTCTTTTCTTCTTTTCTTCTTTTCTTCTTCTAGCCTATTCTTTGTATCTAAGAGGTGCCGACCTTGTGGACAGTTTTCTGTACTTAGGACGTACTTTGTCCTAAGTATAGGGGGGCGTGCACCACGAGTATTTCAATTCGTTGATCCTCTCCATTGTCTCCTCTCCTCGTCTATACTCAGGGATATCTTACCCTAAGTATAGGGGGAGGCAACCGGAGAACGATCTGTTTATTCTTACCCTTGACCCTCCCTGTGTTGTGTACAGTCTGCTATACTCAGGATTATTTGATCCTAAGTATAGGGGGGACGGTCAACTTCTCATTCATTCATTCATCCCGTTAATTATTCCTTCATTCTTTAGATCTGTCTATACTCAGTACGAGTTATGTCTTTGCTTTTCCTTTCGATCTATGAGGACATAGCTCAAGCTAAGTATAGGGGGGTCGTATATACCATGTATATACTATAAGCCATAACTCATACTGAAAAATAAAATATCACCTCGATAAAATAGGATATAAAAAGTAGCTCTATAATAAAGAAAGATGATTGTGAGTTCCTCAGACTCTTTGTAATTATACTGATTATTAAGTCAGAAAAATGTTTGATGTAAAAAGCTATTTTGAAAAAACCTTGTGAAAATAGTGTGAAAATAGTGTGCACAAGTATGCAACCTTTGAAAAATCAGTTTGGTGTGAAAAATTTTCTTTGAGTGAAATAAAAATGTGTGAAAACTAGTGTGCAACTGATTGTGAAAATTGATTGTCAAATTGTTTTGAAAAACCTATCTATGTTGTGTAAAACCTTTGCAAAAATCAATTTCAAATACGTGTAAATATTGCAAAAATTATTTTGGACTATAGTTTCCAAAATGCTTGTGAAACTGATTCTAGAATAAGTCTGAGGAGTCTGCACAAAAATCTCTCATTTGTAAATAAGGAATAAGTTCAAATAAAGCCTATAAAACCCAAAACCTTATTGTACAGCAAATACAGTTTTCCTTCTTTTGTATATACTGATTAATAAATCAGATACCTATATAGTATGATTTGAAAAATAGTGTGACCAGTTTTGAAAAAATTGATGTGAAATGATTTCAAACTGTGTGAAAATTGTTTTGATGGCAAAAATTTTTCTTTGTGTGAAAGAAAGGATTTGAAAAACCGAAGTTCAAATGTCTTGAAAAATGTTTGTTAAAATTATTGTGAAAAATGTACATATAGTGTGAAAATTCTTTGCAAAAATAGTTTTCAAATGTGTGTAAATGATTGCAAAAACTATCGTGTACTACAGTTTGCAAAAACTATTTTCAAAACTAGAACCGAAGGATAAGATCACTATTACAAATACCTGTAAATAAGAAATAAAGTACATAAAATTCTATCTCAACAACCTAAATAAACTATTTCATGTAAAGTCTGTATAAATTCATACATTTTGTAAATAAAGCAGTACACCCGTGTAAATAAGGGTATATACCTTGTGTTTGTGTCAAGCTCTTATGTGCAAAATTCCGTTGTGTAAAAATATTCTTTAATGCTTTAAAAAATCCTTTGTGAAAAATTGCATCATTCATTGTGCATAGCATAAGCATACCTTGCATACTCTTTTTGAGTGAGCTTGATGATTGAATCAGTCTAATAAAGTCTCAGAATGGAGCTCGGTTGGACCTTACTGCACCTCACTGCACTGGAACCTTATGGGAACTAGGTTTAAGGTACTTCAGGTCTATTTAGACTTAATTCTTTGAGAAATCAGGGCTAGGTTCAAGTCACCTCAGTGGACTAACTAGAACTTTTCAAAAACACACGCATAACTCTTGTCGGCCGTGGCCTAACTTGGACACCTGCACCTTTCACATAGCTCTCCATGGATGAGGTGGTGAGGAGGCAGTTTCCTTTGGCTTGGGGTAGCATATGAGGGTAGTACTTCTAGGCGGAACCTCTCTTCTTCTTATAGTGAAGGAAGTGCACCTCAACTTGGTCTAGTGGTGATGAAGGCTAAAGACAGAAGCCGTGGGTTGCAATAAAGCTTCAAAAGAGGGATAGTCTACTGGCTCAAGAGGAAAAACTCCTTGTATATATGCTGCACATGTATATGTTGTATAGATGCACTTGAAAAAAAAAAAATGGTGCAAATAACTCCAAAAAAGTGGTGGGTCTGATAGAAAATGATAATCCCACTGGAGTATGTATATAAAGCGCAATAAGCAAAGCTTGAGACTCATGATCCACCTTATGTAGCTTGCAGCGGAAGACTTGGCTACACTGGTCAAGCTTCCAAGGGTACTTGGCTACACTGGCCTTGACCCATTCTCTTCTTCCCCGTCTTCTTGAGCCGGTCGCACTTGAACTTAGAAGGGAATACCCCGCTTCTCGAGGAAAGAGTTGCTAGACCGAGGCATTAGAGTTACCGGGTTGGGGGAGGTTGTTTCTTTGTCACTTCTGAGGTGGAGAGCCGCTATCACTTACACTGTCCAAGTCAGCTTCAGAGTCATAAGGGTTTGTGTATGGTGTAGGCTAGTTCTGACCTGGCTATTGAGGCAATTTGAACCAGGTTCTGTGACTATCAAAGGCTGTTGTGTTTTAAATTTGGCTCCCTACCAGGTTCCACACACATCCACACCCAAGGTCCAACAGGAGCTCTAGTCTCGGATTTTGTAAAGACAAGCATCGCACTGAAAGCGCCCCTATTCACTCGATCTTCCTTTCATTTTTCTTTTCTTCTGATTCTTTATTCTTTTATACTTATTGCATAAGTGTTTGCTAGGGACTAGCAAAGGCAAGTATAGGGGGGTGATGAATCTCCATTTCATCACCTTTATTCTATCATTTTGGTCTTAAAAACCCCAGCAAATGCATGTAAAGAGCATTAATTTGTTCATATTAGCATCTATTATTGTTGGCATTAATTGTACATAAAATAAGGTTTTTAATGCCAAAATTATAGAATAAAGGGAAGAAAAGAAAAAGGAATAAAATATTGCAAAGATTTTATGACCTTAACCCCGAGACCAAGGCCAGCATGAACTTGGTCGACCAGGAATAAAGTAGGGGGAGATAAGGGCCAACATTCAATAAATACATCATTTATTCATTCTTCCATTATTGCATTTTTGGCACCTATTTTGTACATAATTATTTATTCATCAAATAAAGAAACTTTGTACATAAAAGTTGTAGGTAATAATGTAAATAAAATTACAAACTTGAGTTTGTGCAAAAATAATATACAGTGTACATTTTATACACAAAATAAAAAGCAAAAAATCTCAACTTCACAGACTCATATCTTGCAAATAAAAACTCCAAATCAATCAAACTCACCTTTAATTGTATCTAGCATTTTATAAACTATTTTGTAAAATTATTTCCATAATTTTTGGAGTCCATCTGTGGAAGTTAGGTTTTTGACCTTCCTTGTACATAAGACTGATTAAAATACTCATTTTATTCAATATTTACTAATTGTACAAAATTATATTTTTAAAAGTTTGTAAATAGTATATATAATACATGTACATGTTGAAATTACAAGAAAACCAAAAAGAATTTGATAAATAAAATAAGTCTATAATAATCATAGACAAAAGACCTATGCTACATACATGTATATAAATAAAAAGGAACTTAATTCTTTTATTCTTTTATTCATCCATATTTTATAATAATGTACATATAATATATCATTCACTAAAACTACAAAACAAAAATAAAAACAAATAAAATTCATTAAATAAATTAAATGAATATAATATATAGGTAAAGTACCTATAAGTATACATACATACACATACATCTATTTATTTAAAAATATAAATAAACTCATAAAAATAAAATAAAAATATACTTATACTCACAAAAATAAGTTATAAAATTATAAAATAAGAAACTAAAATAATAAAATAAAATAAATAAATTAAAAATAAAATATACAAAAATACATGTAGATATACACATATACACATTATTCAATTAAAACCGTAATAAAATAATTCATAAAAATAAATGAAAATCGTATTAAAATACTACATACAATAATAAAGATTTTTTATTTTATACTTGAAAAATAATAAAATCGTTTATTAGCTTAAATAATTCATTCTTTGATACTCCAGCCTATTTTGTCTTCTAGCGGCCCCCGTGGACCAACCACAGGCCGGCAAAAGTTGACCTCGGGTCAACTCTTCAGACTCAAGGACGGCCCCTCTGACAAGTCACGAGAGGTCCCTCTTCCTCGATTTTTCACGCCGATTGTGTTGCTCGAGGGTGATAAGACCCTTTATGAGATTTGTTCCTCGAACATCCACGAATCACGCCGCATCCCATGATTCCTTGTACAGCATCTAGATTCACCAAGATCTGCCGGCCAATAAGGGCGCAAACTTTGCTTATAAATAAACCCTCCGATCTCCTCATCCATTTTGGCCTCCCTTTTCGTCGTTTTCCACCGTCTATTCCAGTCCTCTGAGGTTCCTTGTGACAGGAGGGTCCTCCTGGAAGCTTCAGGCAGTTGGAGGAGTCGAAGGAGCGCCCACGGCCGCCGCGTCGCCGGAGGTCCTGCTCCCTGGTCGCACACCAGGTATAAGAGCTGCTTTCTTTCCGTTTTTAGCTTAGTTTTAGTCGTTACTTCGTAGTTTAGCTTTTAGATCAGTCAGTAGAGCCTCAGGTGCTCGATTAGCTTAAGATCGAAGTTCTCCGGAGTTTAGCTCCGGCGAACCTCTCTACTCTGATCAGCACGCTATCCGACCCTTCGCCCCACCTCATCGCCTTCCCCTACGTATTCTCCACGCACCCACGCTCCAAGATCAACCAGAGCTCGCCCAGCTCTGCGAATCGAGGTCCTCCCTCCTCCGCTTCGTCGGACCTCGCCGCCCTCCACCTTTCCCCGTTCGTCTATCCTAAACCTCGGGTCGAGGAAGACCCCCTCGAGCCCCTCTTTCATTTGGTGCAGGACTCAAGCTGAAAGGAGCCCTCTGGGGCTCGATTCAAGTCCCTTCAAGGTTCCAGGACCCCCCTTGTCTTCTCCGAGCTCGTTCAGCCGATCCAGGAGGTCCTGGACCTTCTGGAGCATCTCGAACGGTGCGCACCGCTTCGCCGGACGCCTGGAGGGCACAAGCAGCAACATTAAGCGCCTGGAGGCGGAGGAATCACCGATCGAAGCCAGGGAAGTCAGCCGTTCTTCCCTGTTCTTCGCGAGCAGCAGCAACCGTTGGATCAAGAACGCAGGTCCAGATCGAAGCCCAACCGTCCGATGAAGCCACGCAGCAACCGTCGGATCATCTCAAATGATCTAATCCTAACGCTTCATCGGCGAAGCGTCATCGGGCGAGGAGATGGTGACGCGTGTCAAGTGGCGAACGAAGAACCGTTGGATCGCGCGCACTTAGGGGGTAATTTTCACATATACCCCCGCTCTTTAGTATATTTAATTTTTAATATTGTAAATTAAATAGCACGTTGTAAATAAATTGTGTATTTTGCAGAAAGGACCCTAAGTTTATTAGATTTGCATTTAGGTCCTTCCGCGCCTCACGTGCAGTCCCACGTGAGGCGCGTGAAAATTGCAAGTATGCCCTTGCGGTTTTTGTATATTGTAGAATAGTTCTAAAAATTAAAATAAATGTTTATTTTAGTATGTATTTTTGCACTGATGCCCCTGGAGTTTATTTTATTTGCAAAAATACCCCTGCCAGGCTGTTTTAATTTCGTATCTTTATCTATTTATTAAAAATACCAAGATGGCTCCTAAAAATCCACAAAAATTAGGATAGATGCTCTATGCCATGCTGGTTCACGCGCGTATTTTATTTTGAATTTTTGGCATTTTTCCTGATTATTAAAAATAGAGTAGGAGCCATTTTTGCACTGTTTGATTTAGAAAATACAAAAAAATTAGAAAATGTTTTTGGAAAATTCCAAAAAAATTGCATATGGTATATTTATTTCTATGTTGAGTCCAGAAAATGAAAAACCCTAAAAATAATAAAAAAAAAATAAAATAAAAAAAAGAGAGACCCACTTCACTCAAGAATGACTGGTATGCACATATAGGCTCATGCATTTTTGTATTGCTCTCTGTGGTTCGACCTCTACATGCTTGTTCCCTATACATTTTATGGTAGAGTAAATAAAGATTGATTCACACTTCCTTTGAGCTTGATTGTTTTATTCTTTGATTGTGGGTCAATTGTTGATCACTCGCCTTTTATTGAGGGTCGCCACGACGACATATTCAGACCCTTGATAAAAAGCGCGTTCATCACTCTCCCACAAGAATTCTTGATCTTATGGGTTATTAAGATCGGCTATATTTAGCAGTCTCAATTTTAATTAGGTGATCACTGAAGAATTTAAATGAGTACAAATGCATGTCTACCATCTAGTCCCAATTTCCTTTAGAATTATGTGACAAAACGAGAGGGAGAAGTTCGAGAAAAGCCAATGCATGTGAATGTATGCTAAGTTAGAAGACTTGTAGTGAATCCTCGCAATCTCCATGTGGGATGTAATACGGAAATTGAAATTTAATCTATATGGATGCAAGCCGATGAAAAACCGTACCTAGCAGAAAGTTCTATTAGCGGGGAAGAATTGAGTTGAATTTGGCTAAATTGAACGATCTAATGTGCGTCTCAATTAAAGTGTAGTGTGGCCTTAGATCCTACGAGCACAATCAAAAATGTAAATGCTCTAAGAGCCGTATGTGCAGGTCTATCCTATTCGCCACTCAAGTCGGGCACCACCCTCACCGGAGAGTGAAACAGGCCACGACACACCACAAGAATAGTTCGAGGTCTTTTTACACACGCGAGAGTCCAAGCGGACACCGCTATAAATGAGCAATTAATTACAGAATTTAAAAGTTGCAGAAATTAAAATCCTAGACTCTACGCTCTCTCATGACTCGACTCGATCTTAAATTAATTGTGGCTTTTTCGGAAGTCGGTGAAGATGCGTCGGTTCTTGAAAAACCGCTCCACGTACGCCGGGTACCTCACAAGAAAAATAAGAGAGATGGTGTAAGAGAGTGACTCAAAAATAAAGTAAGAAAAATAAATGCTGAAAATAAAATAAAATAGATGCATAGAAAAAATGGAATTTACAATGAACAATTCGGTGGTCAGACTACCCAAATGCGGAAAACCAAACGAAAATTTAAGACAAAAATTAAGACGTTTGCCTCCCCGGCAACGACGCCATCTGATGGATCCGATGTTGCGCATGTTAAATAAATGTATTTGATCATGCGTAGAAACGATTTGTTGTTTCGTTGTAGGCAGCAATCGGAATCGGTCATGAAAATAACCATAATTAGTTAGTCAATTTTTAATCGCATGGTTTTATATTTATTTTACTTGGGCAAGTCCCAAGGTTGAATATAAGGAGGCAAAGGAATAATCTAGAATTATGTCTATAGGCAAAGGAACAACCTATTATTATGTCTATAAAAATTCGTGCGTGGTTTTCGAGGCGGTCTTTGTTTGTGATTTTTATACAATTAAGGATGCAAAATGCAAATTCGACCTATTTTAGGGACTAAAATGTGAATAATGCTCAAACGATTTCCGAAAAATATGAAACTTGGCCACGATGCAAAGTATGATGAAATGAATGAACTGTAATTTTTTTAGAATTTTTGGATGCAAAATTAATTTTTTTATAAATTTTGAAATGCAAATAGAAGAGAATTTCATTATTTAATTATAATAAAAATTAACATTATTATTTTCGAGGGATAAAATTATCTAAGATCTATTACTAGGTAATGGATATCAGAAAAATCCTAAACCTCAAAAATGTGAGCTTTAATACCTATTAAAAATCAAACATTGAATTATGCAAAATGATTTTTCCAATAGAAAATTATGCATGCAAATGCAATTATTTTTTAGCATAATGTTCGTCACAATTAATTCTGCAATCTCTGATTTTTCAGGAATTTTTAGAGCCACAGTTAATTAATTTTCAATTTCAGAGCACAAAATGGGCAAAATATGCAATTTTCCACAAAACAATTATTTATTTATTAACCAATGATCATAAAAATGTCCACAATATGTAAAAATGTAGAGAATTAAACAACAAACATCATGCTATTTTTGGATGATAAAAATAATGTCATGTAGAGGTCTAAAATAGAAGGGGAACATAAGGGTATTTTTGCAATAATTAAATAATTATAAATAAGATAAATACAGTAAGGACTATTTTGTAATTACTAATAAGTACCGGGGGCTTGTTGCGAAATTGCTAGGGTGTCACGTGCGAGGCACGTGACCTCTGGCTGGTGGGGACTGATCTGCAATATAGAGGAGAATTGGAGGGGGCCAATGTAATTTATCCAGGGCACGTGCAACACACGTGACCAGGGGGTGACAGAGGCGCTGATGTCCCCCCATGCATGTGCGGATCACGTGCGGGGGGTCTCGGTCCCTGTGCCCAGTCGATGATGCTAGTGAGAGGCGGAGGGACCCAGCCAAGGCGAAGGGGGGCCAGATGTTGGCGGAGCTGCCCGACCAAGGTGGAGGAGGGCCGGACGAAGGGGGGCGAAGACCTCCTGTGACGTCGTAGACATTGTCGAAGAAGATGGTTGTCGGCGGTGAATCGTTGAAGAAGAAGAAGTCGAAGGAGAAGACCGTTGACGTTGTCGAGGCATTGTTGGCGAAGGGGCGAAGTTGTCGAAGTCGTAGGCTCGACGGCTGACGCAGGAGACTGGAGCTGGGCAGGTGCGTGACGGAGGGGCGCGGCTGCAGCGGCATCGGGGAGGATGGCCAGATCTCGCCGGAGAGGGGAGTGGGCTGGTGCTGTCACCATCAGCCTCTCGTCCTTTGGTGCAAATCGGCAGATGATCGTCACGGAGGCGACAATGTTCTTTAAATAGGCACAGGAGCTGGCCGAAGATGGAATATGGGTTCGTTGGAGATTTGACTGGCGATCGGAGGAGATTGGGGATCACCGGAGATGGTGATTGGGATTTGATGGATTTGGGGGATCAATCGGAGATACGCAGGTGCGATTGGAGGCGGCGGTCGGCTAGATGTGCGGCGAAATCACGGGGGCGACGGCGGAGCTTCCAATTTGGGAAGTGCGGACTGGAGAAGATGAACAGTGGTAGGGCACGTGCGTTGCGCGTGCCTGGGAGGCACGTGCGATGCACGTGCGAGCCTTTTTAATTTTTTTATAAAATGAATAAATAAACAAAAACTCAAAAAATTGCTGACACGTGGCGGCTCCAGGAGCTGCCACGTGTTAGCACCACAAAAATTGAAAATTACAAACTTTAAAAAATAGAAAAGAAATGGTAATCGATATTCGATCGAAAATGTTTCTTCACAAAAATTGCTCATCTGGATGAGATCTACAACTTTCGTGAAGACATCAAAACCAAAATTGATCATTTGTACAAAGTGATATTTATGGTGTATCCCATGTACATAGAATACCTTTATTTTTTGGTTTTATAATTTTTTTGTCATTTTTAAATGAGATAAAAATCCGTAAAAAATATGATAAAATCAAAGATATATTAATCTAATTTTTTGGATTTTTATTGATTAAGAAAAAGAAGAAATAAAATAAAATATAAAAAAGACCAATTTTGTACTATCAGTTAGTGAGAGTTGGACTCAATTTGTTTCTTTGATTTCAAGCTCAGTTTGGATTTGGATTTTTGCGCATGTTAATAAAAATTTTATCAAAGAAGACAAATGAAAAAGAAATAAAGTAAAATAGGTTGAGTATGTACATAAAATACTAGGTCAAAAACCGCTAAAATACAAAATGTACAAAAGAGGTCCAAAATTCAACTTTCACATATGAGCTCCGATTCACTTGAACTTGGTCTTGTTTTGAAGGTAATTAAATGTAAATTAGTTCAAAAGTGAGTAGGATAAAAAAGGACAGTGGATGAGGAAGATATGAGGGTTTTAGTCCGGAAATCATGAAACTAGGGTTTGGGTTTTTGGTCCACTTATTTGGATTAGTGATTTTTTTTGTATTTTTCATTTATTCTTGTTAGTGATATGTACATAGTGGAGGTGGTTTTGGGTCATTCGAAGTTAGCATGAATGAGTTAAAAATTTGGGAAGTTAGGCTGTTTATAGGTCAATTTTGGCTGGGATTTTTGGCTTCTTATTTTGTGCATAAATATGTGCTAAAATGCAATTCTTATTAAAACATGCATGAATGATAAATATGCAGAATAAATGAAGAAATGCTGATGATTTTGTGGGATTTGAGCTTTATTAATGAGATTTAGAGTGATGAATCCGAGATTCATCAGCCAGCCACGCTAGAGAGCTCGAGCTACCGCCGGAGATGGAGGAGCTGACATGGCGGAGGTGGCATGGATCACACCTAGGTCTAGGTCGTTGTCACCTTGACACCTCCCTCCACTATCACCGGAGGGCGGGGGAAGCTGGGCCTAAGCCTCGTAGAGTGGTGGGTAAGGGTGATGGTGGGCGGAGCAGAAGTTTTATAGAAGGAGGTGGAGGTGTGTTACATGGTGGCTGGGGGAGGTTTGAAGGAGGAATGAAGACATGGGAGTAATGTGGGTGACATGAAGATGGCCTCGCGAGGAAGGCGGAGGATAGGGCAACGTGGGGGAGGCGTTACGAGAGGGAGAGGTGGCCGAAGATGCTTCCCAAAATAGGAAGGGAATGGCGCAGAAGCGAGGTGAAAACGACTGGGAAGGGGGGTTACGGAGGTAGGGGATGACCTCCCAGCCATCGGATCTAGCAATCCAATGGCTAGGATGTTGGCGCAGATGGAAGGGTAGGACCAGATCCGAAGATCTGATCCAGCGGCGGGGAATGGGGTGTAGTTGGATGGTTAGGATGAGACCTGAGGGTTTATCATATGGCGGTGGTTGATTGGGTGACGTGGAGAATGGAGAGGCATCAGATGAGCAGTTGATCGAGTAGCTGAGGTTTAGACGCCAATGAGCGGATGAGATCTTGTCAGGGACTACGATCAGACGACTGAGAGCGAGTAAAGGATGAACGGTGGAGATGGATTCAGGCTAAAGGGGATCCGACTGTGGAGAAGAGTGGCGGATGGCTCAAGAAGATACGCCCATGTGGGGGTTCTAGAGAGCGCCACGTGGCTGCTCTAGAAATTTCAAAAATATTAAATCTAAGAAAATCAAAAAAGAATTAGTTAAAGGCAAAATTAGGAAAAAGTCAAAACATGAAAGTTGTTCGTCTCGATGAGATCTACAAGTTTCATGTTGGATGGAAAGTGAAAATAATTTATTTATATAAAAAGTATTTTTGGGGGCATTTTTAAGAGGTTAAAAACACAACTTTTTTGGTTTTTGAGATGTTTCTATATTTTTTAGTCTTTTAAGGGTTAGGAAAATTATAGACAATTATTTAATCTAATTTTTTAGGTGTTTTTAATAATAAAAGAATTATAAGGTAATTAAATACAATAACTATAGGTTAAATATACACAATATATACAATATAGTAATGAGGAATTATTGGTTAATTTTAGTGGTTTATTTAAGCTAGGGGGTTTAATTATTGATTTTTAGCATGATGAATACGAGATTCATCATACCATATACTTAAACCATGCTCGTCCTCGAGCATCTAAAGAATGAAGGAGTCGGATTAATTCCTGACATTGCAAGTGAAGATTTCAAGGCTCAATCTTTCGAAGACCCTCAATTTTAGTGGTCCTAAAATTCTGGGATTATCCATGCTGTTGTCAGAAGGAATCCACTCTCTTATTGTACATATAATATAAGGATATGAGATTAAGTGTACTGCATTTCATAAGAGTCGAGTCGAGGCATCACTCGAAGTTTCACTCCCAAAGACTCTCCTCTAGACCTCATCCTCAATACTAGGGAATAAGTCTATTCTTGCTTCAGTCAACTATCTCATTAGTTTGTCAGACTTAAAATGTAGATAGACGGCCAGATGATGGAGGGAATGGGTTTGTGTCTATTTTTCTCTCCCTCATATTGGAACAAGGGGCCTCTCAAGTGCCGTTTTACTCAACACAAATAGATTTTTAGCTTGTTGATCAATGTGTCCGTCAAGAGAATTTGGAGTCGTCTGTAATTGTTTTTCTAGGAGTACACCGGAGTGTGTCTTTTTTTAGTATCTAAGATACCTTCCAAACCTAGACTTGTATCGCTGACGATGCAGATCCCTTTTATGGTGTTAGCCTGGCTCCTTGGTCCTAATTAGAACTTGGTCCAAGTGGACACTTTAAAAATGTTTCGGAGCGCTCGCCATTGATGGAAGCTCTTTTTGTAAGTTGACTTTGGATGATAGAGCTTTTCTTTGACATTTCTTTCTTTTCTTTTGTTGGCTATCTCCACTGCTTTTACCAAAAGTTGGCAGACACTGATTAACAATTATCATTAAGTTTCATCAGACCCTGGCACATAGGTAAATATCATAAGATAGCATATGAACTTGTTCACATACTGACTAGGGTTTTGTTGACACTCAGGTGTTCTGAAGCCTTCATTAACTTTATCCCATCCTCAAATATAATTAGATCAATTCTAAACTCAAATCTCTAGTCCTAGTTCCTCAAGTGATATCTCAACTCATCTCATCAATCATGCAGTTGTGAAAGTGATTGTGCTGATCATATTCTTTTGAAGGTAGAGATGAAGAGTGCAATATAGCGCTCAAATATTTCAAACTAGGGAAGTGTGGATAATTAAGTTTAAAAATTCTAATAACTAAGGCATGTTAACTCAGACTCTTTAGATCACAGAAATCCAATGTCCTCAAAATCCTCAAGTCTTGAGTGAATGTGAGTGTGTTAGGAATACACCAACTCCTTAGTGGTTTTTGTCTGATTTTTATTTTTGCAGATTTTTATGGGTTTTAATTTTCAATTTTTTTAATTCTTTCTAGAGACAATTACTGGCCCAGACTCATATGAATAAAAGTATCTACTCTCAGCCAGTATGGGTGTAAGTACGGACCGTTAGATGGACTCGTGTTACTTGAGGACGGAGCATACAATGTCCTCTAAACCACCCACTCTGCTAAGGGAGGCCAAAATTCCCTCACTGAAAGTATCTACTAATTCTAGTAGTCAAAATCTAATTCAAAGACATGTTTTTAATTTTTCAAATTTTTATGGAGTTTTTTTTGAAAAAGGGGTTATCTACCACAAATTAATCCCTCAATTTTAAGAAAACATTTTTATAAGGTTTTTACAAAACTCAGTTCACAGGACTACTAAAACCAAGCCTGAAAAAGAATTCTCAAAAAGTTTTAAAAACACGAGCTATGGCTAAAGTAAATATACAATAATATACAGTATACCCCCTATACTTAATTTTTGTTATTTCCTCATAGCACAAGTGATATGAAGCTATGTCTCAGTTAAATATAGGGTGATATAGCGAAACTGAGGAGGAGGGTCCCCCTATACTTAGGTTAAAAATTGACCCAAGTATAAGAAGACAATGCGAGGGATGGATGAATAGGCGGGTTCCCCCTATACTTAGGCTACAAATATCCTAAGTAAAGTAACTGAGTTGGGGGGGACTGTGTTTGGAGAAGCATTTACATGAAGATACAAGGGAGGAAGAGGGTATGATTTTACATCAGAAGATGAGAGGGGGGTTTGTGCAATGTGTACAGTTTAAGGTGTGAGAGGTGAGAGAGAAAGATAGAGAGAGAGATTATGAAAAATACAGATATGAGGGAGATGGGGGGTGAGTACATATGTGCAAGTGTGTGTATGTGTGTGGGGGGGGGGGGGTAGATCATCTAGTGATCTACTTGTTTTTTTACAACATGCAAGCCCTCTAAAGAGGACTACTAAAATAATGCACATGCAACAATTTTTTTACAAGATGCAAATGCAAGCAAACTGATAAAAATTCCTAAAATTTCTCCACCAAATCTTTTACGGCCTCTTCAGTGAGAGCTCCCAACTCCACGCCTCCATGGAGATCAAGCGTCCTCGATCCTCATGGGCCCTGTCACAAAATAGAAATGTTAGAAAAATAGTGAGGAATTTAATCAGCCGAAATGATGCAAAAATAATGCATCAAAGGAAGACATGTGATTCTTGAAAATATTCAACACCAAAAATAAATCAAAATTAAATAAATAAATAAAGGTGAGTCGTGTCCCCGGCAACGGTGCCATTTGATGAACGAGAAATTTGTCTCTTTAATAATTACAGAATGTCGTAGTATAGGAGGCCAATTTGGTTCAACAAAAACCACAATATTTGAATGTTGTGGAGTATTTTTACTTGGCAAGTCTACCAAGGTCGAACACAGGGACACGAGCTACTCTATCTATTTATCAAATTTTGATCAATTCAGTGCATGTGTGAATTATTTCTCGATTACAGGTCCCCATGCAGAAATGCATGATGTATTACAATCTTCATGCAGATTACAATGCAATAAAGTGATGCATGCATTTTTTAGTTGCTTTTCGATGCGATTTTAGGATGATGTATGGGAATAATGCAAGGTTAAATGTATGCAATTGACTATTACAAATATATCCTAGAAATATCAATTAATTGAGCAACAGAAAGTAGATTTAAATCAGGGTCATTTCGAGCATAACATCATGAGAAAATATCTATTTTATGACAAGGCATTAGAACAAGAATCATCATCTATCATTAAAAATTCATTTCATTTAAAATGGTGACATATGAGAAAATTAATCATGCCATCAAAACGACACTAAAATAATGCAATTTGGATCTACGATGCTCAAGTTATGCTAAAAACAATGCAGGGGCATAATTGTAAATAAAATGCAAGAAATAAAAAGGATAAATATTACAAATAGGTCCCTAGAGGGACCTATTTTTAATTTCCAAAAAATGCCTAGGCCCCATTGTAAATTTTCCATATACGTGTGGGCATTAATGCAATTTCCAAAAGTTACGAGGGCATCCCTGAAAAATACCCAGGCGCTCACGTGAGGCACACGCCTGGGGACCAAAGTGCTAATACCAAAAGTATCCAGGGTCTTCGTGTTAATTGCCCAGGCCCTCACGTACGTGGAGGGTTCCAGGCTCAGACTTGTTGTAGGTTCGGGTCCACGTGGCATTACTTGGTGGCTCGGCTCGAGGTTCGGAGAACTCCGAGGCTGCTGGTTCTGTTCTAGGCTCAGCATGACACGTGTCAACATTTGGACCGTCCGATCAAAACGATCAGATGGTAGCTGCTCTTTTGCCTCCGCTGTGGGCCACTGGAGGCGTGGCTCCGACGACCTGCTCGTAGCTCCTTCTCGCTCCATCTGCTCCTATGATGGTCGACGAAGCTCCGGGAAGCCTTGACGTTGATGTTCTGATGGTGGAGACGACACGAGGATAGCTCGATGTTGCTGACCATGAAGACTTGCCGGAGGAGGTGCTGCATAGTGTTTCGACCAATGAGACCCAGTAAGGTTAGAATAGCCGAGGCTTAGTGTGTGGGCGGTGAACATGAATGAAATGGAGGTCCATGAGGGTGCAAGAGCGGGAGACCTAGGTACTTCTCCTCAGGCGGAGCAGACGAGGAGGTGGCAGATAGTGGTCAAGGTTGTAGAGAAGGGAATGGTAATGGCAGAGGGTGGAACAAAGATGCGGGCGGTGTAGCGAAGCTTGTAAGGTGGTTAGATGACGGCGGCGGCGAGTGAGGAAGTCGGAAAAAATTAAGAGAAGTAGGAAAGAAATGAGGTTTTAGGTTCCTGCCCGGAGCCAGGCGATAAGCAGAGGAGGAGCTTGTGCCGAGGCTCAGATGAGCCTCGGGTCGTCGTCCGGTCTGGCCAGCCATGCTAGAGAGCTCGAGCTACCGCCGAAGATGGCGGAGCTGACATGGCGGATGTGCCATGGATCACACCTAGGATCTAGGTCGTCGTCGCCTCGACACCGCCCTCCGCTGTCACTGGAGGGTGGGGGAAGCTGGCCCTAAGCCTCGTAGAGTGGTGGATAAGGGTGACAGTAGGCGGAGCAGAGGTTTTATAGAAGGAGGTGGAGGTGCGTTACATGGTGGATGGGGGAGGTTTGAAGGAGGAATGAAGGTGGGGGAGTAATGTGAATGACATGAAGATGCTTGCGAAAAAGGCAGAGGATAGGGCTTAGTGGGGAGGCGTTACAAGAGAGAGAGAGAGAGAGAGAGGTGGCCGGAGACGCTTTCCAAAATAGGAAGGGAGTGGCGGGGAAGCGAGGTGAAAACGACTGGGAAGGGGGGTTACAGAGGTAGGGGATGACCTCCCAGCTGTTGGATCTAGCAATCCGATGGCTAGGATGATGGCGCGGATGGAAGGGTCCAACTATGGGGAATAGGGTGCGGTTGGATGGTTAGGATGAGACCTAAGGGTTTATCCTAAGGTGGTGGTTGATCGGGTGATGTGCAGAATGGAGAGGTGTCAGATGAGAAGTTGATCAAGTGGCTGAGGTTTAGGCACGAATAAGCGGATAAGATCTTATCAGGGACTGCGATCAAACGATGAGAGTGAGTGAAGGATCAACGACGGAGATGGAGGCGGGCTAAAGGGGGTCCGACGGTGGAGAGCAGTGGCGGATGGCTCAAGAAGATGCGGCCGCATGGCGGCTCCAGAGAGTGCCACATGTCTGCTCTAGAAAATTCAAAAATATAAAATCAAAGAAAAATAAAAAAGAACTAGTTAGAGGCAAAATTAGGAAAAAGTCAAAACATGAAAGTTGTTCGTCTCGACGGGATCTACAAATTTCATGTTGGACAGCCAAAAGAGGTTATTTATACAAAAAGTATTTTAGGGGATATTTTTAAAGGGTTAAAAACACACTTTTTTGGTTTTTGAGATGTTTTTGTATTTTTTAGTCTTTTTAGGGCTAGGAAAATTATAGACAATTGTTTAATCTTTAGGGGTTTTAATAATAAAAGAACTACAAGGTAATTAAATAGAATAATTATAGGTTAAATATACACAATATATACAATTTAATAAAGAGGAATTATTGGTGAATGTTAGTGGTTTATTTAAGCCAGGGAGTTTAATTATTAATTATTAGCATGATGAATACGAGATTCATTATTCGCCATTAACAACATACTCTTAGCCTCCTTGGAGACGATGCAACGCCAGATTAGAGACCATGGAGCCTTCATGACAGAGGTGCGTCAAGAGCTGACGGAAATGAGAGCCGCTAGAGGAGAGCCACAGAGATAAGTCAGTGGAGAGATACCAGCAGCTGGAGGAAGATATAGACATCTAGATGATCAGCCAGAGCCAAGGCTACCATGTACGATGAGGCAGTTGCACAACTCTGGTGCAACTCTCACCAACCGTTGGATTCAGCTTCCGGAGATCCTGGGCGATTTCAAGCTTTGCCTCCAAACTATTTAGCTTCTGCCCAAGTTCCATGGGCTAGCCACCGAGGAGCCACACCTCCATCTCCAAAAGTTTGAGATGATACGCAGTACTGTCCACGACAGATTCGTGGACGAGGACACATTAAGATGATCACCTTCCCGTTCTCATTAGTTGACAGAATAGCCTATTGGTTGAAGCACTTGGGGAGGTATGTCACCACCTGGGAGCAGCTCCGGACCAAGTACTTGAACAAGTACTATCTACTCAGCCGGATCAATGCAACACGAGCTATGATCAACGATTTCACTATGATCCCGAACGAGCAGTTTTACGAGGCTTGGGATCGATTCCGAGAGCTCATCGACCGGTGCCCACATCACGAGATATCCAAGACCAACCTAGTCCAGAGTTTCTTTTGTTGGCTGACACCAGAGATACAGGGGATAGTTAATGCCTCATGTGGAGGGTCGTGCTATGCCAGGATGAGGACCAAGTCTGGGCCATCGATGAGGAGATGGTAGAGAACTACACGGTGATGTCTCCGACTAGGGTCTACACTCAGGGGAAGCCCCTCCCTCAGGCCGTATCCTACCATAGGATTAAACGAGTCAATGCCGATCCTTCTATGTCGTCAACAGTAGCAGAGACCGAGTCCTCAGCTGCTAACATGGGGATCATCAGCGAGAAGCTGGACCACATCAAGATTATTGAGAAGAAGCAGTACTAGGGCCTTACATAGATCGACCAGTTGGCACAGACACTGAATGACCTGAAGACTCATATCAAGTGTCTCCAGGAGGCACAGACGGCTCCACATCCCCATCTCAGGTCATGGGCTGATCCCAGTAGTAGCAGCTCCACCCAGTCTTCTGCCACATACCGCCAAGTTCACCACATCCAGGCAGAGCCAGTCCAGTAGCTGTAGACCTACCACCAGCCACCACCATCTCAGGACACTCAGATGGTGGTCTATCAACCGGATCAGCCACTGGCAGTTCTTCCTCCTCCACCTTTTTAACATGAGCCGTTGATGGAAGTCAATAGGATTTGGTACGATCGGTACCAACAGTAGCACAAGATCCGTTGTGATCTCCCGGGATTTCGATCGTCCATCGGAGGCACCTCGTCTCAGCAACAACCTCCAGCCTAGGGCGGACAGAGTAGCCAACAGCAGCAGCAACCCCATCACTCCTAGTAACAGCAACAACACTAGTAGTGTCCTCGTCCCTAATACCAAGGACAACAGTGGAGGCAGCCGCAACGGCCTCACCAGCAGTACTCCCAGCCTCCCCCTCTTTCCAGCAGACTCAGCCTCATTTCCAATGAGGCAACTTGTCCGGTTCTCATGGACCTGTCTATGAGAACCCAACCCTTGACGACCTCGCCTGCCTACTTTCTGACCAGTAGGCATCCTTTTGGCGAGACATGGACGAGTTCCGGTAGGAGATGAGGGAGATCATCAAGGGTAAGGCCGCCATACCCGCTCAGATTGAACCAAACCCGAATAACCTCAAGAGGAAATCTGAGTAGGTATAGTTTACATAGACTACCACTCCTAGTGATACTTTGGGTGATATATCTTCCTATGTGTTTGATGCTGATTTTGTGACACTTACGAGAGGTAGGATGCCAACCGACGGCACCTCGTCTGAGCGACAACCCCATGGAGAATGCCAGACGAGGAGGATAGCAGTGTTGATGCCATGCATCATGATGATGTCGGTGGTACTGAAGCCACCAACGACGTAGATCCAGCCGACAGTACTGAGGCCATCATGATTCCAGATGCAGTCGGTGGTACTAATGCCACCAATTCTCCAGTTGCTGAGACAGAGTGCGGTGTTGATGCCGCAAAGACAAATACCGTGGGTGGTGTTGATGCCACCTTTTCTCCTTCAGTTGTGTTACCGTCTCTTGTATCTCAGGACAGAAAAGCACAAAAAATAGAAAAGTGGAAAATAAACAAATTTGAATAAAGGAAAGGTTTCTGCATCTTCTTCGAGTCCATATGTGTTGCATGATGATGATTGTATGGATTCCATCCCTTCACATACACAGGAGCCTGTTCCTGACCCTCATCTATTTGGAGATGGTCCATCCATCCCCTTCCCTCAAGCACTCCGCTTAGTGAAGGGGAGTAAACCCAAAAACCCAAAAAGAGACACCAACTAGAGTTCAACCATCAGGTGATTGATAGATTCTAGATTCAGCTGACTCTACAGAAGGCACTAGAGCACATCCCTCTCTTCCAGAAGAATTTGAGATAGAAGACGACCATCTGCAGGAAGAGAAGGAACCACAATGCAGAGATCCATGTGCTAACCCATGCCACCTTCTTTACCATTCAGAACTGATTGCCAACCAAGAGACCGGATGTAGGAGCTCCATATGTAAGATGCCACATCCATGAGCAGCGGTTAGATCGTACCCTAGACAACTGGTCTTCTATTAACCTCCTTCTGGCTGCCTTACTCGACCTATTCGAGTTCGACCCTCTTCAACAGAGCATGACAATCCTTCAGTTTGCTGATGGATATGTCAAGAGGCTGAAGGGGTTATTAAAGGATGTGGTCGTCACAATTCAGGGCCTTAAATTCCTAGTGGACTTTGTCGTATTGGACACGGAGATCCCTGAGTCTGTGACAGATACCCCCATCATACTAGGATGCCCATTTTTGGCCACAGCCAAGGCGGTGTCCGACCATGATAGTGGGAATGTATACTTTCATGTCGAGGGCGAAAGTGTACAAATAGAGACGATCGAGGAGACCAGAGCGAGAGATTCAGCTTGCTTCGAGTGGTCCAGCGATACAGAGCAGATGACAGATGTTGAGTAAGATGTCCATCGGGAGTGCGACTTTTGGATCACTGATGATGAATCTGTATGGTCAAACCTAGCAGAACGAGCCCTTGTCACGCCTTCATATATAGAGGATTTATAGATTATGGTAGACGAGAGTTTGAAGAGCACACTTTTGGCACCGGATACATTTGAGGCTGATGGTCGTGGTTAGGATAGTGAAGCAGAATTCATTTCTTGTTCTTCTGATTTAGATCCCTCGGATTCAGGCATTGATTGGGATGATTTTGATGGTTATTTTCCATGTCTAATTCCTACAGAGCCGACAGCTAGGGCGGAGAGTAAGCCATCATAGAGTACAGATACACCAGCAGGGTCGTCTTCATCAGATCTTCACATACAACGAGAGTTCTCCCATACAGATCTGGTAGCCTTCACTCATGCATTTCAGAAGATAGATTTGCCAGCTCCTAGTTTTCTAGAACTGAAGCCTTTACTGCAGTTGATGAAGTATAAATTCCTTGCGGGTGAGACATCAGATTTGATTGGAGATCAAGAATCTCATTTGATAGAGGTCCTTGAAAGAAACCGCAAGGAGATTGGATGGAGCGTAGCTGATCTCTAGGGTATAAGTCTGGACCTGTGCTCCCACCATATTTATCTCGAAGAGGACGCCAAGCCATCGCATGAGTTCCAGCGACGACTGAACCCGAATCTTTGATATGTGGTCATGAAGAAGATATCAAAATGGTGGAGCACCGATTTTATCTAAACCCATCTCCGACTCCAAGTGAGTTAATCGATTACATGTGTTGCCCAAGAAGATGGGCACCACTACAGTTATGAGCGAGTCTGGAGAGGAGATAGCTACCCAGGTACCCACTTCTTGGAGGGTCTGTGTGGACTACATACGATTGAATCAGGCCACCAAGAAGGATCATTTCCCACTGCCATTTATTGATCAGATTATCGAGAGGCTAGCTGGGAAGAGTCATTACTGATTTCTTGACGGGTACTCTAGCTATAACCAGGTGGCCAAAGTGCCTGAAGACCAGGAGAGAATGTCATTCACCTGTCCATTTGGGACATATGCTTTTAGACAGATGCCCTTTGGTTTGTGTAATGCTACAACTACATTCCAAAGGTGCATGTTGTCCATCTTCTCGGAAATGGTGGGTGACTGTTGAGAGGTCTTCATGGATGACTTTTCGGTCTACAACAACGGGTTCGATGCTTGTCTTGACTGCCTAGACCGAGTACTTCAGTGCTGTATCAAGGTCCATCTTGTATTATCTTGGGAGAAGAGTCACTTCATGGTGACTCAAGGGATGGTACTTGGTCATATCATCTCCAACAGGGGCAAGGAGGTTGATCCGGCCAAGTTGGATATCATCAGGAAACTCAATCCACGGTCCAACCTGTGGCAGTTGAGGTCTTTTCTAGGACATGTCGGTTTCTACGGACAATTCATTTAGGATTTCAGTCGTATTGCCCGACCGCTTATAGACCTGCTGATGAAAGACACCAAGTTCATTGTAGATGATAAGTGTCAAGCAAAGGACCATGATGGAATAATGAGACAATTCACTAAATTGCATTTCCTCATTTTCCCCTTCCCATCATCCACCACAGGATGATCCACAAGAAAAGTGGCAGGATTCGAACCCCTTGCCGGCCCCCCTGAACCCCCCTGCTCTCTTCTCACAGTGTAGGGAAAAGAAGCTCAGCTTAGAGCAGGAGCGGGATTGAGGTCAATATGGGGGTGCGAAGCTGCTAGGGTGAGTGGTAGCTATCCTAGGAGCTAATCAAAAATCGATCTCAAGTTAATTACAAAGTGATCATGCTTTGATCTGCCAGACTCTTAAAGGATTAGCTGTCGAGGCTCTTGTCCTTCAGCCACCCGATTGGTCTCTCCCATTCGAGATCATGACATATGCTTCTGATTTTGCTGTAGGGGTTCTGCTAGGATAGAGGAGGGATGGATTGTCGTATGCCATTCACTACGCTAGACAGACTTTGGATGCCGCTCAGCGGAATGACACCGTGAATGAGAAGGAGATGCTAGCTGTAGTCTTTGCTTTGGAAAAGTTCAGATTGTATATTCTTGGATCCCGAGTGACAATTTTTACAGATCACACCACCATCCGACACCTCATTGCAAAGAAGGATGCCAAAGCCTGATTGACCAGATGGATCCTTCTACTCCAAGAATTCAACTTGAGATTAAGGATAATCTTGGAGTTAAGAATGTGGTGGCAGATCACCTCTCCCGTTTAGAGAACCATGAGGATTCAGATCAGATTGCACCTATTATAGAGACATTCCCAGACGAGGCAATCCTTGCTATTGCTTCGCTCCCATGGTACGCCATCCTTGTGAACTTTTTTGTCTCTAAGAAAGTTCCACAAGGTTGGCCCAGGCAATGACTTGAGACTTTCCTTGTGAAGGCCAAGTCATACCATTAGGAGGATACAATCCTTTATCATGAAGAAGGGCATAAAGTCTGGAGTCGGTGCATTCCTCAGGAGGAGCACCACAAGCTTAAGGTAGGAGGACATCATTCTGGGAGGCGGACAACACAGAAAGTGCTCCAATCCAGCCTATGGTGTCCTACCCTCTTCAAGGATTCTAATGAATTCGTGAAGAGGTGTACTGACTGTTAGAGGATAGGCACTTGTGGACAACGTTCTATGATGCCGATACAGCCCATTCACTTCTATGAGCGTTTTGACGCATGGGTCAGCGATTTCATGGGTCCATTCTCTAAGAGTCAGGGATTCGAGTACATTCTGCTTGTTGTGGATTATGTAAGACGTTGGGTTGAGGCCATCCCTGCCCAAACCACAGATACTAAGCCTATTTGTATATTTTTGAGGAAGAACATCATTTCACGGTTCAGGGTACCTAGAGTTTTGATATCTGATAGGGTACTCACTTTATTAATGACAAGGTAATGGCCCTGTCTAACGAGTTTAGCATTAACCATTGAGTTGCCACTCCATATCACCCTCAGACCAATGTCTTGCTACAGTATCGAATAGGGAGATCAAGACTATATTGCAGAAGGTCGTCCGCCCAAACCGAAAGGATTGGTCACAGCTTTTGGATTCAGTCTTATGGGCCTATCGGACTTCTGTCAAGACACCTTTGGGTACATATCCCTTTCTTCTAGTTTATGGTAAGCTGTACCATTTACTTGTGGAGATCAAGCACAAGTCACTATGGGCAGTCACTAAGTTATTATTAGATTTCAAGAGTATAGGAGACCAGAAAAAAGAAGAGTTGGAAGTCGTGGAGGAGCTGAGAGATACAACCTTTTTGTGTAGCCAAAAATACAAGGAGAGATTGAAGATATGGCATGATTCTCTTATAAGCCATAAATAGTTTGAGCCAAACCAGAGAGTATGGCCATTTGATGCTAGGTTGAGATTATTTCCAGGAAAGTTGCAAAGCAAATGGAAGGGACCATATTTGTTCCGAAAGGTGCATGACAATGGGAGTATTGATATATCTAATCTGTCAACTGAATCCACCTTTCGAGTTAACGGTCAGTGCCTAAAGCCATATCTAGATCATGATCCGCTGATCGTTAACATTGTGCCTATTCATTTTGCATGAGATGTGGTCTTTGATTCACATCATTTGCATCTCATGCCTGATTATCACTTCTCCTTCGCAACTATATAGATCCAGTTGTCCATATCGCACATTCTTTTGTCTAACACCCATCTTCATCTTAGGATTATGTTGTACTTAGGGTGTACTTTACCCTAAGTATGGGGGGGTGTCTGACTTGTGATTATATGTTTGATTCTTTTTACCTTTGTTTTGTTGCCTATACTTAGGGATATTTTACCCTAAGTATAGGGGAGGCAGACCCTGTACATTCTAACCCTCGATTTCCCCTTATGTATAGACTTCTATACTTAGGATTACTTGATCCTAAGTATAGGAGGTCACCCACCTCTATTCATTGTATTTTTTTCACTTGTCGTTGTAGTATAGCATTCTTTTCATTTCCCAATACTCAGCATGAGTTATGTCTTCCTTTCATCGCTCCTTGATCACTCTGAGGACATCGTTCAATCTAAGTATAGGGGGATGTCGTATATATTGTATATATACTTTAGCCATAACTCGTACTTTGTGTGAGCATATTAATGAAGTAAATGGCTAAAAACCTTAAACCTAAAGATCACAAAAAAAATTTAAAATTTTTCTTGTACATGTATTTATAAATAACTTTTGTAAAAACTACTTTTGTACAAATGTTTGTAAAAATGTTTTAATTGTAAAAAGTTTGTAAACACTTTTTGTATCAAAACTATGTATATAGTACAAATTTTTTGAAAAACACTTGGAAAATAAAAGTTTGCAAAAAATTGATTGTAAATGTTTGTAAATATTTTGCAAAACATCTTCTTCTTCCTTGCATTAAAAAATTTTCATAAAATTTGCATATTTTGAAAATTGCATAAAAAGCGTTTTGTGCATATTTATTTGTATACTCTTCTGAATCATAGATGGCATTTAAACTAGTCCAGAAATAATTTGGAAAATGGAGCTTGGTTAAGACTTTAATTCACCTAACTTCAGAAGAACCTCATTGGATTTGGGGTTAAGATTTTTCAGGTCCATAGTGACTTAATTCTTTGAGTCCACTAGGCTATGTTCACATATCATCTTGATGAGCCTATGTAGAACACTTAACATCACACGCATGACTCTCAGAGACAATGGCTTGATTTGTACACACAACGTACATGTAGCTCAACACAGATGAGGTGGTGAGGAGGAAAAAATCTTTGGCTTGGGGTAGCATACGAGGGTAGTACTTCTAGGCGGAACCTCTCGTCTTCCTTTAGGGAGGGATGTGCACTTCAACCTGGTCTAGTAGCATTGAGGTCTAAAGACAGGAGTCTATGGGTTGCAACAATGATTCAAAAGAGGGATACCCTAATGGCTCAAGAAGAAAAACTCCTTATGTACATGCTGCACCATGTAAATATGTTGTATATATGCACATCGAAAAAAATGTGCAAAAATAAAGAAAAACTCCAAAAAAGGGGACATGCCTGATTGAAAATAAAATGCATGCCGGAGTGTATATAGTGAATATGCAAAGCTTATGTATTCCACCTTCTCATCTTATGAAGCTTGCAGCAGGAGACTTAGCTACACTGGTTAGGCTCCCAGGGATACATGGCTACACTGGTCACAGCCCATTCTCTTCTTTCCCCTCTTCTTGACCTGGTTGAACTTGAACTTAGAAGGGAATACACTGCTCCTCGAGGAAAGAGCTGCTAGACTAGGGAATCAGAGTTACCTTGTCGAGGGAGGCTGTTGCTTTGTTATTTCTGAGGTGGAAAGCTGCATATCATTTACACAGTACAAGGACAGATGCATAGTCATTAGAGTTTGCGTATGTAGACTTGTTCTGACCTGATTTATTGAGGAGTCTTGACCATAGCATTGTGGAAATTAGAGGCTGTTGAGTCTTAAACCCATCTCCCAATAAGGTTCCGACAAACTAACAATCCAAAGGACCAACTGAGCTCCATACTCCAATTTAATGAAGATAAGTTTAATAATCAACCTTGATTCATTTTCTTTTCATTTCTTTTTGACTTTCACTTCTTTTTCAAATAAGTGTTTGCTAAGGGACTAACAAAGTTAAAGTATAGGGGGTGATGAATCCATGATTCTCACTCTTTATTCTTTTATTTTAGCTCTTTTTCTTGGCAAAACATCATGTAAATACCTGTAAATATAATAACTTAGCCACTTGCATGCCTTTGTTAATATTGCATAATTAGCATATTTTTGGATAAATAAAAGAATAAAGGAAAAGAAAAAGAATAATGTATTTAGAATAAATATAGAGTGACCCGAATCCCGAGAGAAGGTCAAGCCTTAACTTGACCGCAAAATAAAATAAGTAAAGAGAGATATCAACTATGTGTTGTATATATGACCTATACTTGTGCATATTATTTACATATTTATTTTTGACAAATAATATTAAATTATTCTTTTTACACCCTTGTATATAATCCTAAAAATAAGATAAAAATAAAATAAAATCATGAAAATAAATTAAAAATAAAATGTACAATTACTTGTACAAAATGAACCTGTATATATTACATTCACTAATTATTATGTACCCTTAAATATTTTATAAAAAAAATAAAATTATTTTATATTCTTAAATCAGTTTTGAAAATAAATAAAATATAAAATAAGGGTATTTATGTAAAAATAATAAAATAAAAATACTTGCATATAATATATAGGTATGTTATACACGTATATAATATATATTGCATATACGTTATTTTATTTTTTTATAAAAATGATTAAAAATAATAAAAAATAGTTTGAAAAATAACACACATTTTTTATTTTATATAATTTTAAATACATATACCATTTTTTCGAATTTTTAATTATTTTGTATATTCTTGCTCTCTGATTGGTCCACCTGGGATCGCTGACCTTGGTCAACCCTCCCTTTCAGCTGGGTCAAACCCGACTCTAGCTCGCTGGATCTTTTCTCTCTTTTTCCCTACCCGACTCCGATAATTTCTCACCTCGATTTTTGGACCCAATATTCCTCGGACATCCGTGATCTTCGTAGATCCCTAGGATCATCCGGATCCCCCTACGATTAGGCTCCATCTTGTGATATTTTCAGACCTCTGAGAACCCTATAAATGCTCTCATCCACCTCCACAGCTAGGTAGCTCATCCCTCATGCCCCTTTTTTCTCTAGACACCCTCAGTAGTGTGACAACTGCTCGAGGACCCGTTTAGGATTGGTTGGAGGTGTGTGTAGACTTGTAGGTCATCGCGTCGTCGGAGTTCCACCACGAGTAGCCACTCCACCTACCACAGCGTGATTGAGGCCATCACCCCGACATCCACCTTCTCCTGGAGCTTCTAAGCTCATTGGTAGCTTCATGTAACGTTTTCATACCCTACTTTTATCCTTTTGACTCAATTCGTCTGTTCAGATCAGCTGCCGGTTCCCTTCCTCCGACCAGCTGGTCGAAGCCTTTTTCCACTCATCCCCCCGTTCCGATCGACTACACGTTTCGCCTCCCATCATCCCACACAATCTGATCATCCTGAATCGTGCTCTCCAGAGCAATATTAGACTCGGGCTCCATCCCTCACCTTCGGCGGAGACCCAAAGCTCATCCCCTTCGCTCCCCTTATCCTGACATGCAATAAACGACTGCCGGAGCTTTATCTTCGAGCGTTACTTCCTTTGCAGGTATCCGCGTACGCATGAGAAGTATTCAGGCCCGTCGACTGCTCAGGCGGAGCAGCTCCAGATGGAGCATCACCTCCCCGTCCATCCAACCGCTCGCCGCCACATCGGAGACCACCACTTAACACAGAGGAGCTTCATGATTGGGTTGGACCTCTCAGCGATGTTAGGGAGTCTGTGGATCTTCCTCCACGGTCACTTGAAGTTCGTTCAAGCAGAGTTCTTCCACCATCTTCAGCCGCCGTCAGATCTGGACCACTTCATCCAGATTCCATCCCAACTATCCATCAGTCCCCTTTTTCAGATACACCAGATGTATTATTAACTTCCATCAAGGCTGACATTCCCTGCACTGTTTGATCGGGTCGGAAGCCATCAGACCCGTACACCTGCTCCACACGTCTGAGCCGTCAGATCCATAGTAGAGCAGATCCCCACCTTCAGCAGTCGCCTTCACGAGAGCCTGCCACGCGTCCCCATGTGCCTGCCTCGCACATGTCTGAAAGGGTATATTTCCCTTTTTATCCTGCATGTTTTCGTATTTCGCTTTAGTCCACTAAATAAATATTGTAGTTAAGACATTTTGTAGTTTGGACCTTGTATTTTTATATATTTGTATTTTAGTCCCTTTCCGTTTGTGGCATGTGTCTGCCCGTGTGACTTCTAGGGTTATTTGTATTGTATGCCCTACACTTTTAATATGTTCTGAATCGAATGGCATGCTTTTAGTATTTACATATATGCCCCATGTGAGTTTGGATTACGTGTGTCGCATGTACTTGACTGGGATTTTTGCAGATTGAGCCCTAAAGTTTTGTACCGTGTTATCAGTTGGCCCATAACTTGAAATATTTGCAACAAGATCCATGTAAACTACGATTAATAGCTTTTTTTTATTAGAATTAATAAATAGCATATTACAAAATCACATAAAAATTACTACTAACTCCTAGTGGCATGTAATATTTACTATGATATTCTTGAATTGATTTCTTTGCATTTTATAATTTTAAAAATTCAAAAACCTTTAAAAAATTCCCTGTTTAGATTAGAAAAATCATAAAAATTTGAAAAACACTTTAAATTTCCAAAAAAATTATTGTTAATGTCTTTTTGTGTGTTTTATTTACAATATTATTTTTTTGAAAATTCCTCACAAAAACCCTTAAAATTGCAAAAAAGTAAAATCTTATAAACATACATAAAATAAAAAAAAAATCCAAAAGTTGTATTTCCAGTTCCTGTTTGTAGCATTATATATCTATTTTCTCATAAAATTGCCATCCAGGATTTATGGCATTTTAGATATTTTTAACTTACAATTTACTCCCGAGTGTGCACTATTTGCATTTTTCTATTTATTTGATTTTTAGAAAATTACAAAAACATCTGAAAAATCCCAGAAAATTACCAAAAACATTTCAAAACATTAAAAATCAAAAAAGATTTTTATCCTAATTTTCTAAGCATTTTAGTCTTATAGAAAAAATCCAAAAAGATTGTTGTGTGCCTTTTTCTTATTTTTGTTGATTTTGTTTCCTTATTAAAAATTAAAAATTTGCAAAATTAAAAACCAATAAATATGTTTTATTTTATTTTTGAGATTTGACTACTTCGTAGATTTTTCGTGCTCCTTGTGTTCGACCCTGGTTGATATACCAGGTAAATAAAATAGTGAACCGCTTACACACGTGTTGATTGTTTTGATTAATTTCTTTGAGTGGCTCATTTCTTCTTGTTGAGCCCATTTTATTGGTTGGGGTCCCAATGACCTTGTTTATTTCTTGATACTTAACCTTGATTGATTGGACGCTCATCAGAATGTCTACATTGCCGGGGAGCACGGCTTAGTAGTCATTTTCCTTTTATTTCGCTTTTATTATTTTCTTGCCTCTATTTGATATAACTAATTTCTAACACATTTTTGTTTCACTTTCTGTGTAAGGAATTGCCCGAGGATGCTTCGGCTTTCTGTAGGAGGAGACCACAGCTGTGGAGGAGTAGAGGAGAGAGTAGTTATGGCCTATAGATTAGATTTATTTTCTGCAAAACAATTATTGTTGTAATAACTAGACTCTTGGACTTTGAGACTCTATTGAGCACTTAGACTCATAGGGTTTGTTTCGTCGAGTACTGGTGTACTCGGGGGACCTTACCAGATTTTTCACAGTTTTAGTTTTATCGCCTTTTATTTTCTTTTGATTCACGAAGTTTTAGCCCTTAGACTTAGGACTTTTGTTGATTGTGACGTAATTAGCTAAGGCCCCGCACCTAATTATTTATATGTTCATATAGATTGTAATTGAACCTAGCTAATAATCGATAATAAAAAGCTAACGTAATCGATTGAGAGGCCACACACCACTAGAGGTCATATACAGCGATGGTAGGATCCGTTGTGGCAGACACGATCGACATTTGAGACCAAACTCAGACCTCTCTCTCTGATTAGTTAGCCTTCTGTTCTTCACGATCAATAGAAGTTGCTCGTCTAAGGCCGATTTCTTCGTTGCATCATTTAGTTAGTTTATTTCTGTCTTTTAATTTTGTGCGGATCACCCTGCATGTAGAGTGTTGGAGTCAGGTACACATTTCTATCTCTGCATGCATCATAGTGTTTAATCACGCATCAACATTTTCGACTTCCTCCCCCTATTTTATTGGATTCAAAATAACCCAGGAAATCAAAAAATTCAATAGGCGTTGCTTTATTTCAGAAAATACCTAAAAAGTGAAAATAAATAAAATTGAGATTGTTAATGCAAACTTGACCCTAAAATACACTTCATTCAAAAATCTTGTTTTGGGGAGTGGAACCCCCTCATTGATTGATTTATCTGCAATGAGAGAGTGACCTGCACACTAGGCTTGAGTCGTACCTAAACTCTTTTCAGACTACGGGTCTTGCGGATGGTTGTTCTCTATTGAGGATTTCACTAGGTAGCAGGTAATCGGTCTGGTACTTCCTTAGCAAATTGGGTAGATCTGGTAGCTGATAAACGGTCCACACCCATACTGGTTGGGTGAAGAGCGTCTTACTGCCCTTATTAATTTAATTAATATAATGGTCAAGTTAATCGTTGTTTCGTTCGTTGCAGTCAGATAATAAGAGCTAATAAAAAATCCCTTTTAATTAAAGTCCAATTAATTTCGAGCAGTAATTTTTTTTACTTGGGCAAGCCCAAGGTCGAACTCAGGGAGGCAACTGTCTCCTTAGGTAGATTTTAAGCAAATTTTTAAGGTCGGATTTTCAGAAGGTAATTTTTTGGATCTTTTTCAATATATTTTATGCAAGAAGGAAAAAACACATGCAAAATCAGGCCAGTTTACAAGTGAATTTAAAAAAGTGATCAAATCAAGTCCAAAAATTATGAAACTTGGCCAAATGGTGGAATGCAATGAAATTGAGCTACCCTAATTTTTTTAGAATTTTCTGACACTATATGAATTTACTGTGAATTAAAAATGAATGCAAGGTGATTTTGACTAAATTAATTTTAATAAATACCAAATCACAATATTTTTAGATATAAAAATTATCCTAGATAGATCTAAGTGCGAAGAATCAAGGAAAATTAATAGACCTAAATTTTTATGTAATGGACTTATTAAAAATTAATTAAGGAAATCACAAATGATTTATTCAGGCCTCAGGGTGCGTGCAAATGAGACGATTGTTGGATGCAATGTAAACTTAATTATCCTAGGTCTAATATGATTTTTTGGTGATTTTTGGAGTCACAAAGAAATTACTACAAATTAGAAGGCATAAATGGGAAAAATATGACAAAATTCCACCATTTAATTATAATAAAATCCAATGTTATCACAAAAATATGACAAGTGTCACATATAAAAGAGGACAAATTAAGCTACACAATGCAATTTTCAAATTTGAAAAACAAGTTAAAATGATTGCCTAGAGATACGTGCAAAGACAGGGGCCTAGCTGCAATTACTGTTAATAAAATTGATGAAACTTAAACATGCTGACAGGGACAAATGTGCAATTACCTATAGTGAGGGGGGTATGTGTGCAAAATACCCATAGAACACGTACGCCTCATGTGGGGGCTCCTGGCAAGGACTGGAATGTAATTTTCTAAACCTTCAGGGGCCTCGCTACAAAATACCCAAGCTACACGTGAAAACCACTTGGGGTCCCAGGCTCGGTTGGCTTCGGAGGCTCGGGTTGAGGCTCGAGTGACTCTGGAGGCTCGGACTCCGCTCGGATGGAGGCTCGGCTAGCTTCGGGGGATCTGAGCCTGATGGTCGGGGAAGAGGCTCGGAGTAGGCGACGTGGCGCGCTGTGGACCACTGTATGAGGTGAGGATCCAATGGTTGCTGGTGGCTGGCGCGTGGCATGCAGCGACCCGTTGGATCAAGATCGATCCAACGGTCTCTGGAGCTCGATGAAGGTGGACACATGGACGATCAAGCGCCGTTGGATCAGGATGAATCCAACGGCTCCCTGAAGCTCGGTGCGAATGGCGACATGGTTCAATCAGGTGCGTAGGATCCTCTTGATCCTATAGCTGCGGTACCAAGGCGACGTGGCATCCTCTAGACCGTCCGATCAAGGGGATCGAACGGCTGCTGCTCTTCATCTTCAACTCATCCGCCGCCTCCTACGGCGGAGGTGGCTGCGCTCCGGTGAAGGGGGTCTAGCTCCGCCCCCTCATATGGTCGTCGATGAAGGTCGCCGGTGGCTCCCAAGTAGCTGGGATGAATCGTGGAGGCGTCGGGGATCCGCCGGAGGTCTCAGGAGTGGCTGGACTGCTCTGGAGATCGGAGGCGAAGAAGCTCGAAGGAGCTCCGATGAAGTTTCGACCAGTCGAAGATGAAGTACCTGCATGGGGTTAGTGTAATAGCCGAGGCGTGCTACGTGAGCGTGGAGTGACCGTGAGTGTGGGGGGAGGCCTGAGGGGTGATGAAGTGGTCCGATGATCGAGCTCCACCCAGGTGGCGGAGCTTCCATCGGCGTGTGGTGGAGTGTGTCGTCGAAGAAGATGAAGGCATGCACGAAGATGCCAGCTCCGAGGCGAAGCTCGGAGGATGGCCAGCGGAGCGTGAAGTGGATCGTGTGCGGTGAATAAAATAGGAGAAAAAGCAAGAAAAAGAAGAAGAAGATCGGGAGGGAGATGGAGGCTTTTACATGGGAATGGAGCTCAAAGGTGTGCTCCTGGTCGTCGCTCAAAGGACAGTAGGTTGTCCTGAGCTCGTGCAGCTCATGGAGGAGGCTGCGGCACGGCGGGGGATGGCCGTGGGTCTCACAGGAGGTGGATCTCGGTCGTCGCTCAATGTCTCCTCAAATCGATGTCACCAAGATGATGGTCAGAGCTCGGGGATTCTCTCCGTGATGGCGGATGGGGCTGACAGTCGACGGTGGGGGCGTATTTATAGGTGGAAGGCGACGGCATAGGTGGTAAAGTGGTGGAGTTGGTGGACGTCGTGGAGCGAGGTGGAGGGAGTTCATGGTGTTCGAGGGGGTCGGCGAGGATGAGGGAAGAGTGGGGTATGTCATGGAGGTGACAGGAAGCGGAGAGGGTGGCCGAAGTGGCTCCCAAAATAGGAAGGGGGCGGCACGCGCGTGAGGTGGGCGACGTTGGGCGCGGGCCAATCGGGAGGTAGAAGACGACTTCTTGACCGTTGGATCGAGCGATCCAACGGTCAGGAGAAGGGCGGAAGCGGAAGGTGAGGATTAGATCGGCAGAGCGAAATCAAAGGCGCAGGGCGCACCATGTGGCAGCCATGGGTAGGGGCACTAGCGCGCGATGGAGATGAAGCCCTGGGATTTGATCGAACGGTTGAGATCCAAAGTGAGGTGAATGGCCATGATGGGGTGCTTCTGGCGAAGATCGGAGGGCGTGGATGCAGCCACGTGGCGCAAGGAGAACGCGACGCTGTCTAACGGTCCAGATGAGATCCAAGGCCTGATCGAATGGCTGGGAAGCATTGTGGCTTGGATGGCCCAGATCAAGAGAGAGGAAGGGCGATCGGACGGTGGAAATGGAAGGGAGCGTGGCGCGCAAAGGAGCGGGCCGCGTGGCGCAATCAGAGGGCGCCACGTGGCCAGCTTTGAGTGGCTGAGAAAGAAAATGAAATTAGAGAGAGAAGGAGGCCGAATTTGAAAAAACGCAAAACATGAAAGTTGTAGATCTCGATAATATCTACAAGTTTCATGTTGACCAAAAATTGTGATGAGGTCAAATATGATACAAAAATACTAGAGTACAAATATACATACATATAGTGTACAAAGGAGCCCAAAAACCAAAGTTTTGCATACGAGCTCCGAATTGAATGAAATTGGTCTCATTTTAAAGGTCTCTGGATGTGTATTAATCAGAAGGTGATTAGACCAAATTCGGAGGTTGCATGAGAAGGATATGTTCATTCTAAGGTCTAGGTTCTCCAACTGGGTTTGGGGCTTTATTTGACAATTTACAGGATAGGGATTTTTGGCCTTCTTCCTTATATTATTAAGTAGTAATATACATAGTATAGGGAAGGTGCTATTTGATTTTAGAGGGGATATAATTAGGCAAATTATTAAGAGTATTTTACAAGTAGATTTTACAAATGAATTGGCATCTTATTTAATGAAAATATGAATGATAAAATGCATGTATTGTGAATGCATGTCTGAATGCAAGGGAAATATGCTGCTAAATACTTGGGAACAAGGCTCTATTTTCAACTTTAAGAGTGATGAATCACAGATTCATCACTGGGAAAAGCTTGCTGTGAGATTGGGTCAGTCTCTTGGGAGCATCGGGTTCCCAGCATCTCTCTTAATCGCTCTGATAGCTTGATTTATAACCTAAATAAAAATTGACCAGATTAACAACCGATCTTCATGGTCATCAACTAAAGTGTTGAGTAGGTGAAAAAGGGGTTTGTTTTATCATCTTGTTTGCATCCAGATCTCATCGTCATAAATCCCCACATCACGATGATGGGAAAGGGGGTCCCTTAGGCTGCCTTTGACAGCACCACTTCTGAGCACTCCTTTCCATTCATCTAGGCAGCTTCAGAGAGCCCAGACCCGCTCTCTGAACCTGAGTTCACTACCACCCTGTTCCCCCTCGATCACCCTTCTTCTAGTCCTGAGGTGCCAGAGCAGAGGCCATCACAGTTATATGTCCATTTGACAGCACCTGAGTTGGGGCCTTTTGCCTTTGTAGAGACCCAAGAGATGGCCAACAATGAGGGATGCACCGATGATCAGCCGCAGGGATCAGCATACGTACTTGGCCAAGCCGCCATCAACAACACACTCTTAGCCTCCTTGGAGATGATGCAGCGCCAGATTAGAGACCAGGGAGCCTTCATGACAAAGGTGCGCTGAGAGATGACAGAGATGAGAGTCGCTAGAGGATAGCCGTAGAGACCAGCCGATGGAGAGATACCAGCAACTGGAGGAAGAGACAGATGTCTAGATGATCATTCAAAGCCAAGGCCACCACATACGATGAGGCAGTTGCACAACCCTTGTGCAACTCTCACCCACCGTTGGATTCAGCTTCTAGAGATCCTGGGCAATTTCGAGCTTCGCCTCCATACTATTCAGCTTTTGCCCAAGTTCCATGGGCTAGCCACCGAGGAGCCACACCTCCATCTCCAAAAGTTTGAGATGATATGCAGTACTGTCCTTGACAGATTTGTGGATGAGGACACGATCAAGATGATCGCCTTCCCGTTCTTATTAGTTGACAGAGTATCCTATTGGTATGTCACCACCTGGGAGCAGCTCCGAACCAAGTACTTGAACAAGTACTATCTACTAGGCTCGACCAATGCATCGCGAGCTATGATCAACGATTTCACTAAGACCCTGAACAAGTAGTTTGACGAGGCTTGTGATTGATTCCGAGAGCTCATCGACCAGTATCCACATCACGAGATATCGAAGCCCAACCTAGTCCAGAGTTTCTTTTGTGGGCTAACACCGGAGCTGTAGGGGCTAGTTAACACGTCATGTGGAGGGTCATACTTTACCAAGGATGAGGACCAAGTCTGGGCCATCTATGAGGAGATGGTAGAGAACTACAAGGTGATCTCTCAGATTAGGGTCTACACTAAGGGGAAGCCCCTCCCTCAGGCCATGTCCTACCAAAGGATTGCACGAGTCGATGCGGTCCTTCTACGTCGTCAGCAACAACAGAGACCGAGTCCTCAGCCGCTGACATGGAGATCATCAACAAGAAGCTAAACCGCGTCAAGATTATTGAGAAGAAGCAGTGACAGGGCCTTACACAGATCGGCCAGTTGGCACAGACACTGAATGACCTGAAGACTCATATCATGTATCTCCAGGAGGCACAGACGGCTCCACAGCCTCGTCTTAGGTCACGGGATGATCCCAGCAACAGCAACTCCACCCAACCTTCTCCACATACTGCTAGGTTCACCACATCCAGGCAGAGCCAGTCCAACAGCTACAACCCTACCACCAACCACCACCATCTCAGGACACTCAGATGGAGGTATATCAGCCGGATCAGCCCCTAGTAGTTCCTCCCCCTCCACCTTTTGAGCAGGAGCTGTTGATGGAAGTCAAAGGGATTTGGTACGATCTGTACCACATGTGTTGGAGTCAGGTACATATTCTTATCTCTGCATGCATCATAGTATTTGATCGTGCATCAGCTTTTTCGATTTCCTCCCCATATTTTATAGGATTCCAAAAATAACCTAAGAAATCGAAAAATTCGTTAGGCGTTGCTTTATTTCAAAAAATACCTAGAAAGTGAAAACAAAAAATATTTGTGACTACTAATGCAAACTTAACCCTAAAATACACTTCATTTAAAAATCTTGTTTTGGGGAGAGGCACCTCCTCATTGATTGATTTATCTGCAGCAAGAGAGTGACCCGCACACTAGGCAAGAGCCATACCCGAACTCTTTTCAGACTACTGGTCTTGTGGATGGTTGTTTTCTAGTTAGGATTTCACTGAGTAGCTGGTAATCGGTCCGGGAATTCATTAGAAGATTGGGCAGATCGGGTAGCCGATAAACGGTCCACACCCATACTGGCTGGGAAAAACTACATGTGAGATTGGGCCAGTCTCCTAGGAGCATCGGGTTCCCAATAGCTCGCTTAGTCGCTATGATATCTTGATTTATCACCTAAATAAAAATTGACCAGATTAATGACCGATCCTCACGGTCATCAGCTCAAGTGTTGAGTAGGTGAAAAAGGGGTTTGTTTTCTCATCTTGTTTGCATCCAGATCTTATCGTCATAAATCCCCACATCACGTTGATGGGAAGGGGTCCCTTAGGCTACCTCTGACAGCAGCGCTTCCGAGCACTCCTTTCCATTCATCTAAGTCAGCTTCAGAGAGCCCAAACCCTCTCTCTGAACCTAAGTTTGCTACATCCCTGTCCCCCCTCGACCATCCTTCTTCCAGTCTTGAGGTGCCAGAGCAGTGGCCAGCACAGTTATATGTCCATTTGATGGCACCTAAGTTGGGGTCTCTTGCCTTTGTAAAGACCTAAGAGATGGCCAGCAGTGAGGGACGCACTGATGAGTAGCCGCAGGGATCAACGTACGTACTTGACCAGGCCACCATCAACTACACACTCTTATCCTCCTTGGAGACGATGTAGCACCAGATTAGAGACCAAGGAGTCATCATGACAGAGGTGCGCCGAGAGCTGAGGAAGATGAGAGTTGCTAGATGAGCACCACATAGACCAGCCGGTGGAGAGGTACTAGCAGCTGGAGGAAGAGACAAACATCCAGATGATCAACCAAAGCTAAGGCAACCACGTACGATGAGACAGTTGCACAATTCTGGTGCAACTCTCACACACCGTTAGATTCAGCTTCTAGAGATCCTTGGCGATTTCGAGCTTCGCCTCCAGACTATTCAGCTTCTGCCCAAGTTCCATGGACTAGCCAACAAGGAGCCATACATCCATCTCCATAAGTTTGAGATGATATGCAATACCGTCCACAACATATTCGTGGAGGAGGATACGATCAAGATGATCATCTTCCCATTCTCATTAGTTGACAGAGTAGCCTATTGGTATGTCACCACCTGGGAGCGGCTTCAAACCAAGTACTTGAACAAGTACTATCTACTCGGCCGAACCAATGCAACGCGAGCTATGATCAACGATTTCACTATGACCCCGAATGAGCAGTTTCACGAGGCTTGGTATCGGTTCAGAGAGCTCATCAACCGGTATCCACATCATGAGATATCCATGCCTAACCTAGTCCAGAGCTTCTTTTGTGGGATGACACCGGAGGTGCAGGGGCTAGTTAACACCTCATGTGGAGGGTCTTACTTTGCCAAGGATGAGGACCAAGTCTGGGCCATCTACGAGGAGATGGTAGAGAACTACATGGTGATCTCTCAGACTAGGGTCTACACTAAGGGGAAGCCCCTCCCTCAGGCCATGTCCTACCATAGGATTGCATGAGTCAATGTCGCTCCTTCTACGTCATCAACAGCAGCAGAGATCGAGTCCTCAACCGCTGACATGGTGATCATCAACGAGGTGCTGGACCGCATCGAGATTATTGAGAAGAAGCAGTGCTAGGGCCTTACACAGATCGACCAGTTGGCACAAACACTGAATGACTTGAAGACTCATATCATGTGTCTCCAGGAGGCACGGACGGCTCCACAACCCTGTCTCAGGTCATGAGCTGATACCAGCAGCAACAGTAGCTCCACCCAGCCTTCTACCACATATCGCTAGGTTCACCACATCCAGGTAGAGCCAGTCCAGCAGCTGCAGCCCTACCACCAGCCACCACCATCTCAGGACACTCAGATGGTGGTCTATCAACCAGATCAGCCCCTAGTAGTTCTTCCCCCTCCACCTTTTGAGCATGAGCCATTGATGGAAGTCAAAGGGATTTGGTACGACCGGTACCACATGTGTTGGAGTCAGGTACATATTTCTATCTCTGCATGCATCATAGTGTTTGATCGCACATCAGCTTTTTTGACATCCTCCTGCCATTTTATTGGATTCAAAATAACCCAAGAAATCAAAAAATTCGTTAGGCGTTGCTTTATTTTTGAAAATACCTAGAAAGTGAAAACAAAAAAAATTTGGACTGCTAATGCAAACTTGGCCCTAAAATACACTTCATTTAAAAATCTTGTTGTGGGGAGAGGCACCCTCTCATTGATTGACTTATCTACAGCGAGAGAGTGACCCGCACACTAGGCAAGAGCCATACCTGATCTCTTTTCAGACTACTGGTCTTGTGGATGGTTGTTTTCTAGTTAGGATTTCACCGAGTAGCTGGTAATCGGTCCAGGACTTCCTTAGAAGATCGGGCAGATCGAGTAGACGGTAAATGGTCCACACCCATACTGGCTGGGATAAACTAACTTTGAGATTGGGCCAGTCTCCTGGGAGCATCGGGTTCCCAATATATCGCTTAGTCGCTCTGATATCTTGATTTATCACCTAAATAAATATTGACCAGATTAATGACCGATCCTTCACGGTCATCAGCTCCAGTGTTGAGTAGGTAAAAAAGGAGTTTGTTTTCTCATCTTGTTTGCATCTAGATCTCATCGTCATAAATCCCCACATCATGATGATGGGAAGGGGGTCCCTTAGGCTACCTTTGACAGCACCGCTTCCGAGCACTCCTTTCCATTCATCTATGGCAGCTTCAGAGAGCCCAGAACCTCTCTCTGAACCTAAGTTCACTACGACCCTGTTCCCCCTCAACCACCCTTCTTCCAGTCCTGAGGTGCCAGAGTAGAGGCCAACACAATTATATGTCCATTTGACGGCAACTAAGTTGGGTCTCTTGTCTTTGTAGTGATCTAAGAGATGGCCAACAGTGAGGGATGCACTGATGAGCAGCCGTAGGGATCAGCGTACGTACTTGACCAGGCCGCCATCAACTACACACTCTTAGCCTCCTTGGAGACGATGCAGTGCCAGATTAGAGACCAGGGAGCCTTCATGACAGAGGTGCGGCGAGAGTTGACAGAGATGAGAGCTGCTAGATGAGTGCCACAAAGATCAATAGGTGGAGAGATACCAGCAGCTGGAGGAAGAGACGGACGTCTAGATGATCAACCAAAGTCAAGGCCACTACGTACGATGAGACAGTTGCACAATCCTGGTGCAAGTCCCACACACCGTTGGATTTGGCTTCCGGAGATTCTGGGAGATTTCGAGCTTTACCTCAAGACTATTCAGCTTCTGCCCAAGTTCCATGGGCTAGCCATTGAGAAGCCACACCTCCATCTCTATAAGTTTGAGATGATATGCAGTACTGTCCACGACATATTCGTGGGCGAGGACATGATCAAGATGATAGCCTTCCCATTCTCGTTAGGTGACATAGTAGCCTATTGGCTGAAGCACTTGGGGAGGTATGTCACCACCTGGGAGCATCTCCAGACTGAGTACATGAACAAGTACTATTTACTCGGCCGGATCAATGCACCGTGAGCTATGATCAATAATTTCACTATGATCCCGAATGAGCAGTTTCACGAGGCTTGGGATTGATTCCGAGGGCTCATCGACATGTGTTCACATCATGAGATATCCAAGCGCAACCTAGTCCAGAGTTTCTTTTGTGGGCTGACACCGGAACTGCAGGGGCTAGTTAACGCCTCATGTGGAGGGTCGTACTTTGCCAAGGGGAAGCCCCTCCCTCAGACCGTTTCCTACTAGAGGATTGCACGAGTCGATGCCGATCCTTCTATGTCATCAGCAGTAGCATAGACTGAGTCCTCAGCCGGTGACTTGGGGATCATCAGCGAGAAGCTGGACCGCATCGAGATTATTGAGAAGAAGCAGTTCCAAGGCCTTACACAAATCGACCATTTGGCACAGACACTGAATGACCTCAAGACTCATATCATGTGTCTTCAGGAGGTACAGTCGGCTCCACCGCCCCATCTCAGGTCACAAGCTGATCCTAGTAGCAGCAGCTGCAGCCAGCCTTCTGCCACATACCGTCGGGTTCACCACATCCAGGCAGAGCCAGTCTAGCAGCTGCAGCCCTACCACCAGCCACCACCAATTTAGGACACTAAGATGGTGGTCTATCAGCTGGATCAACCCCTGGCAGTTCTTCCCCCTTCACCTTTTGAGCAGGAGCCATTGATGTAAGTCAACGGGATTTGGTACGACCAATACTAACAACAGCCCAGGATCCGTCGTGATCACCCAGGATTCCGATGGTCCACTGGAGGCACCTCGTTCTAGCAACAACCTCCATCTTAGGGTGGACAGAGTATCCAGCATCAACAACCCCATCACTCCAGTAACAGCAGCAGTACCGACAGGGTCCTCGTCCCTCATACCAGGGACAACATTGGAGGCATCCACAATCACCTCACCAGCAGTACTCCCAGCCTTCTCCTCATTACAAGAAGACTCAACCTCGTTTCCAGCGAGGCAACCCATCTGATTCTCATGGACCTATCTATGAGAACCCAGCCCTTGACGACCTCGCCTGCCTACTTTTGACCAGTAGGAATCCTTCCAGCGAGAGATGGACGAGTTCCGATAGGAGATGAGGGAGATCATCAAGGGTAAGGCCGCCATACCCGCTCAGATCAAATCGAACCCGAATAACCTCAAGAGGAAATTTGAGCAGGTACAGTTTACAAAGACTACCACTCCTAGTGATACGCTGGGTGATATATCTTGCTATGTGTTTGATGCTGATTTTGTGACACTTAGGAGAGGTAGGATGCCAGTCGGCGACGCCTCATTTGAGTGACAACCCCATGGAGATTCATGAGTGCTAGACGAGGAGGATAGCAATACTAATGCCACAAATGATGATGATGATGATGGTGCTAAAGCCACCAAGGACATAGATCCAGCCGATGGTACTAAGGCTATCGTGATTCCAGATGCAGCCGGTGGTACCGATGCCACCAATTCTCCAGTTACTGAGCCAGAGAGCAGTGCTAATGCCGCAAAGACAGATGCCGTGGGTGGTGCTGATGGTGACACTTCTCCTTCAGTTGTGTTACCATTTCTTGTATCTCAGGACAGAAAAGCACAACAAATAGAAAAATGGAAAATACCAAAAATATGAAGAAATGAAAGGTTTCTGCTTCTTTTTCGAGTCCATGTGTTGCATGATGATGATTGTATGGATTCCATCCTTTCACATACACAGGAGCATGTTCCTGACCCTCATTTCTCTGGAGAGGGTCTATCCATCCCCTTCCTTCAAGCACTCTACTTAGCGAAGGGGAATAAACCCAAAAACCCAAAAAATGACACCAGTTAGAGTTCAGCCATCTGATGATTGATATATTCCAGATTCAGCTGACTCTACAGAAGGAACTAGAGCACATCCCTCTCTTCTAGAAGAATTTGAGAGAGAAGATGACCATTCACAGACAGAGAAGGAACCACAATGCACAGATCAATGTGCTGACCCGTGCCACCTGCTTCGCCATTCAGAACCGATTGCCAGCCAAGAGACCTGATGTAGGAGCTCCATATGTAAGATGCCACATCCATGAGCCGTAGTTAGATCATACCCTATTAGACAACGAGTCTTCTGTTAACCTCCTTCCATCTGCCTTACTCGACCGATTCGAGTTCGACCCTCTTCGACAGAGCAGGGCAGTCCTTCAGTTTGCTGATAGATATGTCAAGAGGCCGAAGGGGTTATTGAAGGATGTGTTTGTCACAATTCAAGGCCTGAAATTCCTCGTGGATTTTATTGTATTGGACATGGAGATCCCTGAGTCTGTGACAGATACACCCATCATACTAGGATGCCCATTCTTTGCCACAGCCAAGGTAATGTTAGACCATGATAGTGGGAATGTATACTTTCTCATCGAGGGTGAAAGTGTACAAATAGAGACGATCGAGGAGACCAAAGCGAGAGATTCAGCTTGCTCTGAGTGGTCCAGCGATACAGAGCATATGACAGATGTTGAGCAAGACGTCCACCAGGAGTGCGACTTTTGGATCACTGATAATCACGAAATTGAGAGCAGTCATATTGATTCACAAGGCGAATCAACAGTCGATGTCTTGACCACTACAAAATCCCGTAATTAATCAACAATGAACCCACAATCAAATATCAAACAATGACAAGCAAATGTGGAGTCAAATTTTTTTTAACTCTACATAAAAGATGTATAGGTGCAAGTATGTAGAGAGTTCGAACACAGGGAGCAAGGCAGGATAGATCAAGCTAAGTGCAAAATGTGATTGTGATCAAGTGCCTACAAGTTCTATTTTTTTGTGGGTTTTGAATTTTATATTTTTATTTAATTTTTGATTTTATATTTTTATATTTGGGTTTCTAATTTACTGATTTTGTATTTTCTTTTTATATTTTGTACTTTTATATTTTCTTTTTCTTTTAATAAAGATATAATGTATATGAGGAATATATATGTACACTAGAGATAAGAGAGGGATAAAAATAGGGGAAAATACTCAAAATACAGGAAATGGAATGTTTTTGTGATTTTTATATTTTTCTAATGTTTTTATGATTTTTCTAGATTTTTCCTAAGTTTTTCGGTATTTTTAAGGGCAAAAATACTAGTAAATAGTGAGATAGGTTGTTGGCCAAAATTAAAATGAGGATGAAAAATACCAAACAGAATCAAAACTTCCTCAACTTAATTTTATAATAAAGATAACAAAATAAGGAAAATTCAGAAACTGAAATTGTATTTTTAAGATTTTTTTAGAATTTTTAAGATTTTTTGGAAGGTTTTTGGTGTTTTACTACTTTTAGGGGTTTTCTTTTGAAATTTTTAATGATTTTTGGTATGAAGTTAAAACATACAGAAACAAACAAAATATATTTTTTTTGGAATTTTTTAAAAGGTAATGACTATAATAAAAATAAAAGACCGCAGGAAGGTAGAAATGATGTTCTTGATTTTTTTGTCTACTCAAACAAAAATATAAAAATACAACAAAAATCTCTGATTATAGAACAAAGTTAGGGGCACATGGACATATTTTTAGATTTTTAAATAGATTAAATATGCTCCCGAAATAAATCAATCACTTAAACTATTGTAGAAATTCTACAGGACACAAATCGTAATATTTATTGTTGAAATTTTAACCCTAATTCGGCCCTGCTAATTACTACAACATATCCAAAAATGAGAGAGTGATATTGAGTATTTCAAGCGTTATCAACAAAACAAGTCCAATCAGTACTCTGACTTCATAAATTCGCCATAAATAGTTCGTATATCAGAAAAATCTGAAATTCGGATATGATGTAGAACTCTTAAACAGCTTTCTAACAAAAAAAATCTCACGAGAAACCGAGTTCAGACGAATGAGTTATAGCTATTACAACACAGGGATACATATGAAAAAAGTAAATACGAAACTGCAGTACAAAAATGTACTCGAAAACTTTCCGAAATATGCCAAAAATGCGGGGACGTGATTGCAAAATGCCCCACTAACCCAGGTGGCGTCAAGCTGATCTTGGATAACAAGGGAATGTGCGTGAAAGTGCTCCGATGTACCTGCAATTAGAAGAAGGGCTCGAGTACAAAACTCGGCCAAGATGTTAGGTACACAAAAATGGGATGTGAATGGATTTTCCTTCGCTTTGGTGAGGGAAGAAGGATGTGCTCCAACCACCGTATGTGGCCGAAGATGAAGGGGATTGTGTATGAGGATACGTAGAATCGCGGAGGATGGCGGCGGTGAGATGAAAGCCGCGTCGAGGAGGATGAATGAGAGTCGAAATGATGGGATCAAAGCTCGCCGGAGCTTGCTCCGGCGAGGGATGAACTAGGTGATTAAGTGACTAAAAAGCAAGTAAACGAAATGCTAGAATAAATCTACGATCTACAAGTGAATAAAGAGCAAGAAAACAAGAGAAAAAAATGAAAGAAAATACGAAACCTCAAGCCAAGAATGGCGAGATGGACCTCACGGCTAAGGTGGCCGGAGATGGTGATGGAGCCGCCCTTCGACTCGCCTAGCCGCGCCTCCGGGGAGCTGGGGAGCTCACTGTCACTTCACTCTATCTTGAGCTCCAAGGAGGATGGCCAAAATGGGTCCAAGAGGGTTCAAAAACGAATTGGAAGAAGATGTGGTCTTTTTGTACATGTGAGGTGGGCGGCTCCAAAGAACGATGGATATCTAGCATAGCGTTGATCCAATCCTTCAAGCAACCTCTGGGCGTGTATAAGGGTACATAAAGGAGAAAAAGTTGTGAAGGAAGCTTAGCCATTGGGCGAAAGGGTCGGCCTTGAAAAATCCGAGAAGTCGCACAAAAACAAGGATCTGACTGGAGTGGCAGAGGCTGGTTAGAAAGTTGATGTGGTGGCAAGAAGATTGGTGTGTATCTTGAGAATAGACAACTTAACTCTAGATATAAAAGTTGGGCGTGTATACTGGATGTATGTAGAGAAAGAGTCTAGAAGGAAGTCCAGCGATTGGGTGAAAGTATCGGCCTATAAAAATTCGAGAATATTGGCAAAAACTAATGTTCTGACACACAACAGAGGGGGGGTCAGACAACATGATAATCATGCTCCAAAGCTCGAGAAAAATAGGGCAAATACATGATCCAATGCTAAAACTATATACTGGGCGTGTATAATGGATATAAGAGGAGAAAAAGTCAAGAAGATATCATCGTGAAAAGATGCACGATGCATCCTCCAAAAATCGGCGAAAACGGCCAAAAACGTGGTTCTAACACAGTACATTGTTAATTTTTCTATGTATTTTATACAAGAATTTTATTTTTTTAATGTTTTATTTATCATTTTATTTCAGTTTTAATATGTACATATATAATAATCTATGAAATAATAAAAAAATATGAATAAAATAATGAATAATAAATAAAATGAATATTTTAATTGGTATAATATACAATAGGGGTCCAAAACTCAACTTTCAAACCGTAACTCCGAAAAATACGAAACCACCTTCATTAAATAAATTATTGAAAATTATATACAATTAAAGTGAGTTTGATAAATTTTGAGTTTTTATTTGAGAGATTTGGGTCTGGGAAGTTGGGATTCCGGAATCTTATTCAGATCATAACTTTTTATCTGTGCATTATTTTTGAGTGAAATCAATTTTGTATTTTTCTTTATTTAATTACATACAACTTTTATGTACAAAGTTTCTTTATTTAAATTATAAAAGGTGGGACTAAAAAGAGGTCCCAAAATAATTAAAGAAAGAATTAAACAAAAAGGATTTTTTATTGTATTTTGGCCCTTATCTCCCCCTACTTTATTCCTTGTCGACATAGCCATCGAGATGCCTAGGTCTCGGGGTTTCGGATCATAAAATATTTACAATATTTTATTCTTTTTCTTTTCTTTTATTTATTCTATAATTTTAGCTTTAATTACAGTGTTTTATACACTAATTACATGCACATGCATGAATGCTAAGATATGGAAATTAAGGGTATTTACACGCATTTGCTAGGATTTTTGATGCCAAAATGATAGAATAAAGATGATGAAATGTGGCTTCATCAATCACTGATGACGAAGCCATATGGTTAGACCCAACAGCACGAGCCCTTGTCACGCCTTCAGATACAGAGGATTTACAGATTATGGCAGATGAGAGTTTGGAGAGCACACTCTTGGCACCACATATATTTGAGGCTGATAATCATGGTCTGGATAGTGAAGCAGAATTCATTTCTTGTTCTTATGATTCAGATCCCTCAGATTCAAGCATTGATTGGGATGATTTTGATGCTTATTTGCCATGTCTGATTCCTACATAGCTGACAACTAGGGCAGAGAGTGAGCCATCATAGAGTACAGATACACCACTAGGGTCATCTTTGCTAGATCTTCACATATAATGAGAGTTCTCCCATGCAGATATGGTAGCCTTCACTCAGACATTTCAGAAGACAGATTTGCCCGCTTCTAGTTTTCTAGAACTGAAGCCTTTGCTGCAGTCGATTAAGTACAAATTCCTTGCGGGTGATCCTGAGATGTTCCTAGTCATTATCTCATCAGATTTAATTACGGATCAAGAATCTCGTTTGATGGAGGTCCTTGAAAGAAACATCAAGGCGATTGGATGGAGCATAGATGGTCTCCAGGGGATAAGTCTGGCCTTGTGCTCCCACTATATTTATCTCGAAGAGGACGCCAAGCTATGGCATGAGTTCCAGCGATGACAGAATCCGAATCTTCGAGATGTGGTCATGAAGGAGATATCAAAATGGTGGAGCACCGATTTTATCTACCCCATCTCTGACTCCAAGTGGGTTAGTCCATTACATGTGGTGCCCAAGAAGACATGCATCACTACAGTTGTGAGCGAGTCTGGAGAGGAGATAGCTACCTGGGTACCCACTTCTTGGATGGTCTATGTGGACTACAGACGATTGAATCATGCCACTAAGAAGGATCATTTTCCACTACCATTTATTGATCAGATTATCCAGAGGCCAGCTGGGAAGAGTCATTACTGCTTTCTTGACGAGTACTCTAGTTATAACTAGGTGGCCAAAGCACCCGAAGACCAGGAGAAAACAACATTCACCTATCCATTTGGGACATATGCTTTCAGATGGATGACCTTTGGTTTATATAATGCTTTGGCTACATTCCAAACGTGCATGTTGTCCATCTTCTTGGATATGGGGGGTGACTGTTTAGAGGTCTTCATGGATGACTTTTGGTCTACGACGATGGGTTCGATGCTTGTCTTGGTTGCCTATACCACGTACTTCAGCGATATATCAAGGTTCATCTTGTATTATCCTAGGAGAAGAGTCACTTCATTGTGACTCAGGGGATGGTACTTGGTCATATCATCGCCAACAAGGGCTTGGAGGTTGATCCAGCCAAGATGGATATAATCAAGAAACTCAATCCACTGTCCAACTTGCAGCAGTTGTGGTCTTTTCTGCGGCATATCAATTTCTACTGACGATTCATTCATGATTTCAGTCGTATTGCCCGACCTCTTTTTGACCTGTTGACGAAAGACACCAAGTTCATTGTAGATGATAAGTGTCTAGCATCATTTGAGACTCTTAAAGGATTAGTTGTTGAGGCTCCTGTCCTTCATCCACCCGATTGGTCTCTCCCATTCGAAATCATGATGGATGCTTCTGATTTTGCCGTAGGGGTTGTCATAGGACAAAGGAGGGATGGATTGTCGTATGCCATTCGCTACGCTAGCCAGACTTTGGATGCTGCTCAGTAGAATTACACCGTGACTGAGAAGGAGTTTCTAGTTGTAGTCTTTGCTTTGGACAAGTTCAGATCGTATATTCTTGGATCTCGAGTGACAATTTTTACAGATCACACCGCCATCCGATACCTCATGGCAATGAAGGATGCCAAAGCCAGACTGACCAGATGGATCCTTCTACTCCAGGAGTTTGACTTGAGATTAAGGATAAGCCTGGAGTCAAGAATGTGGTGGCAGATCACCTCTCCCGTTTAGAGAACCTTGAGGATTCAGATCAGATTGCACCTATTATAGAGACCTTCCCAGATGAGGCAATCCTTGATATTGCTTCGCTCCCATGGTACGTCGACCTTGGGAACTACCTTGTCGCTAAGAAAGTTCCACAAGGTTGGCCCAGGCAGTGACTTGGGACTTTCCTTGTGAAGGCCAAGTCGTACCATTGGGAGGATCCCATCCTTTATCATGAAGGAGGGGATAACTTCTGGAGTCGGTGCATTCCTTAGGAGGAGCACCACAACGTCCTCACATACTGCAACAAGCTTGAGGCAGGAGGACATCATTATGGGAGGAGGACAACATAGAACATGCTCCAATCTAGCCTATGGTGGCCTGCGCTCTTCAAGGATTCCGATGAATTCGTGAAGAGGTGTACTGACTATCAGAGGTTGAGCACTTGTGGACAACATGATATGATATCGATGCATCCCATTCACTTCTGTGAGGTTTTTAACGCATGGGGCATCCATTTCATGGGTCCATTCCCTAAGAGTCAAGGATTCGAGTACATTCTGCTTGCTATGGATTATGTGAGTCATTGGGTTGAGGCCATCACTACCCGAACCGCAGATGCTAAGACTATTTGCAGATTTTTAAGGAAGAATATCATTTCACGATTCGGGGTACTTAGAGTTTTGATATCTAATGGGGGGACTCACTTTATTAACGATAAGGTAAAGGCCCTTGCTAACGAGTTCAGCATTGACCATCAAGTCACCACTCCATATCACCCTCAGATCAATGGTCTTGCTAAAGTATCGAATAGGGAGATCAATACTATATTGTAGAAGGTCGTCCGCCCAGACCGAAAGGGTTGGCCACAACTTTTGGACTCGGTCTTGTGGGCCTAGTGGACTTCCTTCAAGATACCTTTAGGTACATCTCCCTTTTGTCTCGTTTATGGCAAGCCATGCCATTTACCTGTGAAAATCAAGCACAAATCACTATGGGCTATCACTGAGTTATTATTGGATCCCAAGAGTATAGGAGACCGGAGGAAAGCAGAATTAGCAACCCTGGAGGAGCTGAGAGATACAACCTTTTCGAGTAGCCTACAATACAAGGAGAGAGTGAAGATATGGCATGATTCTCATATAAGACATAAATAGTTTGAGACGAACCAGAGAGTATGGCTATTTGATGCTAGATTGAGATTATTTCCAGGAATGTTGTAAAGCAATTGAAAGGGACCTTACTTGGTCCGAAAGATGCATGATAATGGGAGTATTGATATATCTGATCTGTCATCTGAATCCACCTTTCGAGTTAATGGCCAGCGCCTGAAGCCATTTCTAGATCATAATCCACTGATCGTTAACGTTGCCCCTATTCATTTTGCTTAAGATGTGGTCTTTGATTCACATCATTTGCATCTCTTGCCTGATTTCTCCTCCACAACTGTATAGATCGGGTTGTCCATATCACACATTCTTTTTTCTAACACCCCATCTTCATCTTATGATTATGTTGTACTTAGGGTGTACTTTACCCTAAGTATAGGGGGGGTGTCTGACTTGTGATTTTTTGTCTGATTCTTTTTACCTCTATTTTATTTCCTATACTTAGGCATATTTTACCCTAAGTATAGGGGAGGTAGACCCTGTACATTCTAACCCTCGATTTTCTCCTTATGTACAGACTTCTATACTTAGGATTACTTGATCCTATGTATAGGGGATCACCAACCTCTATTCATTGTATTTTTTATTTGTCATTGTAGTATAGCATTCTTTTCACTTACCAATACTCATCATGAGTTATGTCTTCCTTTCATCGCTCTTTGATCACTATGAGGACATCGTTCGAGCTAAGTATAGGGGGTGTCGTATATATTGTATATATACTTTAGCCATAACTTGACTTTGTGTGAGTGTGTTAATGAAATAAATGGCTAAAAACCTTACACCTAAGAATCACAAAAATTTTAAAATTTTCTTGTACATGCACTTGTATATAGGTTTTGGAAAAACTACAAATGCTTGTAAATATGTTTTGATTGTAAAAAGTTTGTAAATACTTTTTGTATCAAAACTATGTATATAGTACAAAATTTTTGAAAAATGCTTGGAAAATAAAAGTTTGCAAAAATTTGTTTGTAAATGTTTGTAAATATTTTGCAAAACTTCCCCTTCTTCCTTGCATTAAAAAATTTTCATAAAATTTGCATATTTTGAAAATTGCATAAAAAGAGTTTGTACATATTTATTTGTATACTCTTCTGAATCATAGTTGGCATTTAAACTAGTCTGGAATTAAATTGGAAAATGAAGCTTGGTTAAGACCTTAATCCACCAAACTTCAGAGGAACCCTATTGGATTTGGGGTTAAGATTTTTCAGGTCCATAGTGACTTAATTCTTTGAGTCCACTAGGATATGTTCACATGTCATCTTGATGAGCATATGTAGAACACTTAACATCACACGCATGACTCTCAGAGACAATGACTTGACTTGGACACACACCTTACATGTATCTCAACACGGATGAGGTGGTGAGGAGGTAGAATTCCTTGGCTTGGGGTAGCATACGAGGGTAGTACTTCGAGACAGAACCTCTCGTCTTCCTTTAGGGAGGGCTGTGCACCTCAACCTGGTCTAGTAGCATTAAGGTCTAAAGACAAGAGTCTGTGGGTTGCAACAATGCTTCAAAAGAGGGATAGTCTATTGGCTCAAGAAGAAAAACTCCTTATGCACATGTTGCACCATGTAAATATGTTTTATATATGCACACCAAAAAAATTTGCAAAAATCAAGAAAACTCCAAAAAAGGGGACATGCCTGATTGAAAATAAATGCATGCCGGAGTGTGTATATAGTGAATAAGCAAAGCTTATGTATTCCACCTTCTCATCTTATGAAGCTTGCAGCAGGAGACTTAGCTACACTAGTTAGGCTCCCAGTGATACATGGCTACACTGGTCACGATCCATTCTCTTCTTTCCCCTCTTCTTGAGCTGGTTGAACTTGAGCTTAGAAGGGAATAACCCGTTCCTTGAGGAAAGAGCTGCTAGACTAGGGAATTAGAGTTACCTTGTCGAGGGAGGTTGTTGCTTTGTCATTTCTGAGGTGGAAAGCTACATATCATTTACACAGTACAAGGAAAGATGCATAGTCATTAGAGTTTGTGTATGTAGACTTGTTCTGACCTATTTTATTGAGGAGTCTTGACCATAGCATTGTGGAACTTAGAGGCCGTTGAGTCTTAAACCCATCTCCTAATAAGATTCTGACAAACTAACAATCCAAAGGAGTGACTGAGCTCCATAGTCCAATTTAATGAAGATAAGTTTAATAATCAACCTTGATTCTTTTTCTTTTCATTTCCTTTTGACTTTCACTTCTTTTTTCAAATAAGTGTTTACTAAGGGAATAGCAAAGGTAAAGTGGAGGGTGATGAATCCATGATTCTCACTCTTTATTATTTTATTTTAGCTCTTTTTCTTGGAAAAACATCGTGTAAATACTTGTATTTATAATAACATAGCAACTTACATGCCTTTGTTAATATTGCATAATTAGCATGTTTTTGGCTAAATAAAAGAATAAAGGAAAAGAAACAGAATGATGTATTTAGAATAAATACAGAGTGACCCAAATCTAAAGAGAAGGTCAAGCCTTGACCTGATCGCAAAATAAAATAAATAGAGAGAGATAGGGTCAACTATGTGTTGTATATATGACCTATACTTGTGCATATTATTTATATATTTATTTTTGACAAATAAAATGAAATACTTCTTTTTACACCCTTGTATATAATCCTAGAAATAAGATAAAAATAAAATAAAAATCAGGAAAATAAATTAAAAATAAAAATAAAACCTTCAATTACTTGTACAAAATGAACGTGTAGATATTACATTCACTAATTATTATGTTACCTAAATATTTTGTAAAAATAAAATAAAAATTATGTTATTCTTAAAAATATGTTGTAAATAAATACAATATAAAATAAGGGTATTGTGTAAAAATAATAAAATTAAAATACTTGTATATAATACATAGGTATATTATACATGTATATAATACTATATATTGCATATACATTATTTTATTTTTCATAAAAATAATTAAAATCATAAAAAATAGTTTGAAAAAAATGAACAATTTTTATTTGATACACTTTTTATTTTAAATCCATTTACCATTTTTATTGAATTTTTAATTTTTTTATATATTCCAGCTCTCTGATTGGTCCACTTGGGATCATTGACCTCGGTCAACCCTCCCTTCCACCCGGGTCAGACCCGACTCTGGCTTACGGACCTTTTTCTCTCTATTTCCCTGCCCGACTCCGACCACCTCTTACCTTGATTTTTAGACCCGATATTCTTCAGACAACTGCGATCTTGGCAGATCCCTAGGATCATCCGGATCCCCCTGAGGTTGCGCTCCATCTTGCGATCTTTCCAGACCCCTGGGAACCATATAAATGCTCTCATCTGCCTCCACAACCAGGTAGCTCGTTCCTCACGCCCCCTTTCTTCTCTAGACACCCTCAGTAGAGTAATAGCTGCTCAAGGACCCGTTTAGGATCGCCTGGAGATGTGTGTGGACTTGTACCTCATCGCATCTCCGGAGTTCCGACGTGAGTAGCCTCTCTATCGGTCGTAGCGTGATTGAGGCCATCACCCCAACATCCACCTTCGTCAAGAGATTCTAAGCTCATTGGTACCTTCATGTAACGTTTGCATCCCCTGCTTTTATCCTTTTGATTCGATTCGTCTGTTCAGCTCCGATGTTAGTTCCCTTGCTTTAGAGCAAGATTAGGCTCGGGCTCCATCCCTCACGTTCACCGGAGACCCAGAGATCATCCCCCTTCTCTTCCCTTATCTTTATATGCAATAAGCGACCGCTTGAGCTTTGTATTCGAGCGTTACTTCCATTGCAGGTATCCACACACGCAGGAGAAGCATTCAGGCCCGTCGACTGCTCAGGCGGAGCAGCTCCAGGTGGAGCATCACCGCTCTACCCATCCAACCGCTCGCCGCCCCATCGGAGACCACCACTTGACGTAGAGGAGATTGACAATTGGGTTGGACCTCTCATCGACGTCAGGGAGTCTGCGGATCTTCCTCCATGGTCGCTAGAAGTTCGTTCAAGTAGAGTTCTTCCACCATGTTCAGCCGTCGTAAGATCTGGATCACTTCATCCAGATTCCATCCCAGCTGTCCATCAGTCCCCTTTTTCAGAGATGCCAGATGCACGATTAACGGCCATCAAGACCGACATTCCCTGCACCGTGTGATCAGGTCAGAAGCCATCAGACCCATACACCTGCTCCACGCATCTGAGCTGTCAGATCTATAGCAGAGCAGATCTCTACTGTCAGCAACTGCCTTCACGAGAGCCTGCCATACGTCCCCACGTGCCTCGCACGCACCTGCAAGGGTATATTTCCCTTTTTATCCTGCATGTTTTCATATTTTGCTTTAGTCCACTAAATAAATATTTTAATTAAGATATTTTGCAGTTTGGACCTTGTATTTTTATCTATTTGCATTTTAGTCCCTCTCATTTTGTGGCACGTGTCTGCCCACGTGACTTCTGGGGTTATTTGCAAAATATGCCCTACTCTTTTAGTATGTTCTGAATCGAATGGCATGTTTTTTGTCTTTACATATATGCCCATGTGAGTCTGGATCTCGTGTGTCGCATGTGCTTGACTTGGATTTTTGTAGATTAAGCCCTAAAGTTTTGTACTATGTGATCATTTGGCCCATGAACTTGAAATATTTACAATAAGGTCCCTGTAAACTGTGATTAGTTGCTTGTTTTTATTGGACTTAATAAATAGCATATTAATTCGAAAAATAACATAAAAATTACCAGTAAGTCATGTTGGCATGTAATATTTACTATGATTTTCATGAGTTGATTTCTTTGCATTCCATAATTTTGAAAATTCAGAAACCTCAAAGAAATTCCCTGTTTAGCTTAGAAAAATCATAAAAATTTGAAAAACACTTTAAAAATTCCAAAAAATCAAGTTAGTGTCTATGCGTGTGTTTTATTTACACTATTAATTTTGTTGGAAAGATCCCCACAAAAACACTAAAAATTGCAAAATAATAAAAACTTTGTAAAAAGCATATAAAATCAAAGAAAAATCCAAAAATTGTGTTTCCAATTCCTGTTTGTAGTATTTTATATCTATTTTCTCATAAAATTGCTATTTAAGACTTTAGGGCATTTAGATATTTTTAACTTGCAATTTAGTTCTGGTTATGTATTGTTTGCATTTTTGTGCTTTATTTGATTTTTAAAAAATTATAAAAACATCAGAAAAATCCTAAAAAATTACCAAAAACTTTTGAAATCTTTAAAAATCCAAAAAAGATTTTTATCCTAATTTTCTGAGCATTTTTAGTCTTATAGAAAAATCCAAAAAGATTGTTGTTTGCTTTTTTCTTATTTTTGTTGATTTTATTTCCTTATTAAAAATTAAAAAAATTAAAGACCACTAAAATGTTTTATTTTATTTTTGAGATTTGACTACTTTGTAAATTTTCTGTGCTCCTTGTGTTTGACCCTGTTTGTTATACCAGGTAAGTAAAATAGCGAACCACTTACACATGTGTTGATTGTTTTCGATCTATTTCTTTGAGTGGTTTATTTCTTCTTGTTGAGCCCATTTGGTTGGTTGGGGTCGCAACGACCTTGTTTATTTCTTGATACTTAAACCTAATCGATTGTACTCTCATCACCGATCTCCCGTATGTGACCGCTGCCGCCGACCCTTTGCATCCGTCTGGTGCTCGCCACCCTCAACCCGAGCATCTAATACCGCCGTCGACCCTATTGCTTGGGTAACGAAGAAGAAAGGGTGGCATCCCCTTTGGCTTGGAAGAAAAGAAACGAAAGAAGCTCCATAGTAACCCTAGGGATATCAATAAAGAATTGAAAAAAAATGCAACTTCTCCCCCGAGCTTCTGCACATTGCAAAGAAGACCCTCGTTCCAGCCTGTCACGTGCAGTGCACGTGTCTCTTGGGTAATTTGCGATTTCTATCCCACAATTTATTTTCGTTAATTTTAAATGCAAAAACATTGAGAAATTGCATTTCAGTGCCCGTTTATCAGACTTTATTTTGCATATTTCTTGACATTTAAATAAATACTTTTGTTGGTCAATAATTTTTGCAAAAATCATGTGATGCTTCTGATTTGTTCCTCTTCATTATGTAAAAGTTTCATTGCATTTTAATAATATTTTTTATTAGAAAATAAAAAACATGGCATTTTTCCATGTTTGAACTTTTAAAAATCATAAAAATTCGAATATTGCTTCAAAAATTCTAAAAAAATAGAGTTGTTTTATTTTTGTGTGTTTAATTTCCTATCCAATTTTTGTGCATTAATTATTTATAAAGCCCATAAAATTGCAAAATATTAGCAATCTTAAAAAATCATATAAAATTGTAGAAAATAAAAAATGTGATTTAAGTTCCTGTTTGTAGAAAATTTCCTCTAATTTTTAGGAAAAATAATTTCAATAATTTTCACATTTATCTGATATTTTTAAATTGCGAAAAATTTCTTTTAGTGTATTTTGTAATTTCTAACTTTTATAAAACCAATAAAAAATTGAAAAAACTATCAAAAAATCATCAAAACATTATAAAAAGTATAAAATGCAAAAAAAAAATTATTTGGACATTTTTGAGTATTTTTATCATATTTTAAAAATTAAAAATAAATAGCTTTTCTCTATTTTTGTATATAACTTGTTTGAAAAATTAAATATTTTTAAAATTAAAAATGTGCAAAACTAAAGTCCAATAAAATTTAAAAATAAAAAAATTAAAAAATATAAAAAAAATCAAAAACCTATTAAGGTACAAAAAGATAAAAAATCTCACAAAAATCAAGATAGTTTGCATTTGAAATTCCTTATTCTTTTATTTATTTTTCAACTATTAGAATAACCCTCAGGATTTGTAGCCTCCTTGAGTTCGATCCTGTTGTTATACATGTAATATAAATAGCAAAATTCTCTTGCTACACATTACATTTTTGTAATTATTTTGGAGCTTGATCTATGAATAAACACATTTTTTTGTTTGAGCAGGGAGTTTTAAGGATAGTAAGGATAATATTAAAATAATAATTTACCCCTTGAAATTCCGTGCTCAACAAAATGGCACCGTTGCTGGGGAGGCACGATGAGGGTAGTTAGGTTTCCATTTTGACGTGCTATTCTTGATTGTATATTTTTGTCTATATTTTTCGATAGTTATTCATTGTTCATATTCACCGTATTTAATTTATTCATTTTTGCTCATATTTTCATATACTTGTGTCTCTTACATATTTTCTATTTCCTCTTTCTTGCGAGGGTCCAACGAGCAATGACGGAGTTCTTAGAGGCACCATAGCACCCAAGCGAAGCGGGGGCAACTTGACTCTTCATTGAGCCGTAGGAGTGCATGAGAGGAGGAGGAGGAGATTTTTTTTCGAGGAGAAAAACACTTAGAGCATTAGAATAGTGTAGATATAGCATCTATTTCTTCATTTGAACTCTTGTAAAAAGACACTATAAACCTCATTTGCGGGATCTGTTTCGCCAAGTGCCGATGCGTTTGGGGGACCTCACCGATTTTGATTTTTCATTACTTTATTTTTATTTGTTCCACATGGATTTCGTGAGCCACTTATTGATTGCTTTAATTAGTTTGCTCGAGCCAGATAATTTATTAGGTCCAACGCCCTAAACAAGATTTTCTGCAACTATAGAATATAGAGTAATTTGGACTTAGTCAAATTAACTTGTTCTTTCCCACTAATAGAAGTTATTGTTAGGATGGTTCACGTGCATCATATGGGTTAGTTTAATTTTCTGTATTTAAATGCTACATGGATCACTTGCATGTAGAGTGTTGGCGACAAGGTACACATCCCTTAACCCCTACATGCATCATTGTATTTAATCGCGCATTAGCATGCCCGATCTCCTTCCTTGTTTTCAGTTACATAAGTTAAAAAGTAAATTGGACACTCGGTAGGAAATTTATTGAAAATATTCAAACCAAGTGATAATTTCCTAAAATTCGAGATTGCTAAAGAAAACTCGATCCTAAAATAAATGTATGGAAAAAATCATTATTTTGGGGGAGAGTCACCCCATTATTTGATTTATCTACAGCGAGAGAGAGACCCACACACTAGGATAGAGCCACGCCCGAACTCTCTTCAGACTACTGGTCTTGTGATTAGTTGTTCTCTATTGAGGACTTTACGGGGTACCCGGTAATCGGTCCGTGACTTCCTTAGTAGAGTGGGTAGATCGGTTAGCCAGTAAACGGTCCGCACCCATACTGGCTGGGAAAATCTAGTTGTGAGATTGGGATAGGCTCTTGGGAGCAATGGGTTCCTAACCGCTCACGTAGCCGCTCTGATAGATTGATTTCTCACCAAGCTCTAAAAATTGACAAGATAATTAACCGAACCTTCACGGTCTTCACATTACGTTGAGCTGGTGAATTGGGGGTTTGTATTGTGTTTGATTGCTAGTGCTAGAGATCCTTCCGCACAATTTGCGCCTTCACTCATTTTCACTCTTGCATTGACCTTCGTGCTCTCGCATCCTGCCGATTGATTTCGAAGATATCGGACAAGAGTATTTCTCATTCAGACTTTACAAACTCATTCTATACTCCGACTCGTCCACCTTCTATTCGGGGAGACTCACTTCCCGAGTATTCCACATTCTCCATGTCACCCTTCACATCATCCGTCAACCCACTGTTTGAGATTGGCTCTAATCTTGAACTAGTTTCTGATACTCCGTTATTTTTTAGGACTAATTGAGTGTCATGCAAATTTTCAGAGTTAGACATCGGACACGTGATGCCACCAAGGGGAAAGGGAACCATGTCAAAATAGAGCGAGATCAACAACACCATGTTAGCCTCCATTCAGTCAATTCAAGCCCAATTAACAGAGCATGCTAATTTTCAGACCACATTGAGAGACATGATTCTTGAGCTGAGACAAGATATGAGAGAGGAGAATAGAAACAATGGTGAAGGTGGGAATGGGGGAGAAGACCCTAACATAGAACCTGTGGCTAAGCTTACAATAAAGGATGCTTATAATCCAGGGGTAGGACAGACAAATTCTTAGATACAAATCCCTGCGATTCATGGGAATTTCGAGCTTAAACCCACTATTTTACCTCTTCTCCCAATATTCCATGGAAATATTAATGAAGAACCTTATGTACACCTCCAGCAGTTTGATCGCATTTATGGAACAATACACTACCCAAGTGTCTCATTAGAGGTAATGAAGATGACTGCCTTCCCATTCAGTCTGATGGAAAACGCTTTATATTGGTTAAATCACGTGGAAGAAGGTTGTAACTACTTGGGAAGTGTTGAGGTATGCATTTCTGAACAAATATTACCCACTCGGACGACTTAACCAAATGCGATCCTTGATTGCTAATTTCTCTTAGATGCCCCATGAGCCTATTCACGAGGTGTGGGAAAGATTCAAAGATCTGACGGAGAAGTGCCCCATCATGATATTCCAAAGACAAGCCTTGTGCAAAATTTCTTTGGGGGTTTAGGCGTAGAGAATCAGAAGCTGGTAGATGCCGCTTGTGGGGGGAGCCACTTCAACAAGGACGAGGATGTCCTTTATCAAATTTTTGAGGAGATGGCTGAGAGTCCAACAACTCTTTCTTCTTCACATGCTTTTCAGAAGCACCCCGTCACCTCCCCTATAGTACCCCATAAGGCTGTCAATATGACGGCATCACATGAAGTGGATAGGGTGGATAGATCTGACCTGACCATCATTGGAAACCACCTATCCAAAGTGGATATTATTGAGAAACTGTAACGTCCTGCCTCACAGTAGTGCATCTCAACACCCATCCAAAAGACTACACAACAACAGTTATAAACAACCTCTATGATATACCATTCACACAAATAAAAAGACATAAAGAACATTTAAATTTCCATTGATAAACAGATGTCCACATAAAGATAATCATAAAATATCAAAGTCCCTCTAATTCTAGGCTATGAATAATATCTCGATACCAATAACAAGTATAGGAAAAATCATGTTGTACAGTTTTCTAGAGTCTTAAACCCAATCAATAAATACGAAGGAGACAACTCAATGGAAAGATACATGATGGACCAACAGCAAGAGACAATCCGAGGTAGGATCAAAAATAGATAATAACCCACCACAATCAACAATCTCCAAGTTGCAAGGCATGCGAAAATAAAATGGAGAATGTCAAGGATCCATTACCTATGCTCGTGAACGTCTTTGATCCACGTGTTAGATCACCCGATCAAGAATCAAATGTGAGAGGTGACTTTCCCTTTTGATGATTCCCCTCTTTTTCCTGTTATCGCGAAGCTATGAAGCTTCACGAGCCTCAGGTAATGGTGGTTGCACCGTTTGCCTTTTGATTCTCTGAAGAAGGAGAGGGAAAATGAGATAAGAGAAAGAGTTGGGGAGGGGAAAAAGATGGATTAGGGTTTGGAAGGAGTGCGAATGAGGGCAGATGAAGGGTGAGGGTCTTAATATGGTCCCTAGTTTTAGAATCTCTAAAATAACCCTAACCCGAAATTTATTTTTCAAAACCTGTAACCAATCAATTCCATCAATATCCATGACCCATCTTCACTAAAACACACATATCTTCCACATCCGAACTCGGAAATATGCATTTTTGGACTCATTGTAAAGCTTGCGACGAGACGCTTCTTTTGAGTATAATATAAATAGTTTAAGACTTCTAAAAAAAGCCGAAATTTATGAGGTGTTACATTATAACAACCTTAAAATTAGTCTCATTTCCGAGACATAGGATGCGAAAGGTATAATATAACAACCTTAAAAGGTTCAAAGTATAGCTTATAGATTGCCTGTAAAGAGGTGTGGATAGTCCCTCCACATATCTGCCTCGGGTTCCCAGGTGGCCTCCTCAGATTTATGTCGTTACCAAAGGACCTTCACCAAAGGTATCTCCTTATGCCTCAACTTCTTCACTAAGCGATCGATAACCTGAACCGGTTCCTTCTTGATGAATCTCGAATTCATCACTCTGAATCTCATTTATTAAGCTCAAATCCCTTAAAATCAATAGCATTTCGGCATCTATTCTGCATAATTAGCATTCATGCATGTTTTCATAAGAATGGCATTTTAGCACAAATTTCTGCATAAAATAAGAAGCCAAAAATCCCAGCCAAATTGACCTGTAAATAGCCTAACTTCCCAGATTTTTAACTCATTCGTGCTAACTCCGAACGACCCAAAACCACCTCCACTGTGTACATATCACTAACAAAAAAAAATAAAAAAATAACTGACCCAAATAAGTGGACCAAAAACCCAAACCTTAGTTTTAGGACTCCTGGACTAAAAACCTCATATCTTCTTCATCCAGTGTCTGATTTAATCCTACTCATTGTTGAACTAATGTACATTCAATTACCTTCAAAATAAGACCAAGTTCAAGTGAATCAGAGCTCATATGTGAAAGTTGGGTTTTGGGCCTCTTTTGTATACTGTATATTTTAGTGGTTTTTTGACCTAATATTTTATATGCATATTTTATTAATAAAAATCCAAAAAAATTAGATTAATGTGTAATTATTTATATCTGATTTATCATATTTTTTCCGGATTTTTATCTAATCTAAAAATAACATAAAAATTATAAAACCCAAAAATCAAGGTATTCTATGTACATGGGATACCCCAAAAAATGTCACTTTGTGCAATTGATCGATTTTGGTTTTGATGTCTTCATGAAAGTTGTAGATCTCATCGAGATGAGCAATTTTCGTGAAGAATTTTTTTGATCCGATGTCATTTACTATTTTTATCGATTTTACAAAGGTTTTATTTTCGGAATTTTCTGGTGCTGACACGTAGCGCACCTGGTGCCACCACGTGTCAGCCATTTTCGGCCTTATTATATATTTGTTTTATTAAAAAAATTAAAATAAAAATAAAAAGGACGCACGTGCGTCGCATGTGCCTCCAAGGCACATGCTCCGCATGTGCGCTTACCTCCCCCTTTGCGCCCCAAGCGCCACGCATCGACCATTTGGCCATCCGATCTTGGCCGATCGGATGGCCCACAGTCATCGTCTTCCCAGCGCACCCCCACCTTTGGAAAACTCCACCGCCGCCCCATGATTTCATCGCGAATCTCGCACGCTGCCACACGATCCCCTCCGAATCCGATCTCCATATCTCGTCTTCCTCCTACAAATCCGCCGCCCCTCCATGTCTCCGATCCCATGGATTTCTTCCCCTATCGTCCCAATCAGATCTCACGTCAGATCTCAATCTAGCCCCGCCCCCAAATCTCTCCATATCCGCTGATACCCTAAACAGCAACGAGACGACGGCGGTGACAGCGCCGTTCGTCTCCCTTCTCAAGCGAGATCTGAGTTCTACCCAACTCATTGCATCCCACGGCGAAGCCCTCGCCGTCTTTGCCCAGCTCCGGCCTCCGTGCTCATCGAGCCCACGACTTCAAGTTCTTCCCCAACAACTTCAACTGCCAACATCTTCTTCAAAGCTCCCCGTGAAGCTTCGCCGGCCACGTTTCGTAGACAACTGGACCAGCCTCCCTCCACCAACTCCTCCCGACTCGCCTCCGCCTTGCGCCGGGCTCCGACCTCGCCAGCACCGCCCCCTCTTCGCCGGTCAACATCGACAGCACCGCCAATGCCCTCCGCCTTGGCCACCAGGCTCTGCCCTTTCTCCACCAGTAGCCGGGCATAGGGCCCGAGACCCTCCTCGCGTGTTTTGCACGTGAGCGAGGGGACGTTTTGCATCAATTCCCCTGGAGTCCACCCCAATTGCGTCGAAGCCCAAAGGTCACGTGCACAACACCTCACCATTTGGTAATTTTACAGAAGGATCCTTGAAGGTCTCCAGACTCACGCTTCCACCCCTGCCAACCAGAGGCACGTGCATAGCACGTGACCTCTGGGGATTTCGCAAAAATACCCCCACGGGTATCAGTAATTACATTACAACCCCTCTGCCTTTTTATTTTATTTATTAGTTATTGCAGTCATATACCCCTGTGTTCCCACTTTGTTTTGAACCTCTTCTGAGTCTTAGTTTATTTATTCAAAAATGGCATTTTGTTTGTCAACTAATTCTCTACGTTTTGACATATTGTGGATATTTTTGTGATTCAAGATTAATTAATAATTAATTATTTTGTGGGAAAGTGTATATTTTGCCTACTTTGTGCTCTGAAATTCATATGTGATTAACCATTTCTCTAAAAATTCTCGAAAAATCACATATTGTAGAGATAATTGTGCTTCACATTGTGCAAAAAAGAATTGCATTTGCATACATAGTTTGCCCTGTAAAAGTCATTTTGCATAATTCAATGTTTAATTTTCAATAGGTATTAGATCTCACATTTTCGAGGTTTAGGATTTTTCTTAGATCAACCACCTAGTGATAGATCTTAGATAATTTTGATTCTTGAAAATAATAGGTTTAGTATTTATCATAATTAAATATTGAAATTCATTTTGTTTGCATTTAAAAATTCATAAAAAATTCATATTGCATCGAAAAATTCCAAAAAAATTACAGTGCACTCATTTCATCATATGTTACAATGTGGCCAAGTTTCGTATTTTTCAGACATTGTTTGAATGTGATTTTCATTTTAGTCCCTAAAATAAACCAAAAAGTGCATTTTGCATCCCTTATTACATTGAAAATTCCAATAATAAACCGCCTCGAAAACCACGCACGAATTTTGATAGACAAAACTCTAGGTTGTTCATTTGCCTCCTTGTGATCGACCTTGGGACTTGCCCAAGTAAAATAAACATAAAACCGCATTAATAAAATTGAAGAACATTTTGTGTGGTTATTTTCTTGACCGATTCCGATAGCCGCCTACAACGCACGACAAATAAAAACAACTTTTTAAAGATGCGATTTCGGACTCGTCAGATGGTGCCGTTGCCGGGGAGGTAAACAACTTAGATTTTTGTTTTGAAAATTTTCGTTCGGTTTTCTGAATTCGGGTAGTCTGACCTCCGAATTTTTCATTGTAAATTCCATTTTTTTCTTGGAATTTATTTTCATCATTTATTATTCATATATTTTTTGAGTCACTCTCTTACATTATCTCTCTTATTTTTTTTTGCGAGGTACACGACATACGTGGAGCGGTTTTTCAAAGAAACCTACGCAACTTCACTGACTTCTGCAAAAGCCGCAACTAAAATTAAGATCGAGTCGAGTCATGAGAGAGCGTAGAGTCTAGGATTTATTTTTCTGAACTTAAAATTCCGTAATTAATTGTTCATTTACAGCGGTGTCCATTTGGACTCTCGCGTGTGTAAAAAAACTGAACTCTTCTTGTGGTGTGTCGTGGCCTGTTTCACTCTTCGGTGAGGGTGGGGCCCGACTTGAGTGGCGATTAGGATAAACCTGCACATACGGCTCTCAGAGCATTTTAATTTTTAATCATGCTCGTAGGATTAGGCCACACTTCACATTAACTAAGACGCACATAGATTGTTCAACTTAGCCAAATTTAACTCAATTCTTTCCCGCTAATAGAACTTTCTGCTTAGGTACGGTTTTTCATCGGCCTGCACTCATTTAGAATAATTTTTCAATTCTGTATTGTATCCCACATGTATATTGCGAGGATTCACTGTAAGTCTTCTAACTGAGCATACATCATTGTTTTCACGTGCATCGGCTTTTCCCGAACTTCTCCCTCCTGTTTTATCACATAATTTTAAAGGAAATTAGGACTGAACGATAGGCGTGTATTATTCTGCTCACTTAATTCTTCAATGATCACCTAATTAAAATTGAGACTGCTAAATATAACCGATTTCAAAATAACCCATAAAATCAAGAATTTTTACAGGAGAGCAACCCAAACTTGGATTATTTTATTTTTTTTTGAGTGAGCGAGAGACGACACTTAAGGCTAGAGCCCAAAACCAGATTTTCATATTGACTACTAATTCTACCAAAAACGATTAGCTACTTCTCAGTGAGGATCTACGGGTAGCTGGTAAATGGTCCGGATTTCCTTAGCAGAGTGGGTGGTTTAGAGGACAATGCGTAAGGCTCTGTCCTCAAGTAACACGGGTAGCCGTTCTACGGTCTGCACTTACACCCATACTGGCTGAAAGTAGGTGCAACTAGTCGTAAGAATTCGGGCCAGTCATTACGAAAATTTCGGCACCTAACAGCTCGCTAAATTTTTGTCAAGATTGATTTATCACCAACTAAAATTGAAAAAAAAATAGCTGAACTCTTACAGCTTCATTGTGTGTGTTGGTGAAACCGGGGTTTGATTTGTGTTTGCATTGGTGTGCGTGAACCGATTTCGAAGATTAAAAGCCGTACATTTGATAAAATTTCTTTTGACTATTCCGTGCAATCATCTCTCTCATCTCTTGATTTAAACCTCATCATGGAACTTTTTCAAAATTTCAGATCCAACCCATTCTGTTCAACTCTTTCAAAAATAACCAAACAAGTATCCGAGAATCCATCAATGCTCTACTATGAAAATGAATTTGTCTCGGTTAGGCCCAAATCAACTACATCGTTTTCTTTTAATCCTCCAACATTTGCGGGAAACTTTCACCCGCAAATAAATTCGGCCCCCTCATTAAATTCTTACTCAAATCATCCAACCACACATGACCACCTACCATCTTGGACTGAACCGCCTTATTCTCAGTTTCTCGGCAATAAAACATTTCAAAATCAAAATCCCTTTGAGTCTCATGACTGACAGAGAAACCAAACCCAGATGGAAAGACATGCAGTGAATGATCATCGGCGTTGGATTGACCATGATAGACCCCTCGTCAGACATGATACTCATACAGAGGACTGGACTAACCTCCTAGAAACACATAAACCCTGTATGCTGACTCCACAATATCAAGGTCTGACCAATTATGATCAAAGGATTGAACTCCACTCAGATAAAATACACATGCCTGGACCATATGATCAGCCTCCTTCCATTGTTTTTGAGAAGAAATTTTCAGAAAATAATGATCATATAATGCATATTCCAAGAAACTCTCCTCCTACCAAATACAGGAAAATGGAAGACGAAATTATTGAACACATACCGACTGCTCCCATGATTGACCATGAATAGAATTTTGAGGATAATGTTTCAAGGATAAAAACAAGATTTGAATTGATGGATGATAGAATTCAAAAATTTGCCGACCGAGTAATCTCATTCTATGGTGGCTCGGATATAAAAATGAATGAGGAAAGGATTGGATCTCATGAAGAAAATTTTGAAGATATTCAAAAACCTAGGGACGATTCTAACATCAACACTTTTACTTATTATTCCCCTAGGAATGATTATGCCGCTGACCCATACTCTGAATATCTAGGTCCCTTCCCATCTATGGAAGACACAACATCACCACACCACATAGAAAATAACAAAAAAATTGAAAATATTGAAAACTACTAAAAATCGAAAATCCAGAAAATTTCATAAAAAATGAGACTGAAGAAGATCTATGGAATTTGGATCGTACTGTACGAGAAGCACTGAGAAAACGCTTGATTTTTGAACTTCCCTTTATAAAGGCCATTGAACACTTCCCCGACCTTAAGAAATTTTTAATGGACAAATTAATGGTCAAAAGGCCGGGAAGGATTAGAACAAAAAATGAAAGACATATCTTGTCAATGGCCTCCTCCTTGGTGGTGAGGAGAAAAACCAAAAGTCGCATAGTGAAGCGGTTGCCTCGATTTGATTGTATGATCAACGACACAATTTTCACCCATACTCGAATTGATGACGATTCACCAATCAATATCCTCCCGACCTCTGTGTTACGAACTTAAACTCAGACCGATCAGGAAAATACGAGAGATTGTCCACTTAGCAGACTGATCAATAAAGCGGCCGAGAGGAATCATTTCTGTCATCATGATATTCCAAGGTGCTCCGCTCAAAATGGAATTCACGATCATTGATATTGAGCATCACGGAGAATTCACCCAGTCTCCAATTATTCTCGGAAAGCCATTCTTAGCATTGTCTAAGGCAATTATCGATTGTGAGACCCGAGAAATCAACTTTACGGCATTTGAAGCACTACGATCTGATACAGTCTTTGAGGAACGACGATCTTCTGAGGCAACCCACTAAGTCCCCAACAACCGTAACTATAAAATGGTAGAAGAGCCCTACCCCGCTACGACACCTGAGATAGTGGTTGTTGATGAGACTATTTGTTTAGAGAATCTCCCCCCAGCTCCATTCCTAGTTGCTCTCACCATGGAAAATCGAGCATATGAATCATATGATCCGGAGACTTATGCATGGTCACACCCTGGGTCAACCTATGCTGACTACATGGATTACATCAACTTGATACAGGAATGCTCCAATGTCAAATGAATTGAGAATGAACATGCAGAGACTCTCCCCAGTATTTCAATTCCCGCGGATCTCAAAATAGACAAATCCTTCTACTACGATCCTGAGACATATGCATGGTCGCACCCTGGAGCAACCTACTCTGATTATCTTGACCTAATCCTCCCAAATCAAGAGTGCACCAACATTCAGGAGACTAAGATCAAACACGCAGGCCGAACACCAACCAAGGAGAAGAATTCTAATGGCTACTCATATAGATACTCAAGTGAACCGACAACTTCACGAAACAAGAAAAAAAGAGTCAAATTTGACCTTTCGGAAGAGGAATCGGGTGACGATCCCTCATCAGGTCCGGAAAAGGTGGTCTACATGAGTGAAGTCTGTTCGACAGCTCTAAAGCCACATCTTCGTAAGGATCCAAAATTAGATTCTCGTTGGACAACTCCCGTTCCTAACTATTATTCATCCAAAGCTGATGCTCCTACCTTCCACAAGTACACTGGAATTATTTCTTATGAGCTGACTGAGATCGGAGCTTCTGAATATTCATCTGAGGACAAACTGATTGATCTTAAAAAGGAACGAATTTTTAGGAAACAATTGAAGAAACAAAAAGACATGAATATCTGGAATGTGTCCACTTTCAAATACTATTCCTCTGAGGATAACTCTGATGATGGATACGTTTCACCTGACTCAAATGTTTCATCTACTATCCATCATGATACTTCTGAGGATGACACTGATAATAGTTGGGAATCATATGTTTCATCTTCGTCTCATCATTACGATCTCCCACCACAGGCTCACAAAAAGATCAGCCGTAAACCGCCTTAATCATCGGCTACCCACCCTCCCTCCCGACCACATCGATCTCCTTGTACAGCTTCTTCCTCTACTTAGGCCAAGGCCTAAGTATAGGGGGGGACCGATGCCATATGTATATACCATTTTCCCGCATCACACTCTTTCTCCCGATCGCTCCATTTCCACCTTTCTCTTATACTTAGGCTGACCAGAGCCTAAGTATAGGGGGAACCGACACCCACCTGTATATACTCTCCTCATTTACACATCCTGACCGCCTCTTTTTGCGCTCTTCTTCTATACTTAGACTATTCACAGTCTAAGTATAGGGGGCAGACCATTGTATATTAAAATTTTACTCTCTTACGCTTAGCCCGAGCTATGTCTTCTTTACGCTTCTTGTTCTTTGAGGACGCAACACTCGCTAAGTATAGGGGGGTCTGTATATATACTGTGTATATATTTTAGCCATACCTCGTACTTTCACGTAAGTCTATATGTATTTATGGTGTGGTTAATTAAAAAAATGAAGAAAACAAAAAAAGATTTGCTACTAACACTGACCGTGCCCAAAATGTTTGAAAAAAATGGCTTCTTATTTGTCAAAAAACAAAAAAAAAATTATGTCTGCATTCCACACACCTGCACTTCATCCAGCATCACATTCATTTGCATCTGTGAAAAGTCATCGGGTTATGAATCGAGTTATGAGCCGAAACCGAGAGTGGTCTGGACTTGACCGTATTTCACATAATTTTCAGAGGAACTTCACCGAGAAATAGGATTTTAGAAACTTCAGGTCTTTGACTTAATTCTTCAAGTTCAACATGACAATGTGCAGTGCTTGACTCTTAGTGTCTAACCTGGTCGCCTCATTCTGGGTACGACTCTAGAATAGGAAATTGATTTGTACTCTCGCACTATGCACTTAGCTCAACTCAAACGGGGTGTCAGAAGACTGTGTGAGTTTCTTTTTCGGTAGCGTGGAAATCTAAAGACCGGAGTACGGGTTGAAATAAAGCTTCGAAAAAGGAATGGATGGCTGGGCACAATTTTTTTTAAGACCCCAAAAAATGTACGGAATCAAAAAGATTCTCTATCCGCAGGGGCAAAACAAGTTCCGAGTAGAACCACCAAAAATTCCAAATACAAAGAAGCAACTACCAAATAAAATCTGACCAAAAAGGTCCAAACTTCAAGAAACCTGCAAATCTTGGTGGAGACTCGGCTACACTGGCCATCTTCATAAGGAGAGGTGACTACACTGGCCACCCTCCAGTTCTTTTCTCATTCTTCTAACTTCTCCCCCAATTTGATTGTGAACACATTGCGACAGACCTTAGAAGGAAATACCTGACTCCCCGAGGATGAGTTACTGGAGAGGAGGTTTGTGCAGTAGTCCGACATTCTGGGTGGGAAGATCTAAAACCTTTCGCACACATGAGTCGGTTGTTCAATGTTCATAGTGTATACTTTCGGAAAAGGATTGATCTAAGATGACTTCTGAGATGAAACTGTATCAATGATATGTAGAACTTGAGGGCTGTTGATTTGAAAATTCTAAGTCTCACAGAAGTTCCGCCACACTATCAATCCAAAGGTCGAGTTTAGTTTCATTTTCACCTTCAGCTCATGGTCTTGGTACGGAACCTAATCTCATTTCACCTCATGGCATTTCTTTTTGATGCTCAGGGACGAGCATGCTTTATGTATAGGGGGATGATGAATCTAGAATTCATCACTCTAAATCTCATTTATTAAGCTCAAATCCCTTAAAATCGACAGCATTTTGGCATCTATTCTGCATAATTAGCATTCATGCATGTTTTCATAAGAATGTCATTTTAGCACAAATTTCTGCATAAAATAAGAAGCCAAAAATCCTAGCCAAATTGACCTGTAAATAACCTAACTTCCTAGATTTTAAACTCATTCATGCTAACTCCGAACGATCCAAAACCACCTCCACTGTGTACATATCACTAACAAGAATAAAAAAATACAAAAAAAATAAATGACCCAAATAAGTGGACCAAAAACCCAAACCTTAGTTTCAAGATTTCTGGACTAAAAAACTCAAATCTTCTTCATCCAGTGTCCGATTTAATCTTACTCACTTTTGAACTAATGTACATTCAATTACCTTCAAAACAAGACCAAGTTCAAGTGAATCAGAGGTCATATGTGAAAGTTGGGTTTTGGGCCTCTTTTGTATACTGTATATTTTAGCAGTTTTTTGACCTAATATTTTATGTGCATATTTTATTAATAAAAATCCAAAAAAATAGATTAATGTGTAATTATTTATCTCTGATTTATCATATTTTTTCCAGATTTTTATCTAATCTAAAAATGATAAAAATTATAAAACCCAAAAATCAAGGTATTCCATGTACATGGGATACCCCAAAAATGTCACTTTGTGCAATTGATCGATTTTGGTTTTGATGTCTTCATGAAAGTTGTAGATCTCATCGAGATGAGCAATTTATGTGAAAAACTTTTTTATCTGAGGTCATTTACTATTTTTTATCGATTTTACAAAGGTTTTATTTTCGGAATTTTCTGGTGCTGACACGTGGCAACACCTGGTGCCGCCACGTGTCAGCCATTTTCGGCCTTATTATATACTTGTTTTATTAAAAAAATAAAATAAAAATAAAAAGGATGCATGTACGTCGCGCGTGCGCTCCCCTCCCCTTTGCGCCCCAAGCGCCACGTGTCGACCATTTGGCCGTCCGATCTCGGCCGATCGGATGACCCACAGTCATCGTCTTCCCAGCGCACCCCCATCTTTGGAAAACTCCGTCGCCGCTCCATGATTTCACCGTGAATCTCGCACGCTGCCATGCGATCCCCTCCGAATCCGATTTCCATATCTCGTCTTCCTCCAGCGAATCCGCCGCCCCTCCATGTCTCCGATCCCATGGATTTCTTCCCCTATCATCCCAATCAGATCTCGCGTTAGATCTCAATCAAGCTCCGCCCCTAAATCTCTCCATATCCGTCGATACGCTCAACAGAAACGAGATGACGGTGATGACAACGTCGTTCGTCTCCCTTCTCCGGCGAGATCTGAGTTCTACCCACCTCGTTGCAGTCCACAGCGAAGCCCTCACCATCTTTGCCCAGCTCTGGCCTCCATGCTGGTCAAGCCCACGACTTCAAGTACTTCCCCAACGACTTCAACTACCAACATCTTCTTCAAAGCTCCCCGTGAAGCTTCGCCGACCACATTTCATCGACAACTGGACCGGACTCCCTTCACCAACTCCACCTGGCTCGCCTCTGCCTTGCACCGGGCTCCGACCTCGCCACTACCGCCCCTTCTTCGCCGGTTAACATCGACAGCACCGCCAACGCCCTCCGCCTTGGCCACCAGGCTCCGCCCTTTCTCCACCAGCAGCCGGGCGTAGGGCCCGAGACCCTCCTCGCGTGTTTTGCACGTGAGCGAGGGGACGTTTTGCATCAACGCCCCTGGAGTCCACCCCAATTGCGCTGAAGCCCAAAGGTCACGTGCACAGCACGTGACCATTTGGTAATCTTACAGAAGGATCCCCGAAGGTCTCCAGATTCACGCTTCCACCCCCGCCAACCAGAGGCACGTGCATAGCACGTGACCTTTGGGGATTTTGAAAAAATACCATGACGGGTATCGGTAATTACATTACAACCCCTCTGCCTGTTTATTTTATTTATTAGTTATTGCAGTCATACCCCTGTGTTCCCACTTTGTTTTGAACCTCTTCTGAGTCTTAGTTTATTTATTCAAAAATAGCATTTTGTTTGTCAAGTAATTCTCTATGTTTTGACATATTGTGGACATTTTTGTGATTCATGGTTAATTAATAATTAATTATTTTATGGGAAAGTGTATATTTTGCCTACTTTGTGCTCTGAAATTCATATGTGATTAACCGTTGCTCTAAAAATTCTCGAAAAATCACATATTGTAGAGATAATTGTGCTTGACAGTGTTCCCAAAAAGAATTGCATTTGCATACATAGTTTGCTATGTAAAAATCATTTTGCATAATTCAGTTTTTAATTTTTAATAGGTATTAGATCTCACATTTTCGAGGTTTAGGATTTTTTTTAGATCAATCACCTAGTGATAGATCTTAGATAATTTTGATTCTTGAAAATAAGTAGGTTTAGTATTTATCATAATTATATATTGAAATTCATTTTGTTTGCATTTAAAAATTCATATTGCATCCAAAAATTCCAAAAAAAATATAATGCGCTCATTTCATCATATGTTACAAAGTGGCCAAGTTTCGTATTTTTCGAACATCGTTTGAATGTGATTTTCATTTTAGTCCCTAAAATAGGCCAAAAAGTGCAATTTGCATCCCTTATTACATTAAAAATTCCAAAAACAGACCGCCTCGAATACCGCACACGAATTTTGATAGACATAACTCTAGGATGTTCCTTTGCCTCCTTGTTATCGACCTTGGGACTTGCCCAAGTAAAATAAACATAAAACCTCATTAATAAAATTGAAGAACATTTTGTGTGGTTATTTTCTTGACCGATTCCGATTGCCGCCTACAACGCACGACAAATAAAAAACAACTTTTTAAAGCTGCGATTTTCGGACTCGTCACTTCTCAAGTTGGAGATATGGAAGACATCATGCACACCAGCAAGGTGAGGAGGAAGTGCGATCCTGTATGCAACTCTTCCACTCCTCTCGAGAATCTCAAACGGTCTGAGAAACTGTGGTGCTAACTTCCCCTTCACTCCAAACCGCTGAACTCCCTTCATGGGAGAAACTCTCAAGGAGATAAAGTCTCCCACCTTAAAGTTAAGATCAGTGCACTGTCTATCGCTATAGCTCTTTTGCCTACTCAGTGCAGCAAGAAATTTCTCCTGAGCTATCTTGACTGCCTTAGTAGTCTCCTCCAAGTACTCTTCCTTATGAAAAAGGTTATGCCCAATCTCCTGCCAACTCAGAGGTGTAGAACACCGCCTTCCGTACGGCTTCAAAAGGGGCCCTGCCTATGCTGGCATGATAACTATTATGTACGTAAACTCTGCTAATGGCAAATGATCCTTCCACGACCCTTTCCACTTCAGCACACATGCTCAAAGAAGATCTTCTAATGTCTGAATCGTCCTCTTGGACTGTCCATCGGTCTGTGGATGGTAAGCAGAACTGAGGCATTGTTGCACTTCTAAAGAACTCATGAATTCTCTCCAGTAGTGAGAGGTGAACCTTGGATCACGATTAGATACAAATTGCTTCGGCAACCCATGAAGTTTGATAATATCATTAATAAAGATCACTGCAAGCTGTAAGGGAGTGCATGCCATACTTACAGGTATGAAATGTGCTGACTTAGTAAGCCTATCAACCACGACCCAGATGGCATCATGAATACTAGTGGTCTTAGGAAGTCCCGTCACAAAGTCCATAGATATACCCTCCCACTTCCACTCAGGAATAGGAAGGGATTGCAAAAGTCCAGGTGGCCTCTTGTGCTCAGCCTTAATTTGTTGACACATCAAGCATTTTGCCACAAACTTGGCCACATCCCTTCACATTTTCTTCCACCAAAAATTCTTTTTCAAATCCTTATACATCTTGGTGCCACCAGGATGTATCGATAAACGAGAACTATGTGCCTCATGCATGATATCTTCCCTCAAATGTACGTCTGCTGGGACACAATCGATTCCCATTTCGTAGCACACCATCTTGATAAGAAAATCCAACTAAAGTTCCTGCAAGAGCCTTCTCCTTGAGTCTCTGCATACTCAAGTCTGCATGCTGCCTTTGGATGATTCGCTCAACTAACTCTAGACGTGAAGGGGATGGGACTGTGACTGTCTCTCGACTACTATGAAATGGATGTCAATCGTTGAAAGCTGCAAGAACATCCCAAGCTTTAAGCTGAGGATGTGATTCATTTGAGTGGGTCCTATGACTGACTGCATCAGCAACCACATTTGCCTTACTAAGATGGTAAGTGATGGTGCACTCATAATCCTTTAAAAGCTCCATCCATCTCCTTTGCCTCATATTGAGCTCCTTCTGATCAAAATGATGCTTGAGGATCTTGTGATCTGTAAAGATTTCAAAAGCAACCCCATAAATATATTGTCCCCACATTTTAAGAGCGAAGACAACTGCCACCAATTCCATATCATGGGTCGGGTAATTTTTCTCATGCGACTTCAACTGTCGAGATCCATATGCAGCAACCTTACCATGTCGCATCAAAACTTCCCCTAGTCCCTCCTTTGATGTATCAGTGTAAACCGTGAATCCGTCCATGCCCGATGGAATTGTCATGATCGGAGCTGTAGTAAGCCTCTCCTTCAATGTATGGAATCTATTCTCACACTTTTCTGACCAAGTATATGTCATCTCCTTCTTGGTCAGCTTGGTGAGGGGAAGGACAATATGAGAAAATCCCTTCACAAACCGCCTGTAATTGCCGTCTAAGCCAAGAAAGCTTCAGATATCGGACACATTCTTCGGTCGTTCCCAACTAAGAACTGCTTCGATTTTTGCAGGATCCACTAGCACTCCTGCACCTGAGATAAAATGACCTAAGAATGATACTTCTTGAAGCCAGAACTCGCACTTACTAAACTTCACATATAACGTGCCTCCTCAAAGTCTCCAACACTATCTGTAAGTGCGTGCAATGTTCCTTCTCATCTCGAGAGTAGATAAGGACATCATTAATGAAAACCACAACAAAGTTGTCGTGGAAAGGCTGAAACACCTGATTCATCATGCCCATGAATGCTGCTGGGGCATTTGTCAAGCCAAAGGGAATCATCAAGAACTTGTGGTGACTGTATCTGGTTCTGAATGCATACTTAGGTATATCCATATCCTGAACACGTAACTAGTGATAACTTGACCGTAGATTAATCTTGGAGAAAATGGATGATTCTTGTAATTGATCAAAGAGATCGTCAATGTTAGGGTAACAGTTCTTGATTGTTACTTTATTTAAATGCTGATAATTTATACACATGCACATAGATCCATCCTTCTTCTTAACAAAAAGGATAGGGGCTCCTCATGGAGATGTACTACGGTGTATGAAACCCTTCTCCAACAGTTCTTGTACCTGCACCTTAAGTTCCTTCAGTTCAGCGGGTGTCATCATGTATGGTGCTATAGGTACTGGTTGCGTTCTCAGAATGATAGAAATCTCAAACTCCACCTCACGAGGTGGGGAAGACCAGGAAAATCTACAGGAAATACATCTGGAAAGTTCTTTACTATTTCAACATCCTCTATTCTTTCCATAGGGGTTGATTCCCAATGACATGAGTAATAAATCCTTCGCACCCTTGAGATAACAGGAGATGGGCTTGCAATGCTGATATGCAGGTTACGCCTCTCGACGAGGTGCTCCATCAAATACAAATTCTTGTAGCTCAGGAATCCTGAAAATAATATGTTTCTGGAAATAGTCTAAACATGCATGGCGATTCTCGAGCTAATCTATATTGAGAATAACATCAAAATCCTCCATCTGAATGAGCAACAAGTACGCCTCGAGCATATAACCTCCAATATAAAATGGATAATCGGGAAGCACCTGATGGACAACAAACACCTGACCCCCAGATCACTTAATAAGATAAGGGTCTGAAACTACGATAGGCTCCCGACCCAAGGTATCCGCAAAACTCCATGACACGAAGGAATGAGATGCACCCGAGTCAAAAAGAGCATGAGCTGTAAAGTCGCATACTAAAACCAAACCTCACACTACCGATCCTGAAGCATGTGCTTGCCCATCAGTGATGGCATTGAGTTGTCCTTCTCTTCCTGGCCCACTAGAACCTATCGTGCTCCGAGTCTGGTTGGAATGTCCCCTGCGACCACGAGAGGTAGACCCATGTACCTATAACTGCGGATGCCCCCCTCGTACAATACCTCGCAACCGTGAAGCTCCCAACGGACAATTAGACCTGATGTGTCCCTCCTGGTTGCATCGATAGGAAACATGTGCATCAGTCATGGTGTTTACCGCTGGATGTGCTGCTCGTGATGGCTCGTAAAGTTCTTGCCACAATGCATGAGCTCCTCTATGTGTGGACCTGGTAGACATGCCGGGCCGGTAGGGGTGGAAACATTGCCCTGTCTGTGCTGTCGATTGATCATTACGAGCTATCCTCCCAAAATAGCTCGGTCCTCCTTGCATAGTTTGTACTGACCTGCCTTCACGCAAGTCCTCCTCCACTTGTGATGCAACATCAACCACTTCCTTCATTCTAACCAATTTAAGGGGTACTAGCCTCTCACGAATTTCCTCATGAAGACCTCTAAAGAACTTGAATGCTTAGTCAGACTTGGTCGACACAATGCTAGCAGCATACTTCAACAACTCTGTGAACCTGTTCAGATAAGCAGTCACGGTCCTATTCCCTTGCTCGAGTAGTGTGAACTCCACACGATGCTTCTCTAGCCAGTATTCCGGACAGAAATGCTCCCAGAATGCCTCGATAAATTTCTCCCAAGTAATTGTCATTGCAATATGCGACTATATAGAACTCAACCATTCCTCAGCATAGCCCGCTAAGGAGTAAGTAGCCAGGATGACCTTCTCCTCATTTGGTACATGAATGGTGCGAAAGAACTTTTTTACACGCTTCAGCCATCTCTTTGCCACGTCTGGGATTGTATTACCCAAAAACTGTGGAACCTTCTCCTTGATATTTTGAAAAGATGTCCTCTTGTTGCAGTGGAGGCGGTGATAGAGGAGGAGGTGGTGGCGGTGGTGGTGGATCACCATCTCCCCCATCCATTCCAGACCCACCCTCAGATGCAGATCTCGACAATCTCTCCTCGAGTATAAGCTGCCTCAGTTGCACATCCTGCAACATCGCCATCATCGCAGCCAACTACTGCGTAGTATGATCTCTGCGAGGTTGCATGATATGCATGTATAGAAATAAAATGGGGATTACAATTAGATCCTAGAGTAGAGATCATTAGTCAACCTTGATAAATACTATGGGGCTAGTTCGACCGTTGAGATCAGGGAGAGGGTCCCGCATGAAGAGGTGTTAGATGCCGGAGCTGGTGTTGTCGGCCTGCTAGACGATTCATGCCCTTTCATGCCTTCTTGCCTGCCTTCAGTTCATGCCCCCGGGCCCGCGCATTCCGTCACATCGCCTGGAATGAAAATGAATCCTACCCCGCTTACTTACTAAAGAATCCCATTTCAGGAGGGTAAAGTCGGATAGGATAGCAGGCTAAAAAAGGTAGGTGGGAGAGTTTCTAGGCTAGCTGGTTGGCACGACATCTACGTCTAGGCTGGAGCTACTAGTGGCTTAGTAGGGGTCGAGAATAGCTTCTTCAAAAAAGAAAGAAATCTGTATGAGATCATTTGACTTGGTACTAAGACAGAGAGAGCCCTAAGCGCTATCTTTACCCAGACTCGGGAATCCGGAAAGAGCCCTAACTATCCAAGAAGACACTCGAAACTCACTCGCAGTGGGAAGCCTCCCCTTTTTTTGACAGTAGTCAGAAGACAACTTGTCTAATGTATAATGGTATTTCTCCTACCAGACAGTTGTTTATGACTAATGGGGTAAATGGGCTTCGATACCAAATGTAACGCCCCTGCCTCGCAGTAGCGCATCTCAACACCCATATGGAAGATTACCCAACAACAGTTATAAACAACCTGCATGATATACTATTCATACAAATAAAAAGACAAGGAAAATTTAAATTTCCATTGATAAAAAGATGTCCACATATATAAAATCATAAAATATCAAAGTCCCTCTAATTCCATGCTATGAGTAATATCTAGATACTAATAACACGTATAGGAAAAATCATGTTATACAATTTTCTAGAGTCTTAAACCCGATCAACAAATACGAAGTATACGATTTAATGGAAAGATACACGATGGACCAACAACAAGAGACGATCTGGGTTAGGATCAAAAATAGATAATAACCCCCCGCAATCAACAATCTCCAAGTTGCAAGGCATGCGAAAATAAATGGAGAATGTCAAGGATCCATTACCCATGCTCGTGCACGTCTTTGATCCACATGTTTGATCGCCCGATCAAGAATCAGATGAGAGAGGTGACTTTCCCTTTCAATTAAGCCCCTCCTTTTCCTGTTGCCACGAAGCTACGAAGCTTCACGAGCCTCAGGTAATGGTGGTTGCACCGTTCTCCTCTTGATTCTCTGGAGAAGGAGAGGGAAAAAGAGATAAGAGAAAGTCTTGGGGAGGGGGAAAAAGATGGATTAGGGTTCGGAGGGAGTGGGAATGAGGGGAGATGAAGGGTGAGGGTCTTAATATGGTGTGGGTGCAAACCCTAGTTTTAGAATATCTAAATAACCCTAACCTGAAATTTATTTTTCAAAACTCGTAGCCAATAAATCCCATAAATATCCATGACCCATCTTCGCTAAAACACACATATCTTCCACATCCGAACTCGGAAATACACATTTTTGGACTCGTTGGAAAGCTTGTGACGAGACTCTTATTTTGACTATAATATAGTTTAAGACTTCTGAAAAAAAGCAGAAATTTCAGGATGTTACGGAAATGATCCAAGGAGCTTGAGAAGCTTCAAGTGATCGATAAGAGGATGAAGAACCTGGATAAGATGGATGGGATAACAAAGCATCTGGAGCTTTTTGTGAGTTCAATCAGTGTAGTTCATAGTACGAGTGCTGCAACCAATACCTCTACTAGGGAGCAGACTTCTTCCACCTAGTAGAGTAGCGAAGGACCATCCACAGTTCAGCATGTCTATTGCATGCAGACACCTAATCAGGTCCAACAACACTCATATTAGATAGTTCCATACCAACAGGAAGTAGCCTACATTCTTGAGCAGCAGTCTCCACCTCCACCTGTCATTCAAGAGGAGAATAGCATCTAGTTCGACCATGAGCAAAACCAGCCCCATCCGTCAGGGCAAGGCCAGTTGGGTTCACAGCAGGGACAAAGACCTGCCCACTAGTTTCAGGGAGGCAGACATCAACAGTACTAGCACCAGCAGTTCCAGCCTCACTATCAGTCTCCACCACAGTTCCAAAACTGGAGATCATGCCAGCCACAGTAGCCGTCTATGTATTTTCCTCATCCTAACCAGCAACAGATTGCATATTATGGATAGTATCCTTCTCCTCCTCCTCATTATCAAAATCTGTATGGTTGCCAACAGCCTCCACACTATAAGTCTCAAAGACAACCAGTCATTGAGCATCTTGAGGCCCCTTCAGTCAACCCATCACTAGACCAACTTGCATTGCTCATGAAGAACATGAACAAACTGACTCAACGGATCGACGACTTGACCACTGATAACCGTCCCGCACCCTTAGTTAATTCGGTAAGATTAATGTCCAAATTAATTAGATGTCGTTCGTTGCAGTCGGATACGAGGGGGCTAATCAAAAACCACTATTAATTAATGTCAAGTTAATTTCAAGCGGTAGATTTTTTTACTTGGTGAAGTCCAAGGTCGAACTCAGGGAGGCATTAGTCTCCTTAGGTGAATTTTAGCAAAGTCAAGTGTGTGATTTTCGAGAAGTCTTTTTTTTGTTCTTTTTTTAATTTCTATGCAAGACACATGCAAAATCAGGCCAACGTACAGGTTAAATCAGAAATGTTGTCAAATTAAGTCCAAAAATTATGAGACTTGGCCAGATTATGAAATGAGATGAATTTAAGCTACTCTAATTTTTTCAGAATTTTCTGATGCACGAATAATAGAAAATGCAGACCTTAGTGAAAATAACTAAACCAATTTTAATAATTATCAAACGATTATATTTCTCAGAAATAAAATTAATCCAAATAGGTTTAAGCAAGAGCTATCCAAATCAATTTGAATTTCGTTAAAACACTTCACGGTTGATTAACTAAAAATCAATTACATTTTTCACTAAATGATTTTTCTAAGACAAATTATACGTGTAAATGAGATGTTTTTTGGATATGTTTTAGCATAGACTTAGATCTACCAATGGTGATTTTTTAGAGATTTTTCGACAAGCAGAGAATATGCAATCAAGTAATCAATCAAAATGGACAAAATGTTGCAATTTTTACCAAATTAATTTCCAATAATATTCTGCAAATCAGAAAAATACAAATAAATGCTATGATGGTAGAACAAGAAGTATACTACACAATGCAACTTTCGGAATTAAAAATGGACGACAAAATGATGATAAAATAAATGTGCAAATGCAGGGGTATGAATGCAATACATAAATAGAAATATGAGATGAAATGAAGCACAGGGACTTACATGCAATAATCGGAAACTTGAAATTTTTTTAAGAACTTGCAAAGGGGTGCAAGTGTCCCCTTTGCAAATTCCCTTTTCTTTATTGTGCGATAGATGTGCTCTGCTTCTTGCCTTGAAACAAGGGATCTTCACGCGGATGGATGGATCTTCACGAGGGCGCGGGGAGGAGGCTGGTCGGTGCCTGGAGCTTGGTGGTCGCGCGGCGAGGAGATGGCGTCGACGCGGCTGATGTTGGAGCAGGTGGCACACGGGGCAGCCGCGACCGTTCGTGGGCGGGGCGGAGAGCAGCCTGGCGGGCGGTATGGGGCACGAGGGCGGCGGCTCGCTGGGCTGGGAGCTGCGCACGCGCGCCGCGCGTGAGGCGGCGGCTGGGTTGCGTTGTCGGAGGCCCACGGCGCTGCAGGGGGCGAGGCGCGCACGGGATCACGGTCGGCTGAGAGGGGCGGAACCCATGGTGGTTGTTCACGGTGAGGGAGGATGGCAGGAGGTGGAACTTTGGCCGACACACGTCCAAGTCGTCCGGTAGAGAAGGCGAGGCAACGGGAGGAGTACCTGCAATGAAGGAGAAGAGCTCGAGCGAAGGGCTCGGCCGTGGTGGAGGAGGAAGAAGACACGGGGGGGTGTCAGCACCTCCTCTGTTGTTCATGCATTTGTTTAAGTGGTTTAAATAAAGGATTAATCGATTGATGAAAGTTTGTCGGAAAAATAAGTAAAAATAACCGTTGTGTTCGCAACGTGTGATTTATCTGTTGATGTGCGATCGATTTTGTGATCCGGTGGGAGGAAGGTGATGAATCAAGGAGAGAGAGTGTTGGGTGTAATGAAGAAAAAGAAGAAGATGTTACCTGGAGGGATGGACGGATGCCTGTGAAGGAGCTCGATGATGAGCTCCTGTCTTCGCTCGATGCAGCGGTGATGCAGAGCTCGAGCAACTCGAGAAGGAGCTGCGGCAAAGGAAGATCCCTTGGATCTCGCCTGAAGCACAAAGGTCGTCGTCGACTCAAGCTCCACACCCGGAGCTGTCACCAAGGGGGAGGAGCGAGCTGGGCCTATACTTCTCTAGAATGGCGGATGGGGATAAATGGAGGAGTGGAGGGGATTATAAAGATGAGAAGGTGGAGGTTGGAGAGTACATGGAGAGAGTGGGAGAGATGGGAGATGGAGTGGAGAAGATGGGGGTGGGAGTGGTCAAAGATGTGGCCTCTCCCTCAAGTTAAGGGAGAGTGGAGGGAGGAATGGGTATTGACCGTTGATGGAGACCCTCTCATCCAACGGCACAGGATAAAGGAGAGGAATGGTATAAGTGGGTGAATGAGGAGGCGACATATGGCGACTCCAGGAGATGCCACGTGTCGCTCCGAGAAAAAATCCGCAACTAAATACAAAGAAAAATCAAAAAGAAATAATAAAAGAGGTTAGATTAAAAAGTGATCAACACGAAAGTTGCTCGTCTCGACGAGATCTACAACTTTCGTTAGGAGCCAAAAATCAAATGAAATCGTCTGTGCAAAACGTATTTTTGGGTGGTACTTTATAGATATAAAATACCGCATTTTATCTTTTGTGATTTTTTTGTCATTTTTAATTAAGAGAAAAATCAAAATAAAAATAGAGAAAATATGAGGAAAATATTTACAACTTAATCTAATTTTTTTGGATTTTTAATAATTAAGAAAATAAAAAGATAAAATGGAAGGGCAAAATGGTCAATATGTACAATGTACAAAAGGGGCCCAAAACCCAAGTTTTGCATACGAGCTCCGATTTTAATGAAATTGGTCTTGTTTCGAAGGTCTCTGAATGTATATTACTTTAAAAGTAAGTAGACCTAATTCAGATGTTGTATGAGAGAGATATGTGCGTTTTAAGGTCTAAGGTCTTCAAACTTCGGTTGGGGTTTTATTGGGTGATTTTGCAAGTTAGTATTTTTTAGGTATTTTTCTTTAATAAGTGTTAGTAATATATACACTATAGAGTTGGTTTTAGTGGCTTTGTAGTTAGTATAAAATATATACAAATGAGGTATTTTATCTAATATACAGGTGGATATTTACAAGTGAATTTGGCTTCTTATTTAATGCAAGTATGAATGCTAAAATGCATATATTATGCTTGCATGCACGAATGCTAATTTTGCAATATAAAGGGAAATATGCATCTATTTACTTGGGAACAAGATTCTATTTTCAACTTTTAGAGTGATGAATCACTTATTCATCAACCCCCTATACTTAAACCTTGCTCGTCCCCGAGCAACTAAAATGAAATGCAAGAGTGAAATGATTTTGGTTTCCATACCAAGGTCATGAACAAAAGTTGAAAATGGAGCTTGACTCGACCTTTGGATTAATTGTGTGGCGGAACCTTTTTGGGACCTGATCTTAAGACCTAACAGACTTCAAGTTCCACGTCTTCTATTCAAGACGCCTCAACAGTCAGGTCAGAACAAATCCTCAAACGCAAATTTCTGATGACTATGATTCTTACTTGTACTGTGTAAGTGAAATGTAACTCTCCACATCAGAAATAGCTCAGAAACAGCCTCCTCTAACAAGGTAACTCAAATAACCCGGTCCAGTAACTCTTTCCTCGAGGAGCGGGGTATTCCCTTCTAAGTTCAAGTGCGACCAACTCAAGAGGAGGGGGTAGAGAAAAGAATGGATGGTGGCCAGTGTAGCTACCTATCCCGAGATGCCCGACCAGTGTAGCCAAGTCATCCAACTGCATTTTCTTTGCTAATATACATACTCTGACAGGTATTATTATTTTTTCACTTGGACCTGTCTGATTTTTTTGGAGTTCTTGCATTTTTTCCTTTTTTTCCTTTTTTTTGGAACTATATACAAGGTGCAACATGTACATCAGGAGTTTTTCCTCTTGAGCCAGTAGACTATCCCTCTTTTGAAGCATTATTGCAACCCACAGCATCCTGTCCTTAGATATCAACACCACCAGACTAGGTTGAGATGCACTACCCTCCCTAGAGGAGGACGGATGTTTCCACCCGTGCGCTACTCCAAGCTAAAGGATTCTACCTCCTCCCACCTCATCAATGAAGAGCTACGTGCATTGTGCTTGTCCAAGTTAGGTCACTGTCTATAAAAATCCTGCGTATGCACGAGATATTCTACTTAGACTAATCAAGATGACATGTGAACATAGACTTGCGGACTCAAAGAATTAAGTCACTTGACCTGAGAAATCTTAACTCCAGCTCCTATAAGGTTCCTCTGAAATTAGGTGGATTAAGGTCAAATCAAGTCCATCCTCAATATCTACTCATAACTTGGTTCAGAACCCACTAGCTTTCCACCTTGCATATGCAAAATATGCAGATGAGAGGTGCAGATGACATGCTATGAATGAAATGCAAGACCCTTTTTTTAGATGCAGAGATGATATGCAAGAGTAAATAAGAAGCCTTTTTTTTCAAAACTTTGTTATACCTCCTATGTACAACAATTTACAAGAGTTTATAAGTATTATACAAGTGTTATACAATATACAAGTATACAAGTATTTTACAAACCTTTTTTTTTCAATTTTTCCAAAAGATTTACAAGTATTATACAATTTTTTTAAAATTTTTACCCACCCGTAATTATTCAAAAAAAATATACAAAAATACGTGAAAATACGCGAAAGTACGAGCTATGGGTAAAGTATATATGTAATATATACATGCCCCCCTATACTTAGCGTGTGCTATGTCCTCAGAGCACGAAAAGCGGCTAAAAAGACATAGCTCGGGCTAAGCGTAGGAGAGCTAAAATAACAAAAAGTCGTCCCGCCCCCTATACTTAGGCTCTGGCAGCCTAAGTGTAGAAGAAGATCAGAAATGGGGAGGACGAGGAAAAGAGGGGAAATGGATGAATATATACACGGCGGGCATCGGTCCCCCCTATACTTAGGCTCTGGTCAGCCTAAGTATAAGATATGAGTGAGTATGAGGACCGATGTGATCTGGAGGATGTACAATGAATAGACGCGGGTCACTCTCCCCCCTATACTTAGGATCTGGTTATCCTAAGTATAGTCATGAAATGATATGGAACTGGGGCGAGTGATTCGAATCACTGGGGAGGGAGGGAGAGAAAGTATATACAAGAAAGAGTGAGAATATACAAGAATTAAGAAGGTTTGTGACGAACCTTCTTGCGGACGCGAGGAGGTGGATAATATACATATGTGTCGCTATCGGAATCGTCCTCAGATGAATAATAGTAAGGTGTAGGGATCGTCCAACGCGGGTCGACACACGGCTGCTTGCTTAGATACGGCTTAAGAACAACCGAACTGAGCTCACTCATATAAATCACCTTGTCCGGACCAGATGAGGACTCTTCCGAAAATTCCTTCTCTGGTGTGTTGAAGGAAATTTTCTTAGTCAGTTTTCTAGAACCTGAATCATTGAGAGGGAGTGGAGAGCGATGCGCCTTGAGAGGTTCAGGGGAACACCTCGAGGAATCAATTCTCGACTTCCTCTCATTAGATAGCCGACTAGAAGAGGGAGCAACCGTGTTTTTAAGTGGAGTCCATTTTGTCTGGGTTGTTTCCTTAGAAGGCCCGGGTCATGGTGTGGTGCTGACTGTGGGTTCCTCATCAGACGAGTCACCATAAAGATTGTAATATTCCTGAAGGGTCAGCACACGTCTCGGAAAGGAGCTAGTGGGCTCAGTTGGCTTGGCATTATTGAGCTCTTGTGTCGGATCATTGAAATGATCAAGGCAATCCTCAAATATCGTGTCCGACTCAGTGATAGCTTCTGGTCGTGAGTCCTCCTTAGAAGCTGTCACGATGGTGGTGCAAGCAGTTGATGAAGTGGAGGTGTGGGGAGTCTTTGATCCAATGGTCGTCCGGACAATCGGTCTCTCAGGTGTAGTAGAGAGGGTGGACTCATCTTCCTCTCGATGGTCACGACTGTCAGCGGATGTGCGGGTCACCTTAGAGTAAAGTTTATCAAAGAATGGATGAGGTCGAAGCGCTCCCAATGCTGTAAAATCGATTTCCCGAGTCTCGCAATCTATAGTCGCCTTAGCCAAGGCTAAGAACGGCTTCCCGAGAATAATCGGAGACTGGGAAAACTCTCCTCGGTGCTCAATGTCAATGATCGTGAAGTCCACCTGAAGTAGAGCACCTTGGAAAGTAACGATGACTGAAATGTTTCCTCTCGACCGTTTGATGGATCGGTCAGCCAGCTGAACGATCTCTCTCGACTTCCTAAGTGGCCTGAGTTTGAGCTTGTCAAACACAGAGGTCGGGAGGATATTTATCGGTGAGTCATCATCGATTCTTGCATGGGTAAAGATGGTGTCTTTGATTTCACATTCAACTCGGGGCAACCGCTTCACTCTATGGCTCTTGGTTATTCTCCCCATCACCAAGGAGGTGGCCATAGACACTATATGTCTTTCAGTCCTTGTCCTCTTATTGCCCGACCTCTTTGGCATCAATTTATTTCTCACAAATCGTTTGAGGTCAGGAAAGTGATCTATGGCCTTTATTAAGGGAAGTTTGAAAATCAGTTCTTCATCGAGTGCTTCTCTTAGGACAGGATCCCATTTTTTTAGGTCATTTTCATTTTCAATTTTTATGTGGTTTTTTGGTTTTACATTTTTTTTGGTGTTTTGGATAGATGAATGATCAGACTCTGGATTGGAAGGCAGGGGGTTAGTAGAAGAGGGAGATAGAATGGACTCCAGCTGTACAGACGGTGTGGGTTCTCTGATGCTCGTTCGGTTTTCAACATCAAATCTACTTACTTCCTTCTCCACTTTCATACCCAGGCTGGCAGAAATTGAGTGCAACATGTCCATGACATCTCTTAACTTGTTACCAAATGATTCATTTTTCTTAATAAGTCTAGAGATATCATCCTCCGCAAAATTCTCATTACAAATCATGGGAGAGTTCTGCTCAATTGGAGGATACTGCTGAGATATTGGGGTCTCATACTCAACATACCTAGACTCGGGCATGTAATTCTGAGTCAAGTATGGACCATCTAAATGGCAAATATCGGTCGGAGCCTCATATGATGGAGTCAATGAAACAGGGACTGATAAGTCTAGGTCATGAGTCCAATCTTGTGATTGTAAAGGCTCTTCGAATGAAGGCTGGTTAATGGAGGCTTGATCGCTAAAGTCAATCAAGTCTGGGAAATCCTGGTGTACAAGCTTCTCCATTCGGGTTGTTTGATTGATCATGTTATGCCCTACGACCAAGTCGGGATGTGTGTATGTGAATTGATGTCTGGTCCCTACTTGAGGTGAGAATGAAGTATACGGGGGCATATAATTCTGCCAATCATCTGTCTCAGCAGTGGCTTGCTCTGCATTCGATTCTTTAATTCCTGCAAGCTCGCGAGAATAAGTACAGTCAGCCCAAGATGGAAGTGGATCCGGACTGTTAGAATATGGAGTAGATGAGAAATGCGAAGAAGCGGAGAAGTCAGTCGAAGTTCTGACTTCATAATCAGGTTGAGGTGGAGCCGACCACGGGTAAGGATCTCCCATGGATGGCGGAGGATACATGGAAGAATGAGAAGGCGAAGATGTATGGTATATGGTCGAGGAGGATTGACAAGAGGTCACGGGGTATGGGGACCAATATCCTGACATCTTGAGGAGGAAATGATGAATGCAAGAAGATTGAGGTAGAAAATATGCAATTACATAGGATAACACACACGACAGACACAAAGACAAACACAAGAGCAAACCCCGAGTTCACACTCAACACGGTGAAGGACCCGAACTCGAGTCCAATTAATCTTGTATATTTTAAGTGTGATGTTTCAAGCAAGATAGCAAGGATTACGCGGCCTAAAGGGAAGTCGGCTCAGAGCCGGATGCGTCTTCCCTATTTAACCTGTCGCCTAGGATACCGTCGGTCCTTCCTTTCTTCGCTCCTATCCCAAGTCGATGGATTCAAAGACCACACCCCTATCTACCTGCAAGCAGGCGGAGGCTGACAAGGCCGGAACTTCACCCCGGGGGGGTCACTGGCAGCTTGTCGCAAAGTACCGCAATTTCGCCCCTATCTACCTGAGACAGGTGGAGGCTACTTGGTACTAGTCAGTGAATCTGAAATTATTCGACTTGTGATATTTGCTAGGATTAGTTGGAACGTGATATGGAAGGCGGGGATTTGGGCTCTGCCTTAAGGTGTTTACACACACTCAAGTACCCTCACTCAGCCTGAAAACAAGGTCGGGGTTACTCTCCCGCAAACAAGGGTTAATTTTAGTTAATTTTTTTGGTCCAATTCAATTAGCAGTCCCAATTTTAGAGATTAGTTATCACTAATATTAATCCACACAAGCAATCACGTCTACCATCCAGTCCCAATTCCTTTATCCTAGGTCAGAAAACCAAGAGAGAGAATTGGAAAAGAAAAGCCGATGCGATCGAGAAAACGATGATGAATGCTTGAGTAAGAAGACTTACAGTGCCTTTAGCTCTCTACAATGCAGGATGCAGTACTGAATTGAAATTTTACACTATATGCAAATGCAAACGAGAAAAGCCGCTCCTAGACAGGCAGTTCTATTATCGAGTAAAGAACAGATTATTTTTGGCTAAGTTCTGTGGTCTAAGTGCGTCATTTAAGTGCAATGTGTGGTCCTAAAGAATTACGAGCACAAGCAATTCCTAGATTGGCTTGGGGAACCGCTAGTGCAAGCTAATTTACATTCATCCACACAGCACATGGGACACAGTTTCACTATACTTACACGCGCGAGATCCCAAACGGGAACCGCTGGAAATGATGCGAAAAAAATAAAATAAATAAAAATTACAATGCCTCTCTATTCACTCAATTAAAATGCTCGATCGTCGACGCGTCTTCGACTCCTCGCGTTCCTCGCACAGAAAAAGAGTGAGGTCAGAGAGTGACTCAAAAATAAAATAATGCACAGAAATAAAGGAGAGAAAAAAATAATTACAAGAAAACCGGGGGTCAGACTACCCGGGGAAAGAAAATCAAACACTCAGAATTTGACTAAAAATTAACCTAAGTCGTGCCTCCCCGACAACGGCTCCATTTTGATAACCGTCCCGCACCCTTAATTAATTCGGTCAGATTAATGTCCAAATTAATTAGATGACGTTCGTTGCAGTCGGATATGAGGGGGCTAATCAAAAACCACTATTAATTAATGTCAAGTTAATTTCAAGCGGTAGATTTTTTTACTTGGTGAAGTCCAAGGTCGAACTCAGGGAGGCATCTGTCTCCTTAGGTGAATTTTAGTAAAGTCAAGTGTGTGATTTTCGAGAAGTCTTTTTTTGTTATTTTTTTTAATTTCTATGCAAGACACATGCAAAATCAGGCCAACGTACAGGTTAAATCAGAAATGTTGTCAAATTAAGTCCAAAAATTATGAGACTTGGCCAGATTATGAAATGAGATGAAGTTAAGCTACTCTAATTTTTTTAGAATTTTCTGATGCACGAATAATAGAAAATGCAGACCTTAGTGAAAATGACTAAACCAATTTTAGTAATTATCAAACGATTATATTTCTCAGAAATAAAATTAATCCAAATAGGTCTAAGCAAGAGCTATCCAAATCAACTTGAATTTCGTTAAAACATTTCACGGTTGATTAACTAAAAATCAATTACGTTTTTCACTAAATGATTTTTCTAAGACAAATTATACGTGTAAATGAGATGTTTTTTGGATATGTTGTAGCATAGACTTAGATCTACCAATGGTGATTTTTTAGAGATTTTTCGACAAGCAGAGAATATGCAATCAAGTAATCAATCAAAATGGACAAAATGTTGCAATTTTCACCAAATTAATTTCCAATAATATTCTGCAAATCAGAAAAATACAAATAAATGCTATGATGGTAGAACAAGAAGTATACTAGACAATGCAACTTTCGGAATTAAAAATGGACGACAAAATGATGATAAAATAAATGTGCAAATGCAGGGGTATGAATGCAATACATAAATAGAAATATGAGATGAAATGAAGCACAGGGACTTACATGCAATAATCGGAAACTTGAAATTTTTTTAAGAACTTGCAAAGGGGTGCAAGTGCCCCCTTTGCAAATTCCCTTTTCTTTATTGTGCGATATATGTGCTCTGCTTCTTGCCTTGAAACAGGGGATCTTCACGCCGATGGATGGAGCTTCACGAGGGCGCGGGGAGGAGGCTGGTCGGCGCCTGGAGCTCGGTTGTCGCGCGACGAGGAGATGGCGGCGACGCGGCTGATGTTGGAGCAGGTGGCGCACGGGGCAGTCGCGGCCGTTCGTGGGCGGGGCGGAGAGCAGCCTGGCGGGCGGTATGGGGCACGAGGGCGACGGCTCGCTGGGCTTGGAGCTGCGCACGCGCGCCGCGCATGAGGCGGCGGCTGGAGTGCGTTGTCGGAGGCCCACGGCGCTGCAGGGGGCGAGGCGCGCACGGGCTCACGGTCGGCTGAGAGGGGCGGAACCCACGGTGGTCGTTCACGGCGAGGGAGGATGGCAAGAGGTGGAACTTTGGCCGACACACGGCCAAGTCGTCCGGTAGAGAAGGCGAGGCAACGGGAGGAGTACCTGCAATGAAGGAGAAGAGCTCGAGCGAAGGGCTCGGCCGTGGTGGAGGAGGAAGAAGACACAGGGGGGTGTCAGCACCTCCTCTGTTGTTCATGCATTTGTTTAAGTGGTTTAAATAAAGGATTAATCGATTGATGAAAGTTCGTCAGAAAAGTAAGTAAAAATCACCGTTGCGTTCGCAACGTGTGATTTATCCGTTGATGTGCGATCGATTTTGTGATCCGGTGGGAGGAAGGTGATGAATCAAGGAGAGAGAGTGTGGGGTGTAATGAAGAAAAAGAAGAAGATGTTACCTGGAGGGATGGACGGATGCCTGTGAAGGAGCTCGATGATGAGCTCCTGTCTTCGCTCGATGCAGCGGCGATGTAGAGCTCGAGCAACTCGAGAAGGAGCTGCGGCAAGGGAAGATACCTTGGATCTCGCCTGAAGTGCAAAGGTCGTCGTCGACTCAAGCTCCACACCCGGAGCTGTCACCAAGAGGGAGGAGCGAGCTGGGCCTATACTTCTCTAGAATGGCGGATGGGGATGAATGGAGGAGTGGAGGGGATTATAAAGATGAGAAGGTGGAGGTTGGAGAGGACATGGAGAGAGTGGGAGAGATGGGAGATGGAGTGGAGAAGATGGGGGTGGGAGTGGTCGAAGATGTGGCCTCTCCCTCAAGTTAAGGGAGAGTGGAGGGAGGAATGGGTATTGACCGTTGATGGAGACCCTCTCATCCAACGGCACAGGATAAAGGAGAGGAATGGTATAAGTGGGTGAATGAGGATGCGACATATGGCGACTCCAGGAGATGCCACGTGTCGCTCCGAGAAAAAATCCGCAACTAAATACAAAGAAAAATCAAAAAGAAATAATAAAAGAGGTTAGATTAAAAAGTGATCAACAAAAAGTTGCTTGTCTCGACGAGATCTACAACTTTCGTTGAGAGCTAAAAATCAAATGAAATCGTCTGTGCAAAACATATTTTTGGGTGGTACTTTATAGATATAAAATACCGCATTTTATCTTTTGTGATTTTTTTGTCATTTTTAATTAAGAGAAAAATCAAAATAAAAATAGAGAAAATATGAGGAAAATATTTACAACTTAATCTAATTTTTTGGATTTTTAATAATTAAGAAAATAAAAAGATAAAATGGAAGGGCAAAATGGTCAATATGTACAATGTACAAAAGGGGCCCAAAACCCAAGTTTTGCATACGAGCTCCGATTTTAATGAAATTGGTCTTGTTTCGAAGGTCTCTGAATGTATATTACTTTAAAAGTGAGTAGACCTAATTCGGATGTTGTATGAGAGAGATATGTGCGTTTTAAGGTCTAAGGTCTTCAAACTTGGGTTGGGGTTTTATTGGGTGATTCTGCAAGTTAGTATTTTTTAGATATTTTTCTTTAATTAGTGTTAGTAATATATACACTATAGAGATGGTTTTAATAGCTTTGTAGTTAGTATAAAATATATACAAATAAGTTATTTTATCTAATATACAAGTGGATATTTACAAGTGAATTCGGCTTCTTATTTAATGCAAGTATGAATGCTAAAATGCATATATTATGCTTGCATGCACGAATGCTAATTTTGCAATATAAAGGAAAATATGCATCTATTTACTCGGGAACAAGATTCTATTTTCAACTTTTAGAGTGATGAATCACAGATTCATCAACCAGCACCAAGACACTGATTCCAGCACTGGTCGAAGCCAACCCCAACAACTTCAGACGCAAGGAGCAGGTAGACAATAGCGCACCCCCACCCGAGACAGGTATGGTCCTTGATTTTACATGTTTATCTGACGCCATTCATCTTAGGAGCGATAGGAGATTGCAACCACCTACGAACCAGTTGGGGTTGGGATATCGAACCACTGAGAGAGCATCATCTTCCACATCATCTCCTTCTCCAGCAGTTGAGAGGACCGGTGTAGCAGCACCCAAGTCTGGAGTTTCACTGCCTTCACCACCACCTTCACCAGAAGTAGATCACTATCAGCATGGGATAATTTACCAGTCGCGGATTCTTCCTTTTCACCAGCATCATCATCCCATTCTATTTTAGATTCAGTTTTTCCTTTATCTAATTTGAGCAACACTGTACAGATTGATTCTGGTTGTCCTTTTTTATATGAGGATTCTACTTTGAATACTTGAAATAAACATTTGAATGTTTATTCTGATTCCATGACATTTCCTTCTGCTCTTAAATTTAAAAAATTCAAAAATAAAAAATAGCCCTATCTAATCCTGGAGTGGTTGAGATCTTACAGAACATCTTTTTAAAGACGCCACTCCTTAAGACCATGGAATACATGCCTACAGTAAAAAAGGGAATGAAAGAGGCATGTGTACAAAAGCGTCAACCAACATAGAACAAACGAAAGGTTTTAGAGTAACACATCTTGACCATGGCCACAATTCATGCCATCAGTAACCTCCCTCCTAAAAAGAAAGACAAGGGAGCACCTCACATTCGATGCAATATCTTTGATCAAGAATTTGATCGTACACTTCTCAATAGCAGATCCTCCATTAATCCCATGCCTTACTCTTTACTAACTGAATTTCGGTTAGGGCCTCTTAAAACAACCAGAATGATCTTTCAATTTGCTGATAGATCAATTAAGAGGACAAGAGGCATTTTATAGGACGTTATTGTAACGGTGCAGGGAAAGAGATTCCTTGTTGATTTTGTTGTCGTGGACATGGACACACCTGCACCGTTACTCCATACCCCGATCATACTAGGTCGACCGTTCCTCCGAACGGCCGAAGTAGCAGTTGATTATGGTACTGGAGAGATCATCTTTCACTCTTGCAGTGACAAGGTGAAAATTGAGACAATCTCTGATCCTAGACCATCACCTCCACCAGCAGCAGATGAAACCGAGAAAGTTATATCAGAGCTTGATGACTATGATTTTCTTGCTGAATTCCAAGAGGTAGATCTTTTTACTGTTTTCATAGATACCTAGGAGTTCCTTTCCTAAAAGGACTCTAAGGAAAGCACAGTCGAGTTGAGTTCCCTTGGTTGTCTAATTGAGCTAGTTGCTAATGGGCAGTTTGAGCTGATTTTTAAGGATCAATCTAAGACTTTAGAGGCACCTTCTGATATTCCTTTGACACACTTTTCTAAGAATACTGAAGATATGCCTCATTATGAGAGTTCTAAGTTACAGATATCTTAGCCATTCATTGAATTTCCTAAGTTATGCATAGATGAGAGACATTTTTCTGAGATTATTGCTGAGATATCTGAGCCGGTAATTAATAAGAATGTTGAACACCCTGATGAGCCCCTCCTTTCTGAGCAGAGATCATTCACTGCAGAGCTATCATAGATTTTACTTGTTGAGCCGTTAGTAGCCAAGGTGGAAAGTCCACAGAGTACAGATCATATACCGCCTACCAGTACAGTAACAGAGGTTATTGTAGAGCTGATTCAGACCACACCTGAGCTCAAGGTTTTACCATCAACGTTGAAATATGCCTTCCTTTGAGCCCCTCCAAACGTTTCCGATCATCCTCAGCTCGCAGTTGACCGTTAAACTAGAATCTCGTGTGCTAGAGGTTCTTGAGAGAAACTGCAAGGCCATATGATGGAATATCTCAGATCTTCGTGGGGTTAACCCAGTTTTGTGATCGCATCATATCTACCTAGAGGATGACCGTAAACCCTCCCGTAAATGTCAGTACCGTCTAAATCCTAATCTAAGAGAGGTTGTCATGAAGGAAATCAGAAAATGGTGTGATGCTGGCTTTATATATCCCATTTCGGATTCCAAGTGGGTCATCCATTTACATGTGGTCCCGAAGAAATTTGGGATTACTATCATGAAGAATGATCGTGGTGAGGAGATTCCGACCCGGGTACCTACTTCATGGTGTGTCTGTGTAGATTACCGATGCCTGAACTTAACTACCAAGAAGGATCACTTTCTGCTGCCCTTTATTGATCAGATTATTGAGAGGTTGGTAGGGAAAGAGTTCTTTGCTTCTTGGATGGGTACTCGAGATACAACCAAGTTGTTATCGCTCTTGAGGATTAGGAGAAAACTACTTTCACTTGTCCGTTTGGCACCTACTCCTTTAGACGGATGCCCTTTGTATTGTGTAACGCCCCTGCTACATTCCAAAGGTGTATGTTGGTTGTTTTTGTCGACATGGTGAGTAGTTTCCTTGAGGTCTTCATGGATGATTTCTCGATCTATGGGGATAGTTTTGACACATGTCTTGCTCATTTAGACCGAGTTCTTCAACGCTGTTGTAAGGTAAACCTAGTGCTCTCGTGGGAGTAGAGTCACTTTATGCTGATTAATGGGATTGTATTGGGCCATGTAATCTCCAAACATGGTATGGAGGTTGACCCGGCTAGGATTGATGTGATTTCCAAGTTAGAGACACCGCAGAATTTGAAGCAGTTGAGGTCATTTCTGTGACACGTAGGATTCTATAGGCGATTCATAAAAGACTTCAGCAAGATCGCCAGACCTTTGACTGAGCTTCTGTGTAAGGAGAGTGATTTTTTCGTCGATGAGAAAGTCCTCCTTGCATTCAATCAGATCAAAGATATGTTACTAGTGCTCATGTCTTACAACCACCTGATTGGTCTCTTCCTTTCGAGATCATGACAGACGCCTCATATTTTGCAGTTGGAGCTGTTTTAGGACACAGAAGGGATGGGATACCATTTGCTATACACTATGCTAGCAAGACTCTGGATGAAGCACAATGAAATTATAAAGTTACAGAGAAGGAGATGTTAGCATTTGTGTTTGGGTTCGGGAAGTTCAGATCTTACCTCATTGGTTCCCACGTTATTGTATACACGGATCACACTTCCATATGATACTTGCAGGTAAAGAAGGATGCTAAACCACACCTTATTAGATGGATCCTTCTTCTCCTGGAATTAGATTTAGAGATTCGAGATAAACCTAGAGTGAAAAATATTGTGGCAGATCACCTTTCCCGTATCACGGATGTAGAGACCGCTGAGCAGAACATGATCCCTATTTATGAAACCTTTCTTGATGAAGACATTTTGTCTGTGGTCTCACTCCCATGATATGATGATATTGTGAACTATGTTATCTCTAAGAAAGTTCCACAAGATTGGACGAAGTACAAGGTAGATACATTTCTGTCAGAGATTCATTATTACTAATGGGAGGATCCGTACCTATTTCGCGAGGGTGCGGATTGTATCTGGAGAAGGTGCATTCCTTAGGATGAACACACCAGTGTAATTGAGTACTTTCACAAACTAGAATCTGGTGGGCATTATTCGGGGAAATGAACAGCAACAAAGGTTTTACAGAGTGGCCTATGGTGGCCCACATTGTTTAAGGATGTTACAAAGTATGTTCGAGGTTGTACTAACTGTCAGAAAATGGGAGGAATCGTTGATTCCAAAGATACCATGCCCTAAGATACATACAAATTTTTGATGTTTTTGATGCTTGGGGCATAGACTTCATGGGCCCATTTCCTATCAGTCAGGGATTTCAGTACATCCTGCTCACCGTGGATTATGTTAGTCGATGGGTGGAGGCTATCCCCACCTGAGCCGCAAATAGTCATATATTATGCTCCTTTCTCAAGGACCACATTATTACACAGTTCGGGATTCCCAAAATACTAATTTCAGATGTGGGAAGCCATTTCATTAATAGAAGAGTAAAGAAGCTTGTGAAGGAGTACGCCATTGAACACAGATTTGTGTCTCCTTACCACACTCAGACTAATGGCTTGGTAGAAATTTCAAATAGGGAGATCAAGATGATATTGCAAAAACATGTACATCCAAATAGGAAGAACTGGTCCCAGATGCTTGATTCGATTCTATGGGCTTATCGGGCGTCATGCAAGTCTCCTTTGGGTATGTCTCCCTACAGATTAGTGTATGGAAAACCTTGCCACCTGCCAGTAGAATTAATTCACATATCTTTATGAGCGCTCCATGTATGTAATCTTGATTATGAGAAGGCAATAAAGAACATGAAGTTTGATTTGAATAGATTAATGGAATTTCGAGACTTTGCATATGATAATTCACTCATGTATAAGGAGAAAGTCAAGCGTTGGCATGATAAACACATTCGAAGGAAGACTTTCTCTCATGATCAGAAAGTTTGGTTATTTGATGCTAAGTTGAAGCTGTTTCCACGAAAATTGAAAAGCAAATGGTCGAGACCGTTCATCTTGAAAGATGTGTGTGACAATGGGAGTATTGTCATATCCGAGTTATCATCTGACACACAACCATTTGTTGTGAACGGACAGTTACTGAAGCCATATCTAGATCATGATACATTCCTGTCCTTCGTTGATTCTATATATATGGTATCATACGACGATCTTTTGATTCCATCTTCTGCGTCTGATACATGAGCCGACAACATTTTGTATATCCTTTCATTTCATTATTTCTTCTTCTGTTTTATCGTTCTCCCCTTTTGTGTGTGCTATACTTAGTATTTTCTTTATCCTAAGTATTGGGGGGAGGGGGGGTGAATGATTTGTGTTGTTCATACTCGTCATGTTCATCAATCCTATTGTTGCCTATATTTAGGGATACTCTACCCTAAGTATGGGGGGGGAGTGATGTTGTTCATATAATCTCTTTTGTGTTTTATTCTTCTGATCTCTCGATTGTCCCCCAACTTGTTGTTATTTTATACTTAGGGCTATTCTACCCTAAGTATATGGGTGCAAATTGAGCCGTTGAGTCCGTACATTCTCTTCATCGGTTTCTCCCTTTTGTACAGTCTTCTGTACTTAGGATTACTTGATCGTAAGTATAGGGGGATCATCGACTTCTATTGTCTTCATATTTTCTTTTGAGTATTTTTAGCATAGGAGTCTTTTTACCTTTCTAAGCTTAGCACGTGTTATGTCTTCCTTTTCCGCTCTCTGATCACTATGAGGACATAGTTCGAGTTAAGTATAGGGGGATGTCGTATATAGTGTATATATACTTTAGAAATAACTCGTACTTTTAAATATGATTATTTTTGGGATATGTATATAAATTTGTAAAATCCATGTGTGTGCGTATATAGACTTTGATCACCTTTTATTAAAAAACAAAACAAAAAAAGGAAAAAAACACAAAAAAGGAAAAAGAACCTTGTATATATTTTTTTATTAACTTTTTTCCTTTATAAAATCCCTAAAAACTACAAAACCAATTAAAATTTCATAAAAATCTCTCTCTACATGTGCATCATTTTTTTCTTTCCAAAAATCCATAAAAAGTTCAGAATTAGAAAATTGTTTCAAAAAAATGATTTTGCTTTCTGCATTGTACATATTTTCTTGCATTTTCATATGCATTTTTCAGGATAGTATTGACATGTGAACTAAGTCTGGAATAAATTGAAGAATGGAGCATAGTTGGACCTTAATTCACTTAATTTCAGAGTAACCTTCTAAGAACTGGAGTTAAGACTTTTTAGGTCTTAATGACTTAATTCTTTGAGTCCATAAGACTATGTTCGCATGTCGTCTTGATTTGTCTAAGTAGAATATTTAACAACACACACATGATTCTTTCAGACCGTGGCTTATCTTGGACAAGCACTCTACACGTAGCTCTTCATGGAGGAGGTAGTGAGGAGGCAGAATCTTTTGGCTTGGAGTAGCATATGAAGGTAGTACATCTAGGCGGAACCTCTCGTCTTCCTCTAGGGAGGGTTGTGCATCTCAACCTGATCTAGTAGCATTGAGGTCTAAAGATAGGATGCTGTGGGGTTGCAATAATGCTTCAAAAGAGGGGTAGTCTACTAGTTCAAGAGGAAAAACTCCTTATGTACATGCTGCACATTGTATATATTTAAAAAAAATAAGAAGAAGAGAAAAAATACAGAATCTCCAAAAGTGGACAAGCCTGATTGAAAAGTAAAATACCTACCGGAGTGTATATATATAAATAATAATAATAAGAGCTTCAAAGTCAAATTTTTGTAAGCTTGCAGCTGGATGACTTGACTACACTGGTCATGCATCTAAGGATAGGTAGCTACACTGGTTACTGCCCATTCTTTTCTCCATCTCCTCTTCTTGAACAGGTTGTACTTGAACATAGAAGGGAGTATCCCCGCTCCTCGAGGAAAGAGTTGCTAGACTAGGGGTAGAGTTACCTTGTTGAGAGAGGTCGTTTCTTTGCTACTTTTGAGATGGGGAGCTATATTTCACTTACACCGTACAAGTAAAGATTCATAGTCATAAGAATTTGTGTATGTAGACTTGTTCTGACCTGATTGTTGAGGAGACCTGAATAGTAGCCTTGTGGAACTTGAATTCTATTATGTTTTAAATCTATTTCCCATTAAGGTTCCACCACATTAATATTCCAAAGGTCTGACAGAGCTCCATACTACAATTTTATGAAGATAAGTTTAATACTCAATATTGTCCTAATTTCTTTTTTTCCTTTCTTTTTCTTTTATTCACTTATTCTTTCAAATAAGTGTTTGCTAAGGGACTAGCAAAGGAAAAGCATAGGGGGATGATGAATATGCATTTCATCATCTTTATTCATTTATTTTAGCTTATAATCCCATATAAAATACTTATATATAACACTAACTCCATATTCTTACTACTTGTATCTGTGTGTAAATATTGTACGTACATCGTATTTTAACCTAAAATAAATAAGAAAGAAATAAAGGAAAAATAAAGAAAAGAACAAAGGAAAAAAATAAAAAAGACTGTATATATGTAATAGATACTGGCTGACCCGAAAGCCGAGAGAAGGTCAAGGATTGACTTGATCGACCAGGAATAAAGTAGGGGGAGATAGGGTCCTTAAATCAGATAATCCAAAAAAATGTGTTGTAAATATTTTTCTGTGTATATTTATACTTACAATATTTTATTTGTATATAAATTGGCTTAAATAATTTTCTTAATAAAAGTTGTAAATAAAAATTTTTCCTAAATAATAAAAATATTTGTAAAATAAAATCATGTACAAAATAAAAGTAACCACACTTGGAAAAAGCCGTAAAACTATGATTGAAAACCAATTCCGGCTCCATATGAACTCAAATGGAATCAAACTTACTTCCATTGTATTCTAAATTAAATTATCTTTGAAATGGTTGTGGTTTCATAATTTTGGAGTTACAATTTCAAAGACGATTTTCTGGGGTGGTTTTTGCAATTTGACCATTTATTTATTGTATTTATTATTTTTTGTGCATATTCTATTTTTAATAATTGTAAATATTGTTCATTGTAATTTAAAATAAATAAATTTAATTTTTTTAAATTATTTCCTTATTTGTACATGTGTATAATGTACATTATGTATATATGATATATATATAATTAACCTCCTTATATAAAAACCACAAAAAATATTATCTAACATTAATTATTAAATAAATATAATTATGAAATTTTTATTTATTTATTTATTTAATTTGAAAACCTACCAGTTTTATGTGATTTAATTGTGTACCTTAAATAACCACCATTAAGGTGGCTAATTAATTATTACAAATAATTATCTTATTAACTTATTTAATTCTAAATTTCAATTTTTAATTTATTTAATTCTACCACTAACTTCCTTCCTTTTCTTCCTCACATTTCAATTTTTGAATTTTAAATTCAATTATTTTCTAGTTAATTAGCTCCTCCTCCCTCATTTCTCGATGATCAATCTTTTGGTGAGAGGAGCCTATTCTCTGAGAGTCATCTTATTACAGAAGGGTGCCTAGCCTCCGAGCCGTCTGGTGACAGCGAGTCGGCCTTCATCGAGGCCATCACGACGTTCATCCACTCCCAATTGGTGAGATCCACATCCATTTCCCTCTTTCATTTAGATTAATTTTAGGTGTAATTTGTAGTTTAAATTCATCGTCATTTTTTATGTAGAACATAGTGTTTAAACTTAGATAATTATTCATCACGATTCTATCCATTTCCGATCCAATATCAACCACCATCTCATACTCTCGATCTCTCCATTTCACGTTTTACCTCACACATCCACTCACCTCTGGCCATGCATGGTGGATGGAGATCCGGATCTATCCATCACCATTCACCAGATCTGCAATCTGTTCACACATCTATTTTATTTTTTTTGTATTTCGAATAATCAGAATCGAGCAGTCGTGCTCGCGTCCTCCTTTGTTTATGAAGAATTAAAGGATAAATTAAAAAATATAGTTTTTTAACATATGTTTTGCAGGATAAAACAAAAAATAACCAATAAAAAATATAATATAATATATATAATTCTTTGTAGTTTCTGTTTACCAAAAAAATTTAAAAAATAAAAAAGAAGCCCGGCATCAGGCGTCGCCCTCCCCATCCGCAGGCGGTGCGCGTCGCCCAGATCTCCTGCGCCGCCTGCGGCCACCGCTCGTACCCCCCGTCGACGACCAGCACCCGTGATGCCTTCCACCATCGACTCGCCATTCACCGTCGTAGCCTCCATGTCTTGGCGACCCCCTCCGCTCGCAAGACCTCCATCTTCCGCCGCCCTCTGACCTACGCAGGACGCCATTGCCCTGCCATCGTCCAGATGAGCATCACTGACCTCGTGTCTCGCCGCCCTTCACCTCAAAGCCCGCCACCCTCCATTAACTTCAGCCGACTTTGGCGTGTGTCACCCAACATCTATCTCCGCCGCGGGGTCCACCAACGTGGGCCGCCCATTAGGAGCCTGCTGCTCCTACCGCATACCCATCATGGCTCGCGATCCTCTTGTCCACCCGCGCGAGGAGCGCCTCTACCGATCACCTGTACTTGACTGCCGCCACCGACTCTTTTCATCTGTCTAGAGCTCACCACCCTTAGCCCGAGCATCTAATGCTGCTGCCGCCCTCTACTGCTTGCGTAACGAAGAAGAAGGGGTGGCATCCCCTTTGTCTTAGAAGAAAAGAAACGAAGGAAGCCCTACAGTAACCCTAGGGAAATCTATACAGAAGTGGAAAAATTGCAACTTCTCCCATGAGCTTATGTATATTGCAAAGAATACCTCGTTCCATCCTGACACGTGTAGTGCATGTGTTTCTTGGGTAATTTACGATTTCTATCCCACAATTTATTTTCATTAAATTTAAATGCAAAAACATTGAGAAATTGCATTTCACTCCCTATTTACCAGACTTTATTTTGCATGTTTCTTTCCATTAAAATAAAGACTTTTGTTAGTCAGTAAATTTTGCAAAAATCATGTGATGCTTCTTATTTGTCCTCTTCATTGTGTAAAAATTTCACTGCATTTTAATTTTATTTTTTATTATTAGAAAATAAAAAACATGGCATTTTTCTCTTTTTGAACTTTGAAAATCATAAAATTCTAATATTGCTTCAAAAATTCTAAAAAAATAATAGAGGAGTTTTATTTTTATGTGTTTAATTTCCTATCTAATTTTTGTGTATTATTTATTTATAAATCCCAAGAAATTGCAAAATATAAAAAATCTTAAAAAATCATATAAAATTCTAGAAAAATAAAATATGTGATTTGAGCTCTTATTTGTCGATAATTTCCTCTAATTTTTAGAAAAAATAATTTCAATAATTTTCGCATTTATCTGATATTTTTAGATTGTGAAAAATTCCTGTTAGCGTATTTTGTAATTTCTAACTTTATAAAACCAATAAAAATTTGAAAAAGCATCCAAAAATCATTAAAACATTATAAAAAGTATAAAATACAAAAACATTTTATTTGGATATTTTTGAGCATTTTTATCATATTTTAAAAATAAAAAATATAGATTTTCTCTATTTTGTATATAACTTGTTTGAAAAATTAATTATTTTTAAAATTAAAAATTTGCACAACTAGAATCCAATAAAATTTAAAAATCAGAAAATTAAAAAAATAAAAAAAATAAAAAAACCTATAAAAATACTAAAAAGACAAAAAAATCTCACAAAAACCAAGATAGTTTGCATTTGAGATTCCTTATTCTTTTATTGATTTTTCAACTATTAGAATAACTCTCGGGATTTGTAGCCTCCCTGAGTTCGATCCTGTCGCTATACATGTAAAATAAATAGAAAAATTCTGTTGCTACACATTACATTTTTGTAATTATTTGTAGTTTTATCTGTGAACAAAATCACATTTTTTTTTGAGCTAGGAGTTTTAAGGATTGCAACGATAATATTAAAATAATATTTACCCCTTGAAATTCTTTGCTAAAAAAAGCATATGATCGATACCAATTCCAAATGACCGAATGAGAAACTTAATAGTTAAACCCTAGAGATGACATTGTAAATTGATCTATATCTTTGGGTTTATTCTAGGTCTTCCAGTATGCAGGATGTATTGGTATCAGGAATACCCGAGGGTGATGTGATCATTAACGATTGTATAACCATGACGCTTCCATTCCGAGGGAGTGATGAAACATGTATGGATTTTAGTGACTCCTCTTATTAGAGAAGTGATCTTATTTTAGTCCAAGTATTGGACATTGATCTGAATATGATTCAGATGTAATGATAAGATTAGATCTACGACCTTGATCTAATCAAGCATCTATGAGAGGTCTCAAGATGTAGATTTGAGATGTGATCTCAATATCCAATTCACTATACGTGGAACGTACAATCGCCCTACCCTTATCTTCAAGTATCCACAGAGAAAGCACATTTTTCTTGAAATAGTTCAAGAATAGTTCCATTGTTGAATTATGTATCTGAGCATTGAGATGTTGATAATTAAATACGATTTAATTATCATGAATAATGTATTGCAAATCATATTATTTAAATACATGAGAATGATAATCCAGGATAATTAAATGTGGTTTAATTATCAAGGATATAAATTATATGGATAGTACTATCCATATTATATATACATATATTATAAATATGTATTAGAGAGAGTTTATTGTAAATGGTATCTTAAAATTAATTATGATGTGAATTGGATTCACTTTGTAATTAATTGGAAATACAACTTACATTTTATTTTTTATTGTGAATATAATCGCAATTATTTAATGGCATGATTTCAATATTCACAAACTTTATTTGGAATTATTTTTGTGAATTAATTTACAATAAAAGTTGTTGTAAATAAACATGAAAGATTTGAGGAGCCAACACTATCCCTTTAATGGATGGTGGATGTCCACCCTTAGACTTGGTCTCAAGGGTGGTCGTCCCCCTCTTTTTAGGAGGGTGGGTGGCTTCCCTCCTAATCCTTCTATGCTAGTTAATTTAGTTTAAATTAAATTATGTTGATTATTAAATATATTTAATTTAATCTAAATTAATTGTTTTTTTAATTTTTACAACAATATCATGGCCATTGAACATGAACACAAATCAATCTCAACCATTGATTTTGTGTTTCACATGGATTGGAATCCATGGACTTCTAAAGTACTATAACAGAAGAGGAAACCCTAGATCTTCTTCTACACACAACAACTGAGTCATCTTTCTCTCTCTCTCTCTCTCATTCTAATTGTACATGCCCCATCTCTCTCTCTTAGTGGTTGTCCACCTTGTGCCCTAGAGAGAGTCGTCGTCGTCACCACACCGTTGTACCACCGCTTCGACCACTCGTGAATCTCTGTCTCCTTCGGTTTGCCTCGCTTACGAAAAAGATATCAGATCTCGTGTGACGAGATGAGGAGATTCACCGCTTGGATCATCAACTCGAATTGTGATGAGTATGCATCTCATCAACGTGCTCGCAAGCATCTCTTCCGTCGGATCGGACTTAAGACAAGATGTCTCTTGGTTTAGAGACTTGATTGTAACCACGCTTCAAGAGGTAATCCTACATATTACTTGTGATTAGATGAAACGATCCGAGAATTTTTATTGGATCATATGGTTTCATCATTAAAAATTTTTAAATTCCGTTGCATCATGCAACTAGTGCGACTTGTTGCTCCGATCACATACGATGAGATCATCACACTTCCTGATGCACTTAAGGATTTTTTAATATACTTCAAGTGGTATCAGTCCAAGTTGAGGTCTTGGATATGATCCGAAACTCTTGACGATCAAGGTTCAAGTTTCGAATGCACGGGAATCATTGTTTTTGCGTTGGATGCAAGATTCGAATAGGTTTTTTCGTTGAATTAAAAACCTATTATTTATGCAATGTTTGGACTTATTGTTTGGTTAGTAAAATGTACTTATATTGTTTAAATATGTCTTGAAAATAATATCCTATAATTGGTACCAAAAGTTCATGAAAATGATTGGAAGATTTCCCGCTATGAAAGTTGTTTTGCATGAAATCATGGATCTGTAAGAAAATTATTTGTACTTATGTATTACCATCATGAAATATGAAATAAACACTTGGATTAAATAGATAATGAAATCATCAAACTGTTCAAATTTATTTCACGCGATTCTGATTTCGTTTGCCATAGATATTCCATGTTTAGTGGAGATGGGTCGGAAGATGATTAGATTATCAAACCTCTTTACTTAATGTGTTTTATAATTAAGTGGAAATCATAGAAATTATGAATTTACCTTGATTCAATATGATATATAATAATTATGAAAATAATTGATTAATCATCATATGTCATTGAATGAATGTTTCATGAAAACATTGTTGCTCCATGAATGTAGGACAATCTCTACATGCAAAATATTGTTGCTTGAATAGGATTGGGGATTTGTTTAGCAAATCTGCTTATAATATTAATCAAAATAGTTTTGATTAATGTTATATGGTATACCTTTAGTTGAAAGACTAATTATAATCTCAAATACAAAATGATCAAATCATATTATCTTGACCTGAGATGGATATGGTGTCTAGTCGATGATCGATGGGGTAGCAGGTTGCTCCGTGAGAGGTCTGTCCCGCATCCTATGCATACTGAACATGACAATATGTAAGGAAAGGATAATGTTTGAAGATGCCATGATGTATTTTTCTAATTATTAAAATTTGAATAATAAGTATTTTGATATTATACCATCCTTTCAAGTAACAATCAAGATTGTTTATTGGTTGATTAAATTGGATTGATAATTGATTTAACATGATTAAATAAATTATATCCAATTAAAAATACTCTATTATGAATAGAGTGGTATTTCTCTAAGAAGAATTAATTATGCAAATATGATTCATAATAATTAATTAAAACTTGAACATGATATGGAGGATCACATAAGTGGCACCCATGGTCTCTCGTCAAGGCGAAGGGTTCCGTCGCCATGGATTGTATGTAGGAGAAGCATGTCCTGAGTGATAGCTCCTGCATACAAGCGCACATGGATCGGGCTCTTTGCTTCTCGAAAGAGTAAGGTTGTATGCGTAGTGACCCCAATATCGATTCCTCATATTATTAGGGCTATATTGGATTGCACATAGCGAGTTCTAATCTTGTTGATGGTTGGTTCAATTAACAATGTGTCCCACCTTAGGGGTGGTGGGCTCGGGTGTTAAATATCAAATTGAGAAAAGCAAGTTGAACTTGCAAGGCAGAATGTGTTCTCGCTTATTTTTACCCGAATTACAGTTTGTCATATTATTGGGATGTAACTAAGGTAGAAAAGGAGATCCCAGTTCTTGCTAGAGATATAATGGTAAGTATATCTCCTTTTAAAGTGATTAAGGGAATGAAATCTCAATGTTGAAAAGGAAAGACTAATTTGGTTAAGAATATATATCTATATGTTCTAATAAAGTGCATTCTTAATTTCAGAAAATGAAGTCCATGAACCCACTCAGTTGGCTTCTGGAGGTCAACCAATTGAGTGGATCAAATAACTCGGATTAGATCCGTAATTTGGATCTTGTCCTATGCGGAGCGCATATCCTATGTGTTGCCGAAGGACAAGCATGAAAACCCTAAGACACTGGAAGAAATTCAATATAATGATAAATATGATGAAGATCATACATTGTCCAGGTGTTATATTCTGGGATCTCTCTCCAATGTGCTTCAGAAGCAACATGTAGGGATGGACAATTGCCAGGATATAATGCTGAATCTCAAGGAGATGTTCGGTGATGTCAACCGCACTCAGCATTATAATGTTATGAAAGAGCTTATTCACGACAAATGTAAGAAGGGACTTCAGTTAGGGAACACGTACTCAAAATGTTTGGCTACCTCTCGGAACTGGAAACTCTCGAGGCTAACATGGATGCAAACATGCAATCCGACTTCATTCTGCTATCGCTCCCTAAGTCTTTCAATAACTTTGTGGTGTCATTCCACATTGACAAGATGGATTGGTCTACTACCGAGTTATTGGCTTCATTAGAGTCTGCAGAAGCCGTAATGAAGAAAGACAATCCCTCTAGTAGTGCAATCATTGCGCATGTCAAAGGGAAGTGTGGTCGGAAGCAAGGATCTCAGAAGGGCCCGACCCAGAAGAGAAAGAAGAAGAGTCAAGGTGTTCGCTCATCTTCTAGTGCTTCCGCACTGGTGACATCAAAAAAGATCGATGTGTGTCATCAATACCAGAAGCTGGGGCACTGGAAGCGTAACTGCCCATATTCCTTGAAGTCGGATAACAAAGTTAAAACCCTGGTAGGTATGAATTCTACTTTCATCATTGAAACCAATTTTCTCCTAGGATGAGAAGGTAGTTGGGTCATCGATTCCGGTGCTTCTGTTCATATATGCAATTTGATGCATCTATTTCAGGAAACCAAGAGTCTTGATGAAGGGAAGATAGTCATCCAGATGGGATCTGATGCAACTGTTGCAGCAGTTGTTGTCGGGACCTGCAGACTATCATTATCTAGTGGAAGAGTCCTAGTACTTAAAGAATGTCTTTATGTTCTAGATGTTAGAATGAACTTAATATCTGTGTCTAAATTAGTTAGAAATGGATATTTGTTTCTATTCTGTAATAAGCTTGTCATAATTCGTTATGATAAATATTTTGCGGATGGTGTTCTGACTTTTGGTGGACTCTATGCATTGTGCATTGATGAAAATATCATGAATGTTAATATCACTAATAAAAACCCTAATAGATTGATAAAGAATGGACACTAGATATTTACTGGTCCAATTATTTCCTACCTGCAAACATTGTATTCGAGGTAAAATAACTAGGACGCCTTTCCATAACAAGGTTATAAGATGCGAAGGTATTCTTGACCTAATACATAATGATGTATGCGGTCCCTTCAGTACCACGACCCTAAATGGATATTGATTTTATTTGACATTTATTGATGACCATTCACGATATGAGGTTATCTTCCTATTACATCATAAATCTGAAAATCTTTGAAAAGTTCAAAGAGTTAATGGCTTTTGTTGAGAACCAAACCAATAGGAAGATTAAATTTAAATGTATTTGATCTGATCGAGGTGGCGAGTACCTCTCAGATGAATTCAAGGAATACCTTAGAGAGAAAGGAATTTTGTCCAATCTCACTCATCCTGGAACTCCATACCTTAATGATGTTGCTGAAAGATGCAATAGGACCATCATGGACATGGTCCATTCAATGGTGAGTAAAGCACATTTACCACTTAGTTTCTGGAGATATGCAATAGAGACTGCAATATATATCATGAACAAGATTCCTAGCAAATCCATACCTAAGACTCCTCATGAGCTTTGTCATGGAATCAAACCTAGTGTTAATTACTTAAGGATTTGGGGTTGCTTGGTCCATGCTAAGAATGTAGACGGAAGTAAGCAAGAATCTCGCACTCGAGGGTTTAAGGTTGGTATTGGATACCAGCTTTATGACCCTAAGATTTAGAAGGACTTCATCTCTAGAGATGTAAAATTTTGGGAGGACTATTTCCTTAAGAGTCAAAACAAAAATGAAGTAAAAGAACTCATTGAATCCCTTGAGGATACTGAGTTTCCTGATCCGGAAACTGAGGAAGTAAATGAAGACGTAACACACGTACCTCTTCGAAGGAGTTTGAGGATGGTAGCACCACCTGAAAGGTACAGATTCCATGTGTCAGGTGAGACTGACAATGATCTAGCTTCATTTGATGAAGCACTCGCAGATCAAGACATGGATAGATGGATGCTAGTAATGAAGTTTGAAATAGACTCCATGCATAAAAATGGTGTGTGGACCCTAGATGATACACCAAGAGGGGTAAAACCCATTTGGTGTAAATGGATATTCAAGAGAAAGAGAGGATCTGATGGGAAAGTAGAGACTTTCAAAGCATGACTCGTAGACAAGGGCTACACAAGAGAGAATGCATCGACTACGATGAGACATTCTCTGATGTGGCTATGCTTAAGTCCATCAGGGCACTACTAGCTATAACTGCATATATTGACTATGACATATGGTAGATGGATGTCAAGACAGATTTCCTCAATGGATACCTCAAGGAGGATATCCATATGGAGCAACCCTAGGGCTTCATAATCGAGGAAGGCAAAGTATGCAAGATGAAGAAATCCATCTATGGGCTCAAACAAGCTTCTCTTTGTTGGAACATCAGATTTGACAAAACTCTAAAGAGTTATAATTTTGTGCAGAATCCTGATAAACCATGTGTGTATAAGAATCTTAGTAGGAGTGCCATTGTGTTCATCATGCTTTATGTAGATGAAATCCTTATCATTGGGAATGATAAGGGGATGATGACAAATATTAAGATTTGGCTATCCCATACATTCGATATGAAATATCTTGGAGAATCCTCTTCATCTTGGGTCTGAAACTATTCAAAAATCGAGAAAAGAGGATCTTGGGATTGTCACAACATGGGCACATTAAGAAAATCTCGGATCACTTCCATATGGATAACTCCAAAAAAGGCTTCCTTTCCTTAAGACATGGTATCCACCTATCTAAAGGGATGGCTCCTCAAAGTGTTGAGTAAAAGAAAGCCATGGATAGAAGGCCCTCCGCATCAGTTGTAGGAAGCTTAATGTACACTATGATGTGCACAAGGCTAGATATCTGCCATGCAGTGGGAGTGGTAAGCTGTTACCAATCCTGCAATTGAAAACAACAATGGAATACATTGATGAACATATTCAAGTATCTAAGATGGACACAAGATTACATCTTGGTCTATGGAGAATGTGATCTCCAAGTCTTTGGATACATCGATTCTAACTTCCAGTCTGATATTGATGATCGAAAGTCGACATACGGTTTGTGTTCCTGTTGAACGGTGGTGTTGTGAGCTAGAGAAGCAATAAGCAAGATACTACGACCGATTTAACAATAGAATTTGAATATATTATCACATCGAATGCTGCAAAGGAGGCGGTGTGGTTGCGCAAGTTAATTTTGGTGCTTGGAGTAGTTTCCTCTGATACTCCCATCCCGCTACTCTGCGATAACACGGGACCCATAGATCATGCGAAGGAACCTAGATGGCATCAAAAGAGCAAGCACGTAGAAAGGAAATGCCACATCATTCAAGAGATTCAAAAGCGTGGTGACATCATCATCACCAAGGTGGCCTCTGTCAACAATGTTGCTGATCCGCTTACCAAATCTTTGACACAAAAGGTTTTTGACCAGTATATAAAGTATGGGTTTAAGGATTGTACCTGAATGATTTTGAGGGCTAGTGGGAGATTGTTAGCATGGTGAGCCCGCTGCGAACTACTCCTACACTAAATGTTATTATAATGTTTGATATATCAATAAAAGTTATTGTTTAATTTTTACTCCCAGTCTGAGATTAAGGGAACGAATGCAATATAAGGTCACTTAGTACAATTAGGGTTATGTACCATGGCCATCTTGATGATCATACAACTGTGGATTCAAATGTTGAATCAAAGAGATTGGTGCTTGGATGAATATCTAAAGAGTTTAATTGAGGACTCATCAAGCACCATCAAATGATTGTTAAGAGATGTTCTCCAGCCTGAGTAGAAGATGGCAATCCTTTCTCATTTGGTTGATATCTGATCGACCTCTTGATACATGTCCTCTGCATAGGAATAGATATTCGGAGGTGTCAGATAAGTTAGGTCAAAGAGTTGACTTAACGAGATCGAGACAACCAAGTCCTATGTCGTATAATGTCATGATATAGGCATGCATCCTCTGATCGGAGACAAATGTATTACTATATGTCTAAGTATGTATTTTTGGTAGACCGATAGGTTGATGGCCTAATCAAGGTCTATACATCGATGAGCTAGTATGCATATAAGGGCATATGAGTAATATGATCTCTCAAAGGGATCATACAAGTTCACTTGTGAACCGGAAGACATGAGCTTACTCATGAGGTATTGGGACCGATCAAATTCCATGCGTGGTCAGCTTGCTTTGGAAGCATGAGAATTTGTAGGTATGATATATGTTTTTGGAAAGCATATGATCGACACTAGCTCCCAACGACCGAATGAGAAACTTAATGATAAAACCCTAAATATGACAGTGTAAATTGATCTATATCTTTGGGTTTATTCTAGGTCTTCCAGTATGTAGGATGTACATGTATTAGGAATACCTGAGGAGTGACGTGATCATTAATGATTGTATAACCATGGCGCGTCCATTCTGAGGGAGTGATGAAATATGTCTGGATTTTAGTGTCTCCTCTTATTAGAGAAGTGATTTGATCTTCGTCCAAGTGTTGGACATTGATCTGAATGTGATTTAGATGCAATGGGAAAATTAAATATACGATGTTGATTTAATCAAGCATCTATGAGAGGTCCCCGAGATCTGGATTTGAGATATGATCTTAATATCCAAGTGACTATACGTGGAATGTACAATATCCCTATCCTTGTCTCCTAGTATCCTTGGAGAAAGCGCATTGTTCTTGAATGAGTTCAAGAATAATTCCATTGTTGAATTATGTATATGAGCATTGAGATGTTGATAATTAAATCTGATTAATTATCATGAATAATGTGAATGCAAGTCATATTATTTAAATACATGAGAATGATGATCCAAGATAATTAAATGTGATAATTATCAAGGATATAAATTATATGATAGTACTATCCATATTATTTATATATATTATAAATGTGATTTATAATATATTATGGAGAGCTTATTGTAAATGGTATCTTCAAATTAATTATTGATGTGAATTGGATTCACATTGGAAATTAATTGAAAATACAATCTACATTTTATTTGGGTTGTGAACATGATTCAATATTATTTATTGGCATGATTGCAATATTCACAAAAACTAATTTGGAATTATTTTTATGAATTAAATTATAAAAAAATATGTTGTAAATAAATATGAAGAATTAGAGGAGCCAACACCATCCATTTAATTGATGGTGGACGATGTTAATTATTCAATATATTTAATTTAATCTAAACTAATTATTGTTGTTGTATTTTTAACAACAATATCATGGTCATTGAATAGAAACACAAATCAATCTCAACCATTGATTTTGTGTTTCACGTATATTGGAATCCCTGGACTCCCAAAGTACTATAAAAGAAGAGGAAATCCTAGCTCTTCTTTTTCACACAACAATTGAGTCATTTCTCTCTCTCTCTCATTCTCATTCTACAAGCCCATCTCTCTCTCTCTTAGTGGTCGTCCACCTTGTGCTGTAGACAGAATCGTTGTTGTCGCCACACCGTTATGTCACTGCTTCGACCGCATGTGAATCTATGTCTCCTTCGGTGTGCCTTGCTCATGAAGAAGACATTGGATTTCGTGTGATGATATTAATAGATTCGTTGCTTGGATCATCAACTCGGATTACGAGTAGTACGCATCTCATCAACACGCTCGCTCGCAAGTGTCTCCTTCGTTGGATCAGATTTGAGATAGGAGGTCTCTTGGTTTAGAGACTTGATCGCAACCACGCTTTGAGAGATAATCCTACATATTAGTTGTGGTTAAATGAAATGATCCGAGAAGTGTTCTTGGATCATGTGGTTATCATTTATTTTTTTAAATTCTGCTACACCGAGCAACTATTGCTACTAGTCGCTCCTACCGCATACGATATGATCATCACGCTTCTGTGTTGCACTTAAGGATTTTTCCATATCCTTCAAGCACCACTAAACCCGTATATATATATATAGAGAGAGAGAGAGAAAGAGAGAGAGAGAGGTGTTTGTCATGCGAGAGCCAAAAACTGTGAGAGCATGAGAGTAGTGAGTCTGGACCACTATATTCTATTGATTGATTGGAGGAGGAGAGAGATGAGCAGAATCTAATGGTCCAGACTCACTACTCTCATGCTCTCACAATTTTTGGATCTCACATGATCAACCCTCTCTCTATATATATGTTGATGGATGTAAAAACTTGAAGTGTTTAACGTCCAATCTTGGAGGACCTACGTGTCCAACAAGTTGGATTCGACAATCGTTGTATCAATGTCTCTTTCGGCTCTCAACACCCAACTCAAGCATGCCAATAATGATTGACCCACAATAATGATCAACAAAAAATAAGGTGCACTAAAATTTATCATACCCAACAAAATGATATGTATAGTACACAAATGCATGGGTCAAACCACAAAGGAGCAATGTGGATAAGCACAAATGACAAAAAATCAACAAATATTTTTGTGTGTTTTATATAGATTTTAGTTTTTTTGTAGGTTTTTAATGTTTTATATTTTTTGATTTTTAATCTATATATATTTTTTGTTTTTAAATTTTTATTTTTTATATTATTTTTATATCATCTTTTTTTTAGTTTTCTTATATATATATTTGTAATCTGTATATATAAGTATATATAAGTAGTATGTATACTATAAAAACTATCCATGATACAAATATACTATATATATAAATAAAAAATACTCTAAAGTACAATCCTTTTTTGTTTTTCAATGGTTTTTAAATATTTAGAGTATTTATAAATATTAACAATAATTATAAGTAATATATAGTACTAATATATATAAGTGATATGTATAATACTCTATTTATAAAAACCTATTTATAGTCAAAATTGGCAAATAAAATATTAATAAGTAAAATACTAGGTCAGATTGTTTTGGAATTTAAAAATTGATAAATACCTAAAAATTTTCTAAAACTATTTATATATATAATGTATAACATGAACAAAATTCTGAAGCAGAAACTAATATTTTTTTTATTCGTAATTAATTTTTATAAGGTTTTTAGTGTTTTTAAATTTTTAGTATTTTTCTTTTGTAATTTTTAGTGCTTTTTGGTATGGAGTGGCAAATTACAATAATAAATATAATATATTTTTTTGGATTTTTTGGAAACATTTTTACAAATTTTTTATATTTTTAAATGCAAATCAAAGAAATATACGCTATTTTTGAATTTAAAAAATTAGGAAAAATACTTTTAATTGCCTTACAAAAAATATATGTGATTTTATATTGTCTCAGGCAGTTAAAATCATTTTCCTAAGATTATTTAATGTAGAGTGCTCTATTTAATAGGTAAAATACAAGAAATAATTGATAGGGATCTAAATGTAATTAAAATAAATTTTCAATACATTCTGGAACACATTTCAAAAGTCTAGGGCCTCTGTACAAAAGATCCCAAAAATATTCAATTAAATACGCTTGGCAAGGTATATTTGCAATATCCAAAAAAATACAGGACTTGATTACAATTTTTCCAAAAATTATAACACTGAAATAAAAACTCCTTGGACTAAACAATAACAAACCTACAGAGGGTCCTCTGCAAATATCCCACCCCTCACGTGTATGTGCATGTGATGTGGGATGGACCTAAAAGTAAATAAAAAATGTAGGGTTATTTCTGCAAATATCAAAAAAATAAATGAACTGCAAATGAATGTTTATGTACTAAAATGAAAATACATAAATGGAGGGGTATCGAGCAAAATTACCCCTCTAGCGCATGATCCAACGATTGAGGTGTCTTTACTTGCCATGCATCATCCTTCGATTGCACGATGTCGATTCACAGATGGATGGGCTGGATTAGATCCAATGGCTCGATCAGACGGTGCTGAACGCCTTCATCTAGTGGCCACTGGAGCACCTAGAGGAGGATTTTGATTGAGTGACTATGAGCTCCCCTAGAAAAACATGAAAGAACACACAACTGATCAAGTTTAATTTTGACTTCTTGATCGACTCTGGCCACCAAAAGAAGGCTAGACGGCTTCTGCGTTGGCTGGGGAGCTCAAATGGATTTGTTACCTATCAATGGGGTCCCGGAAGGGCGATGAATCTAGAGCTCCAAGAAACCTCTGACTTAACAAAAAATGACCTAGATGGGGTCCTCAAACGCCAGAACCTGCAGGGTTAGACTCGCACAGGAAAAAGGAACATTTTGGGTCTGGTTTGGTGTCTGAATGAATGAAGATAAGGTATGATGGAGGTACTCCGGCAGACGGCAGAGGAGGAATACCGATATTCCGATCAGGGCTCGATTCGATGGAGTGAATGTGCACGGGATGTAGAGAAGGCAATGGGGAAGGTTATGGAGGTGTCAGGCGAGGCGGAGCACGATCGGGTTATAAGGAAACAATGGCCGGAGCAGAAGCTCTGGTGAAATAATATTTGGACTTTTACGGAATAAAACACAAAATCAAACGAAACTAAAAGCTAAACTATGCTAAGATTAATGCTAGGAACAGAAAATGCACGGAAACCATGGCTCAACCTGAATAAAAGTGAACCGAGATGGAGCTTTTCCTAAAGGTCTCTGACGAACTCGGATCTCCTCCTACGGACCTCTTTCTCCATAACAAATGCTCGAGAAAAGTTGCTGATGTCACCAGTGACCTTAGGAAACAGAAGGATCTGGGATTTCGAGGCTGAAGTGGATCAAATTTCAAATGGAGGCGGAGGGTTAATATATATATATATATATATATATATATATATATATCATGGAGATTTCACTAGGATTTCAGGCGGAGAGCAATGAATGAGGAGCAACTTTGATGAAAAAATCATTCCTAGAAAGTGAAAGGCTTGGGCGAGGAAAATTGAGGAAGACGAGGGGGTTAGTGGGTGATGAATATGTGATTCATCACTCTGGAAGTCGAATATAGAGCTTTGTCCCCGAGTAATTAGATGCATATCTCCATTTGTTGTACATTATTTGCATTCATGCATTTAGAAATAGTGTTCAGATTTTAGCATGCATATTTGCATTAAATAAGGAGCCAAATTCTCTTGTACATATTCAACTATATATTCACTAACTTCACCTATTTATATCTATTTTATACTAACTCTAAATCTAATAAAATTAAATCTATCGTGTATATATTACTAACATTAATAAAGGAAAAATATCAAAAAATATTAACTTGTAAAATTGACTAATAAAATCCAAACCGTAGTTTGAGACTAAGGACCTTCAAATGTGAAAATCTCTCATATAGTCTCCTATGGATCCCTACTCACTTTTGAATTAATGTACATTCTATTACCTCAAAAACAAGATCAAATTCAAAAGAATCAGAGTTCGTATGGGAAACTTAGGTTTTTGGCCCCTATTGTATATTGTATATATTGATCAAACTAATCTTTATTTCATATTTTTATTTTATTAATTATTAAAAATCCAAAAAAAATTAGATTAAGTTGTAAATATTCCTTTCATATTTTCTATAATTTTATTTTGATTTTTCTCTTTTTTAAAAATGACAAAAAAATCTGCAAAAGATAAAAATATACCTATAAGGTATCCCCCAAAACACTTTTTGTACAAATGACTTTTTTTGATTTTCGGTCCTTCACGGAAGTTGTATATATCGTCGAGATGAGAAACTTTCATGTTGACATTTTTTGGTTTGACCCCTTTTGTTATTTCTTTCTTATTTTTCTTTCGATTTAAATTTTCAATTTTTCTGGGAGCGATACGTGGCAGCTCCTAGAGCCGCCACGTGTCACCCCAATTTTTATAAATTAATACATTATTTACTTGTTTTGTTGATTTATTACTTATTTTATTTATTACTTATTTTATTTATTTTATTACTTTTTATTTTATTTTTCTTTTTATTCTTGCCACATGGCTGCACCTTCGCGCGCCACGAGGCCATCTCCATTACGCATGCATCTCTCTCTTCCATCCCCACATCATGTGTCCCACTTCTCCTTTTCTCCCCCTCCCCCTTTCACGCCCTCTGCTCTCTCTCACTTTCTCTTTGCCTAAGTCAACCTGTAACCGCCCTCCCATGCATCCCCTCTCACGCCCACTCTTTCTCCTCCAACTCCCATCGCACCTCTCCCTCTATATTGCACCCCCTATCTCTCTCTCTCTTCAACCAAGTCAACCCGTAACCACTCCCCTCTCATCGCCCCCATCTCATTTTGCCCATGTACATGCCTTCCCCACCTCCCTCTCTCTCTCTCTCTCTCTCTCTATCCGCCCCTTTCTCTCTCCCTCTCGTACTCACCCATGCACGTACTCCCTCTCTCCATTTCTTTCTCTTCTCCTCACCCTATCTGTAAAACATGCTACCAGATGAATCTATGATTCTCATTGTTTATTCTTTTATTTTAGCTTTATCTTTTAGCAAAACCATTTGTGAATACCTGTAAATACAATAACTTAACTTTGTGCATGCTTTGTTAATTGTGCATAATTAGCATCTATTTTCTCAAAATAAAAGAATAAAGAGAAAAGAAAAAGAAGGATGTATTTAGAATAAATACAGAGTAACCTAAATCTCAAGAGAAGGTCAAATTTTGACCTGGTCACAAAGAAAATAAGTAGAGAGAGATAAGGGTACACTATGTATTGCACATACTACCTATACTTGTACAAAATATGTATTTATTTATTTCGACAAAAAATAAATATTTTATTTAAAACACGTGTATATAGCCCAAGTAATAATAAAAAAATAAAAATCAGAAAAACAAAATAAAAATAAAAATAAACAATTCCTTGTACAAAAGACACATGTATATAATACCATACATATTTATTTGTCAGCCTTATCTTATTAATAAAAAATCAAATAAAAATCAATTTGTATTTCTAAAATTATTGTATAAATAAATAAAATATAAAATAAAAAGAATTTTTGCAAAAATAATGAAATAAAAATACATGTACATAATACATAGGTCTATTGTACATGTATAAAATACTATATACTGTATATACCTTATTTTTATTTTGACACAAATAATTACAAATCACAGAAAAATAGTTTATAAAAAATAAACATTTTTTATGTTATATAATTTTTATTTTAAATTCATTTACTATTTTTATCTAATTTTCTTTTATTTTGTGAATTCTGGAATTCCTATTGGTCCACGTAGGAACGTCTCCTTCTAGCCGGGTCGGGTCGCCATTCACCTCGTCGGAGTATCTTCTTGAATTTCTCCCGATTGGACCCGACCTCCATTTGCCTCGATTCCACTGCCCGATTTCTCTCCTAGGATCTGTGATCCTCGTGGATCCCTAGGGAGGATCGGATCTACCTAAGGTTTCGCTCCATACATCGATTCTTCTAGACCCTCGAGCATGCGTATATAAACACTCATCCGTCTTCTGCGCACATCAACTCTTTCCTCGCACCACCACAGACCGCTAGATACCTTCTGGAAGGTGACAACTCCTTGAAGGTGCCTTTGGAGGATCATTAGGTGGTGGTCTCATCCGTACACCTACGCTCTCATCCAATGGTCTGATCAAATCCTGGGCTTCATCTGTCACGCACGTCCCCAACAAGAGTAGAGTCATCAGATCACTTTCAAGGGGAATATCAGAGCCATCCATCTCCTCCTCCTCATGCGTGCACCACGTGTCCCTGCTGGGTATACTACACTTTTTACCTTGTCGTTTATTTTATTTCGCTTTAGTCCAGTAAATAAATCTTGTAGTTAAAAACATTTGCAGTTTGTGCCCTCTACTTTTTATATTTGCATTTCATTCCCTACGAGTCTGAGTCACGTGTGTCCCCACATGGTTACTGGGTTAATTGCAACTTTTATTCTGAACTTTTATGATGTTATGGAATGAATGAAATGTTTTAAAATTTGCATTTATGCCCATGTGAATATGGATTACGTGCACACATGTTTTAAGCGGACAAATTGCATCATTGTCCCTTGAGCTTTTATATTGTGTTACGATTTGGCCCTGAAACCTAACTTAATTACGTTTGGGTCCCTGTAAACTGTATTTAACTCCTGTTCTTTTAGTGGTTGTAATAAATATTAAATAAACTTTAAAAATTACATAAAAATTACATTTAGCTCATGCTAGTGTGTAGTATTTATGGTAATTTTCGTGAGTTGATTTATTTGCATGTTCTATTATTAAAAATTCAAAAACACTTAAAAAGTGTCCTGTTTGTATTAAGAAAATTAAAAATGTGAAATATACCTTTAAAATTTCATAAAAAATCATGTAAGTGTATTTTGTTGTGTTTTATTTTCAATATTAATTTTGTTCGAAAACCCCTTTATAAAAACCCTAAAAGTTACAAAGTACTCAAAATTTCATTAAAAATTTAAAAAATCAAAGAAAAAAAATCTAGAAATTGTGTTTTCGGTTTCTATTTGTAGGTTTTTGTTTCTATTTTATCATAAAAATACCATCTAGGAAATTTATGCATTTTAAATATTTTTATATTTCAAATCCTTGATGTGCATTGTTTTAAGTTTTATTCACTATTTGATTCTTACACATTCACAAAAACATCTAAAAATGCCATAAAATCACCAAAAACACTATAAAACCTATAAAACCCCAAAATATTTTCCTTACAATTATATAGGTATTTTGACTATTTTGAAAAATATTAAAAGAGTGTTGTGTGTCCTTTATTCCTTATGCTTTATTAAAATTAAAAATTTGAAAAATTAAAAACCACCAAAAAACACTTTGTCTTTAGAAATCTTGCTACTTAGTTTTTCACCGGGTAGCTGGTAATCGATCCAGGACTTCCTTAGCAGAGTAGGCAGATCGGGTAGCAAGTAAACAGTCCGCACCCATACTGGCTAGGAAAAATTGATTGCGAGATTCAGGATAGTCTCCTAGGAGAATTGGGTTCCTAATAGCTTGCTTAACTGCTCTGATAGATTGATTTATCACCTAAATAAAATTTGACAAGATTAACGATCGAGCATTCATTCTCATCATCTTGTGTTGAGTAGGTGAATTGGGGGTTTAATTTCTCATCTTGTTTGCATCCCAGATCCAATCTTCATAAATCCTCGTATCACGATGATGGGAAGGAGGTCTCTTAGGATGCTTTTGATAACACTGCTTTCTAACACTCCTCTCCATTCATCTAGGAAGATTTCAGAGAGCTCAGACCCGCTCTCTGAACCCGGATTCACCAACACCCTTCACCCTCGACCACCCTTCTTTCACACCTGAGGTACCCATACAGAGGCCAACACAGCTATATGTTCATTTGACAGCACTTGAGCTAGGGTCTTTTCCCTTTGCAGAGACCACAAACATGGCCAACAATGTGGGACCCACTGATGAGCAGCCACAAGGATCAGCTTTCGTATTAGACCAGGCTGACATCAACAACACACTGTTAATTTCCTTGGAGACCATGTAGAGACAGATTCGGGACCAAGGAGCATTCATGGCAGAGGTGAGGCATGAGCTTACGCAGATGAGAGTTGGGCGAGTAGAGCTGTAGAGACTAGCCAATGGAGAGAAACCTGGAGTTGAGGGAGGAAACGGACGCTAGGATGAGTTGCAGGAACCAGTGATACCATCATGTACGATGAGGCAGTTGCACAATCCTGTCGCAATCCTGACCCACAAATGGATTCAGCTGCTAGAGATCATTGGCGATTTTGAGCTTCGCCCCCAGAAGATTCAGCTACTGCCCAGATTCCATGGGCTAGCCACTGAGTAGCCCCATATCCATATGCAGGAGTTTGATATGATTTGTAGCACTATCCATGATAGATCTGTAGATGAGGATACCATCAAGTTGATTGCCTTCCCATTCTCCTTGGTTGACAGAGCAGCCTACTGGCTGAAGCACCTGGGGAGAGTAGTCACTGCTTGGGAGCAGCTCCAGACCGAGTACTTGAATAAGTACTATCCACTCGGTCAGACCAATGTAGCACGAGCAATGATCAACAACTTGACGATGATCCCAAATGAACGGTTTCATGAATCCTGGGATCAATTCAGAGAGCTCATTGACCGGTGTCCACACCATGAGATATCCAAGCCCAACCTCGTTCATAGCTTCTTTAGTGGGTTGACACCAGAGCTGCAGGAGCTAGTGAATGCCTCTTGTGGAGGTTCCTACTTCGCAAGGAAAAAGACCAGGTCTGGGCCATCTACAAGGAGATGGCAGAGAACTATACAGTGATGTACCAGGCCCACGTTTACTCTAAGGGAAGCCTCTCCCATAGGCGGTTTCATATCAGAAGATTGCATGCGTTGATGCCAGTCCCTCCACTTCTTCGACAGCAGTAACACACGTCGAGTCTTCAGCTGTTGACATGGGCATCATCAGCCAAAACTTGAACCGAATCGAGATTATAGAGAAGAAGAAGAGCCAAGGAATGGACAAGCTCAACAAGCTTGATGAGCTTGCCCGTACCTTGAGTGGCCTGAAGACACATATCATGTGTCTCTAGGAGGCACAGACGACTCCTCAACCCCGTCTTAGGTCACGAGCTGATCCAGGGAGTAGTTTCACCCAGCCTTCTACCTCGTACCACTAGGTTCACCACATCCAGGCATAGTCGATCCAACAACTCCAACATTACCTGTAGCCACCACCATCTCTAGACACTCAGATGGCGGTCTATCAGTCAATTCATCCATTGGCAACCCTTCCCTCGCTTCACCTCGAGCAACAGGAGCCATTGATGGAAGTCAACCGGATTTGGTACTTCCAGTACCAACCTCAGCCTGGGATTCATCGTGACCATCCTAACTTTCGATGGTCCACTGGAGGCACCTCTTCCCAGTAGCAGCCTCCAGCTCAGGCAGGGCAGAGCAGCCAGTCTCAGCAGGCCCAACACTCCCACTAGTACCAGCAGCAGCAGGGTCCTCGTCCCCACTATCAGGGACATCAGTGGAGGAACAGCAACAACCTTAGTAGTATTCCTAGCCTCCTCTTAATTATCAGCAGAAGCAGACTCAGCCTCATTTCCAGTGAGGCAACCCGTCCAGTTCTCATGCACCAGTCTATGAGAACCCAGCCCTTGATGACCTCGCCTTCTTGCTCTCTGATTAGCAGACGTCCTTCCAGTGAGAGATGGATTAGTTTTGGCAGGAGATGAAAGAGATAACAAAGGGAAAGGCCACCGTACCTGCTCAGATTGAACCTAACCTGAGCAATCTGAAAAGAAAATCTAAGCAGATACAATTTACAAAGAAGACCACTCCTAGTGATATTTTGCATGATACTTCTTCCACTATATTTGATGCTGATTTTGTAACACTTAGGATCGGTAGGATGTCAGCCGATGATGACTCATTTGAGCGATGACCTGATGTAGATTCTAGGGTGCTAGACGAGGATGGAAGCGGTGCTGATGTAGTTGATCATGATGATGATGATGACGGTGGTGACGATGCCACCAATGATGTTGATCTAGATGACGATACTAAGGATGTTGTATCTCCAATTGCAGACGGTGGTGCTGATGCCACCATGATTCCAGATTCCGGGCCAGAGTGTGGTGCTGATGCCGCAAGTTCAGATGTTGTGGGTGGTAGTGATACCACCAAGTTACCTTTTGTTATGTTGCCTCATTTTCTACATGAGAAAAATTATTGAAAAACACAAAAAATGGAAAAACAAAAATAAAACTATTAATAAAGGAAATGTTTTTGTATCTCATATGAGTCCATCTACTTTACATCATGATCATTGCATGGATTCTAGCCTATTGCATTCACAGGAACCCACTCCTGACCCTCATCTCTCTGGAGAGGCTCCTTCCATACCCTTCCCTCAAGCACTCCACTTAGGAAAGAGGCCCCAAAAAGAAAACCCAAAAGGAGACATCAGATAGAATTCAACTAGAAGATGATAGGCAGATTCCAGATACAACTGACTCTACAGAGGCTAGAGCACATTCCTCTATTCCAGAAGAATTTGAGAGAGAAGACCACCATCAGCAGGAAGAAGAGGAACCACAATGCAGAGATCCATGTGCTTACCTATGCCACTTGCTTTGCTATTTAGAAACCTGATGTAGGAGCTCCATATGTCAGATTCCCCATTCATGGGCAGCGGTTCGATCGTACTCTATTAGACAGTTATTCTTCGATTAACCTCCTCCCGACTGCCTTACTCGACCGATTCCATTTTGGCCCTCTTAGACAGAGCGGGACCATCCTTCAGTTTGCTGATAGATCTGCTACGAGGTCGAAGGGGTTACTCAAGGACATTGTCGTCACAATTCAAGTCCTGAAATTCTCTGTTGACTTTGTTGTATTGGACATGGAGATCACTGAATCTGTGACCAATACCCTTGTCATCTTAGGATGACCTTTCTTGGCCACAGTCAAGGTAGTGTCCGATCATAATGGAGGGAAGGTATACTTTTGCATCGAGGGAGAAAGTGTACAAAAAAGATGATTGAGGAGAACAGAGGTAGAGATTCAGCTTGTTCAGAGCAGATGAGAGACTCAAAACAGATGATAGATGCAGAGCTAGACGTCCACCAGGAGTGCGATTTTATGATTACAAGTGATGAAGAAGTTTTGGTAGATCCATCATCACGAGCTCTTGTCACCACTTCAGACATTACAGAGTTACAACTTACAATGGATGAGAGTTCGGAGAGAACACTCATGGCACAGGATACCGTAGAGGATGATGATCATAATCAGGATAACGAGGAAGATTTTATCTCTTGTGATTCAGATTCAGATCCCTCGGACACAGACACTGACTTTGACTGGTAGGACTTTTCATGATTACTTACTGAGTCTAGTGTCCACAGAGCCCACAGCTAGGATGGAGAGCGAGCAAGGATAGTTGACAAATATACTAGCAAGGTCATCTTAGTCAGATTTACGAAGTCAACGAGAGGTCTCACATGCAGATCTGGTAGCCTTCACACAGACATTTCAGAAGCCAGATTTATCAGCTCCCACTTTTCCTGAATTGAAGACCTTGCTGCAGAGCATGAAGTATAAATTCCTTGCAGGTGAGCTAGATATGTTCCTAGTCATTATCTCAACAGTTTTGACTGAAGATCAAGAATCTCATTTGATGGAGGTTCTTGAAAGAAGCAACAAGGAAATAGAATGGAGTGTAGCTGATATCCAGGGGATAAGTCCAGCCCTGTGCTCCCACCACATCTATCTTGAAGAGGATGCTAAGGCATCGCATGAGTTCCAGCAAAGGCTGAACCCAAATCTTCGAGATGTGGTCATGAAGGAAATATCAAAGTGGTGGAGCGCCAATTTTATCTACCCCATCTTCGACTCCAAGTGGGTTAGTCCATTGCATGTGGTACCCAAGAAGACTTGTATCACCACAGTTTTTAGCGAGTCTAAAGAGGAGATAGCTACCCAAGTACCGACTTCGTGGAGGGTCTGTGTGGACTACAAAGGATTGAATCAGGCCACCAAGAAGGATCATTTTCTGCTGCCATTTATTGATCAGATTATCGAGAGGCTAGCTGGGAATAGTTGTTACTGCTTTCTTGACGGGTACTCGGGATACAATCAGATGGCCATAGAGCCCAAATACCAGGAGAAAACGACGTTTACATATCCATTTGGTACGTATGCTTTTAGACAGATGTCCTTTGGTTTATGTAATACCCCGGCTACATTCCAAAGGTGCATGCTTTCCATCTTCTCGGACATGATGGTTGAATGTTTAGAGGTCCTCATGGATGACTTTTCGGTCTATGGTGATGGGTTTGATGCTTGTCTTGACTACCTCGACCGAATACTTCAACATTGCATCGAGGTCAACCTTGTTTTATCTTAGGAGAAGAGTCATTTCATGATGACTCAAGGGACAGTCCTTGGTCATGTCATCTCCAACAGGGGCATGGAGGTCGATCTGACCAAGGTGGATATCATCAAGAAACTCAATCCACCATCCAATTTGTGATAATTGCAGTCTTTTCCGAGGCATGTTAGTTTCTACCGATGGTTCATACATGACTTCAATCATATTGCCATACCGCTAACTGATTTGTTGATGAAATACACTGAGTTCATTGTAGATGATAAGTGTCTTGTGTCATTTGAGACTCTCAAGGGATTAGTTGTTCAGGCTCTTGTCCTTCAACAACCCAATTGGTCTCTCCCATTCGAGATCATGACAGATGCTTCTGATTTTTCCATAGGGGTTGTGCTTGGACAGATCAGGGATGGATTGTCATTTTCCATTCACTATGCTAGCCGGACTTTGGATTCCACTCAGCAGAACTACACCGTAACTGAGAAGGAGATGCTAGACGTAGTCTTTGCTTTAGATAAGTTTCAATCGTACATTCTTTGATATAGAGTGACTTCTATAACGATCACACCACCATCCGACACCTCATGGCAAAGAAGAATACCAAAGCCTGATTGAAAAGATGGATCCTTTTACCCTAGGAATTTGATATAGAGATTAAGGATAAACCTGGAGTCAAGAATGTGGTGGCAGGTTACCTCTCCCGATTAGGGCATCTAGAGGATTCAGAACAGAACACACCTATTACAGAGACCTTCCTAGATGTGACAATTCTTTCTATCACCTCGCTTCCATGATATGTTGACATTGTGAACTATCTTATCGCCAGGAAAGTTCCACAAGGTTTGCCCAGACAAAGGCTTGAGACCTTCTTTGCAAAGGCCAAGTCGTACCATTGGGAGGATCCCACCCTTGTCATGAAGGGGGGAAAGTGTATGGCATTGGTGTATTCCTTAGGAGGAACACCGCAACATCCTCACCTACTTACACAAGCTTGATGCAGAAGGACATCACTATGGGAGACGGACAACACATGAATTTCTCCAATCCGGCCTATGGTGGCCTACCCTCTTCAAGGATTCGGATGAATTCGTGAAGAGATGCACTGACTGTCAGAGGATGGGCACTTGTGGACGGCATGATATGATGTCGATGCAACCCATTCACTTCTGTGAGGTTTTTGATGCATGGGGCATTGATTTCATGGGTCCATTCCCTATGAGTCAGGGATTTGAGTACATTATGCTTGCTTTGGATTATGTGAGTCATTGGGTTGAGGCCATCACTGCCTGAGCCGTAGATGCTAAGACTATTTGCAAATTTTTGAGGAAAAATATCATTTCACGGTTAGGGGTACCTAGAGTTTTGATTTCAGATGAGATGACTAATTTTATCAATGACAAGGTAAGGTCCCTTGCTAACGAGTTCAGCATTGACCAATGAGTTGCCACTCCATATCACCCTCAGACCAATGGTCTTGCTGAAGTATCAAATAGGGAGATCAAGACTATGTTGCAGAAGGTTGTCCGATCATACCGAAAGGATAGGTCACAACTTTTGGACTCGATCTTGTTGGATTATAGGACTTCCTTCAAGAAACCTTTGGGAACATCTCCCTTTCATCTCGTTTATGGCAAGCCATGCCACTTACTAGTGGAAATCAAGAACAAGTCACTTTGGGCAGTAACCGAGCTATTATTGGATTCCAAGAGTGTAGGCGATCAAAGGAAAGCAGAATTGGCAGCCTTGGAGGAATTGAGAGACACAACCTTCTCAAGTAGCCTACAATATAAGGATAGAGTGAAGATATGGCATGATTCTCACATCATCCATATACAGTTTGAACCGTACCAGAGATTATGGATATTTGATGCTAGGTTAAGATTATTTCTAGGAAAATTACAAAGCAAATGGAAGGGACCATACTTGGTCATAAAGGTGCACGACAAAGGAAGCATTGATATATCTGAGTTGTCATCTGATTCCACCTTTCGAGTTAACGGTCAACACCTGAAGCCATATCTTGATCATGATCAGATGATCGTTGATGTTGCCCCTATTCATTTTGCATGAGATGTGGTCTATGACTCACATCATTTGCATCTCATGCATGATTATCACATTTTTTGTAGCTGTATAGATCCATATTGTACATATCATTCATTCTTTTTGTCCGATACCCCGTATTCATCTTCTAATTATGCTGTACTTAGGGTGCACTTTGCCCTAAGTATGGGGGGAGGGGATATCCGACATGTGATTATTCATTTGATTTCATTACCTATGTTTTGCTGCAATACTTAGGGATATTTTACCCTAAGTATAGGGGAGGTAATACCAGTACATCCTATTCCTCATTTTTCCTCTCGTGTACGTTCTTCTATACTTAGGATTACTTGATCCTAAGTATAGGGGGAACGCCGAACTCTATTCATTATATTCTTTCATTTGTCATGGTAGTATATCATTGTTTTCATTTTCCCATATTTAGCACGAGTTATGTCTTCTTTCATTGCTCTTCGATTACTCTGACGACATCGTTCGAGCTAAATATAGGGAGGGTGTCATAGATATACTTTAGCCATAACTCGTACTTTGTGTGTGTTAATAAAATGGCTAAAACTTACAAAAAAATTAAATTTTTCTCTTACATAAATGCTTGCAAAACCTTTTGTAAAACCTATTTTTGTACAAACTTTTACAAAAATGACTTTGAGTGTAAAATTTTTGTAAATATTTTTGTATAAAAATTATGTATATAGTACAAAATTTTTGAAAATTATTTAAAAAATAAGTTTTTGCAAAAATTTGTTTGTAAATGTTTGTAAAAAAAATTTGCAAGCTTTTCCTTCTTTCTTGCATTCAAAAATTTTTATAAAAACTTGCATATTTTGAAAAATTTTGCACAAAAAGAGTTTTGTATATACTTGCATGTACATTCTTCTGAATCATGGTTGACATTTAAACTAGTCTGGAATTAAATTTAAAAATGGAGCTTGGTTAAGACCTTAATCCACTTAACTTCAGAGGAACCTTGTAGGATTTGCGGTTAAGACTTTTCAGGTCCTTAGAGACTTAATTCTTTGAGTCACTAGGCTATTTTCACATGTCATCTTGATAAGCCTAAGTAGAACACTTAACAACGAACTCATGACTCTCAGTAACAATGGCTTGACTTGGACACAGACCTTGCGCGTAGCTCAACACGGATGAGGTCGTGAGGAGGTAGAATCCTTTGGCTTGGGGTACCATACGAGGGTAGTACAGCTAGCCAGAACCTCTCATATTCCTCTAGGGTTGTATGTGCACCTCAACCCGGTCTAGTGGCATTAAGGTCTAAAGACATGAGTCTGTGGGTTGCAATAATGCTTCAAAAGAGGGATAGTCTACTGGCTCAAGAAGAAAAACTCCTTATGTACATGTTGCACCATGTAAATATGTTATATATATGCACATCAAAAAAGTGTGCAAAAATATGAAAAACTCCAAATAGGGGACATGCCTGATTGAAAATAGAATTCATGCTGGAGTATATATAGTTAATAAAACAAAGCTTATGTATTCCACCTTCTCATCTCATGAAAGCTTGCAGTTGGAGACTTAGCTACACTAGCTTTGCTCTAAGGGATATATGGCTACACTGGTTACGGTCCATTCTCTTCTTTCCCCTCTTATTGAGCTGGTTGAACTAGAAATTAGAATGGAATACCCCGCTCCTCGAGGAAAGAGTTGATAGACTGGGGGATTAGAGTTACCCTGTTGAGGGAGGCTGTTTCTTTGCCATTTCTGAGGTGGGGAGCTTCATATCACTTACACAGTACAAGGAAAGATTTATAGTCATTGAAGTTTGCGTATGTAAACTTGTTCTGACCAGGTTATTAAGGAGTCCTGACCATAGAACTGTGGAACTTGGAGGCTGTTGAGTCTTAAACCTATTTCCCAATACGGTTTCTCCAAACTAATACTCCAATTTAATGAAGATAAGATTAATAATCAACTTCGGTTCTTTTTCTTTTCTTCTCTTCTTTTTCAAATAAGTGTTTGCTAAGGGACTAGCAAATGTAAAGTATAAGGGGATGATGAATATATGATTTTCATTCTTTATTCTTTTATTTTAGATTTATCTTTCAGCAAAACCATCTGTAAATACCTGTAAATACAATAACTTAACTTTGTGCATGCCTTTGTTATAGTGCATAATTAGCAACAAATATTTCAAAATAAAAGAATAAAGAGAAGAAAAAGAAGGATGTATTTAGAATAAATAAAGGGTGATCTAAATCCCAAGAGAAGGTCATATTTTGACTTGATCGGAAAGAAAATAAGTAGAGGGATACACTGTATTGCACATACTACCTATACTTGTACAAAATATGTATTTATTTAATTTGAACAAATATAAATATTTTATTTACACACTTGTATATAGCCCTAGAAATAATACAAAAATAAAATAAAAATAAGCAAAACAAAATAAAAAGTAAAATTAAATAATTCCTTGTAAAAAGACACATTTACATGATACCATACTTATTTATTTGACAACCTTAACTTAAAAAATAAAAAAAAATCATTTTGGTATTCCCAAAAATATTGTGTAAATAAATAAAATATAAAATAAAAAGAATTTTGCAAAAATAATAAAATAAAAATACATGTACATAATACATAGGTATATATAGTTGTATAACATACTATATATTGTATATACCCTATTTTTATTTTCAAAAAAATAATTAAAAATCACAAAAAAATAGTTTATAAAATAATAAACATTTTTTATTTTATACACTTTTTATTTGAAAATCATTAACTATTTTTTTATCTAATTTTATTTTATTCTGTAAATTCTGAAATTCCTATTGGTCCACGTAGGAACGTTGACCCCGGTCAACGTCTCCTCCTAACCGGGTCGAGTCGCCTTACACCTCGCCGGAGCATCTTCTCGAATATCTCCTGATTGGACCCGACCTCCATTTTCCTCGATTCCACCGCCCGATTCCTCTCCTAAGATTAGTGATCGTCGCAGATCCCTAGGGAGGATCGGATCTACCTAGGGTTTCGCTCCACACATCGATTCTTCTAGACCCTCGAGCATGTGTATATAAACACTCATCCGTCTCCTGCGTACAGCAACTCGTTCCTCGCACCATCACAGACCTCTAGATACGTTCTGGAAGGAAACAACTCCTCGAAGGTGCCTTTGGAGTATAGTTAGGTGGTCTGATTGAGCGCGGCTCGTCGCGTCATCGAAGAGCCACCATGAGAAGCCTCCTTAGTCAACCACAATCGGGTTAAGGCCATAACCCTCACCGACTACCTTGCTTGGAGTTCCTGAGTTCATTAGACCCTCCAGGTATCGATCTTACACCCCCTATTTCCCGTTTTAATCCAACTTTACACTTCATCATCGCCACTGTTCCTTGGCTCCGATCACTGGGTCTGGAGCCCGTTACCCACCTTCATCTGCACTGATCGATCCCTCTGCTCACTCCACATCTTCCTACGCAACCTATCCTCCTTGTCCTGCTCATCGGAGTAGGATTAGGTCGGGCTTCCTCCCCCCACCTTCGCCGGAAGCCCAAGACTTCATCCTCTATCGCTTCTCTTTGTCTTTCCATGCAATAACCCGACCGGAGCCTTGTCTCCGAGTCACTCTACCCTTTGTAGGTGCCCATGCACGTAAGGAGACCCAGTTGATACCCCTACTGCTTCGGCAGAGCAGCTTCAAGAGAGCTAGCATCGCCATGCCCATCCGACCGTCCACCCATTCATCGGAGCATGCCATTCGACGCGGAGTGCTACCACGACCTTGCTGGACTCCTCAAACCCTTCATCGGAGTGCCGGATCTCCATCCTCGCTCAGTTGAAGCTCGCCAGACCTGAGTTCATCCAGGCCCCTTTTCTACAGCTCGATCATGATCTGTCATCCCAGATCTGATCAGGACCGTACACCTACGCTCTCATCTGATGGTCTGATCAGATCCTGGGCTTCATCTAACACGCACATCCCTAGTAAGAGCAGAGTCATCAGATTACTTTCTAGGAGAATATCAGAGCCATCCATCTCTGCCTCCTTGTGTGTGCACCATGTGTCCCTGCTGGGTATATTGTACTTTTTACCTTGTCATTTATTTTATTTCGCTTTAGTCCAGTAAATAACTCTTGTAGTTACCCTCTACTTTTTATATTTGCACTTCAATCCCTTTGAGTCTGAGTCACGTGTGTCCCCACGTGCTTGTTGGGTTAATTGTAACTTTTATTCAGAATTTTTATGTTGTTATGGAATGAATGAAATGTTTTAAAATTTGCATTTATGCCCCGATGAATTTGGATCACGTGTTGTGCATGTTTTAAGCAGACAAATAACATCGTTGTCCCTTGAGCTTTCATATTGTGTTGCGATTTGGCCCTGAAACCTAACTTAATTACGTTTGGGTCCTTGTAAACTATTTTTAACTCCTAGTCTTTTATTTGGTTGTAATATATATTAAATACACTATAAACATTACATAAAAATTACGGTTAGCTCATGCTAGTGTGTAGTATTTAGGGTAATTTTCATGAGTTGATTTATTTGCATTTTCTATTATAAAAAATTCAAAAAAATTAAAAAGGGTCATATTTGTATTAAGAAAATTATAAAAATGTTAAAAATGCCTTAATTCCATAAATATTCCTATAAGTGTATTTTGTTTTGTTTTATTTTTAGTGTTAATTTTGTTTGAAAACCTCTTTATAAAAACCCTAAAAATTACAAAGCACTTAAAATTTCACAAAAAATAAAAAAAACAAAGGGATAAAACTAAAAATTGTGTTTTCGTTTTTTGTTTGTAGGTTTTTGTTTCCATTTTATCATAAAAATACCATCCAAGAACTTTAAGCATTTTAAATATTTTTAATTTGCAAATTGGTCCTGACTGTGCATTGTTTTGAGTTTTACCCTGTTTGATTTTTAGAAATTCACGAAAGTATCTAAAATCCCATAAAAATCTCCAAAAATACTTTAAAACCTATTAACCCCAAAAATAATTTCCTTCTAATTTTTTGAGTATTTTTGACTATTTTGAAAATATAAAAAGAGTATTGTGTGTCCTTTATTCCTTGTGCTTTATTAAAAATTAAAAATTTGAAAAATTAAAAACCACCAAAAACACTTTGCCTTTAAAAATCCTACTACATAGTTTTTTCAATCGTGCTCCTTGTGTTCGACCCTGGTCGTTATACCAGGTAAATAAAATAGCGAGACTGCTTACATTGATTGATTGATTTCTGGGTGGTTTATTTTACTCATTGACATCGCTGAGTGATTTGGGTCACAACGACCTTTGATTTATTTCTTGCTTAACCTTAGTTGCTTGATTGGTCATCACTACCCGTGCAGACCCTATGCCTCCTCCTCATCTCACCCTCTCCCATGACCATCCCTCAACTACGTCTCCCTTCATTCCCATTCCCATGCACGAACCAGGCGTCGCCCATCTCCCCATTTCCTCCACCTTGCATGTGTCGCCCACTCTCTCTCCTCCCACTCCCATTGCACCTCTCCCTCTATCTCGCACCCCCTCTCTCTCTCCAACCAAGTCAACCCGTAACCACTCATTTTTCCCTTGTACCTGCCTTCCCCACCTCTCGCTCTCTCTCTATCCATCTCTTTCTCTCTCCCTCTCGCACTCACCCATGCGCGTACTCCCTCTCTCCATTTCTTTCTCTTCTCCTCACTCTATCTCTGCAAAACACGCTACCCATGCATATTCGTGCCTCCTTCTCATCTCACTCACTCCCTTCCACGACCATCCCACAACCATGTTTCCCATCATTCCCGTGCCCATGCACGAACCAAGCGTCTCCCATCTCCCCACTTCCTCCACCTTGCGTGTGTGCGACCATAAATACCTCGCTCCCTCTCCGAGATACCCCATCCGCCATTTATCCAAACAAGAGAGGAGAGAGCCTGGGCACACATCTGATGACAGCAGCAGGACAACACCGCCGAGCGATGTCATCCTTCATCGTGGGCGAGATCCAAGAGGTCCGTACCTCTTGTCGCAACCAACTTAAATTGGTTGCTCGAGCACCGCCTAGCCAAGGCATCAAGCGAAGATTGGGAGCACTATCGAGCTCCGACATTCTCAGTAAGTCCTTCATTACGCACAGGTACTGTTCCTCTTCCTATTTTTCTTCTTTTCCTCTGCTTCTCTTTCCCTGTTTGTTTTACTCTGGTCACCATCCACATCCCATATACCCGCTCGCTTCGATCACCTACCCTCACCTTCATCTTCGCCCCCTACCACACCTATCCACCACCGCCTCGAGGTACGTAGACTCATCCATCAATCACCAGCCACACCTCTAGAGTTGGAGGCAACTTGCTCGTATATGACACCCGCACCGCGTACCTTCACCTCCAACAGCGATTGCCCGCCTCCCACTGCTTGCTCCACCGCCATCTGCAAAGCTCACCAGCCTTCATCGTCGCTTGGAGAGGTACCTCATCTACCTCTCGCGGGTGTTCACACGTCGCGCAGTCAATATCCGACCCTTCACCGTGTGCCACGCCACCAGCAACAGCTGCACAGTTTCGTTCCATGCCATCTCCACGATCCAGCCGACCTCGATGTCCATCGGCCTCTGCCAACGTGGACCAGGATAGCCATCTCCACCTGCGGCTGCCCTTGTCCCCCTCATGTGCCTGCCCGCTTCCTGGAATTCAATCCGAGCTCATGTGCAAGGCACGTGAGGGTTGGGACATTTTCAATTGCCCCCATGATCTCCATAATAACAAGACACCCCCTACCAACCTGCAAGCACGTGCTCTGCACGTGCCTCAGGTGAAAATTTCTCCCGAGTCTCTTGGAGTAACTAGGAATTACACTGTCATCCCTGCCCACTAGAGGTCACATATGGAGAAGTTGCATGCAAGCCTATGGAGGATATAGTAATTAAAGAAGTGCCCCTGTGTGCTATTTTTTTATTTTTCTTTTAGTTTATATATTTCATTCATACCCCTGTGTTTGGACATTATTTGAGCCATCATTTCATGTTATTTTTAAGTCCAAAAATAAGATGATGTTGAACAACTCATTTTCTATTTAATGAGCATTTATTTACATTTTTATGGTTAATGGATTATTTATTAAAACTAATTTGGTGGAAACTTGCATAACTTACCCATTTTATGTTCCAAAAGAAATATTTAATTATTCATTGATCCAAAAATTCACAATAAGTAGATTTTAGTTTGTTTTACATTGTGTCGAAATTTTACCTCATTTTTGCACAAATATCTAGGTTATAATAAATGAAATGGTGATTCTAATGATTGATTTTTAATTAATTCCTCATTTAGTATTTTTAGGAACTAATTTTTTTTCATGATATCTCTCATATAGACTATCTAGGATAAATTAATTTCTGGAAAATATTAGCGTTTGATATTGATTAAAATCAGTTAACTCAAAATGACCTAATCTGCATTATTTAAGTCATAGTTAATTCATATTACATCCAAAAATTTTAAAATATTTTATAGTAGCCTAATTTATCATATTTCACATTTTGGACAAGTTTGAGGATTTTTGGAATTAATTTGATTGTAAATTGTATTTTAGTCCTCAAACTTAGCCAACATTGCATTTTACTCATTTATTTCATTTAAAAATACCGAAAAAATGTCTCTTTGAAAACCTGTCCTCTAGATCGACTAAAAAAATCCTAAGGAGATAGCGGCCTCCCTTAGTTTGGCCTTGGTCTTGCCAAAGTAAAAAAATGACAGCTCTCTTTAATTGGACAAATAATTAAATTTGCGGTTTTTAATTAATCTGAATTTGCCCAACTACAACGAATAAATCAATGTTAATTCCAATAAATTAACTAGGGTAAATACATGTTCATCAAAATGGCATTGTTGCCAGGGTGGTACGACTTGGGTTAATTTTTAGAAAATCTCATTTTAGGTTTTCCACCCCTGGATAGTCTGACCTCGATTATTCTTGTGCATATTTCTCTACTTATTTTATTTATTTATTTATTTTTGTTCTCTTTGTTTTATTTTATTTTATTGAGTCTATCTCTTTGACCACCATCCTATTTTTATACGAGGGACCTGACACAATGGAGAAACCACTTAGATGGCCGAGCAACTCAGGAGATTCAAAAGATGATAAATTCTGGGAAAATAGCCGATTGAAGGAATCACATAAATTTAAGATCGAGTCGAGTCGTGAGAGAGTGTAAAGTCCTTAGGATTTTTTATTTTTTGCAAAATTTTCAGCGGATCTCGTTCGGAATCCCGCATGTGTAATCAGACTTGGATATTATTTTGTGGTGTGTCGGTCCTGTCACTCTTCGGTGAGGGTGGGGCCTGACTTGAGTGGGGAAATTAGGATATGTACCCAGTAGTTAGTTACAAATTTATATGTGCCAATCGTAATTTAGGCCACACATCTTGGTTGATTCACATCTTCTATGACTTTTAATGAGACACACATTGCAATGTACTACTTAGTCAAATTAAACTCAATTCTTCTCTGCTAATAGTATATTGCATAGGTGTGGTTTTCACGATCTGCTTGCATCTAGTTTAATTTTTAAAATTTAGTTCTGCATAACGCATAGAGAGTGCTGGGAGTCATTGTAAGTATATCTTCTTTTGAGCATGCATCATCATTTTTCGTTTGCGTTCTGATTTCCGATTCCTCTTTTGTTTTACAACTTAGGATTTAAAAGGAAATCGGAACTAAACGGTAGACATTTTTTGTGTTCAGATTAAATTTCAAGTGACAACCTAACTTATAATTGGGATTGAATTGAGCAGGTTGATTAAACAAAATTGGAATAAAAAGAACCTTGTTTTTGGGTGCATAAAGTCCTCCTTGTCTGATTTACTTGCAAGTGAGAAAGAAACGACACTTGGATAGAGCCAAGCCAGGATTTTCATATAGACTATTGGTTTTTCAAAAACAATTAGCCGCTTTTCAGTGAATATCTACGGGTAGCCGGTAAACGGTCCGGATTTCCTTAGTAGAGTGGGAGCTTTAGAGGACACTACGTATAGATCCGTCCTCAAGTAACGGGTAGCTGTATTTATATGGTCCGCATTTACTCCTACACTGGCTGAAAGTGGGTGCAACCAGTCGTAAGAATCAGGACAATTTGTAGGAATGTACAGGTACCCAACACCTCATTAATCTTTCAAGACTGGCATTTATCACCAACTAAAACTGACAAGATAATTCGATCGAACTTTTATGACCCTCACGTGTTGAGTTGGTGAATTTGGGGTTTATACATTGTATTTGTATGTGTGAGTTTACTCCGCACATTTACATGCACCATAGAACTAGTGCCTCATTGAATATTGTGCTCACATCGGTTCTTTTTACCATCGAAGATGACTGACTGGGGGGATATTTATTTGGACTTCATGAATCTCTCATTAAACCCTCCACGAAATGCATCTTCAAAGGTCCAAGCACTACTTGGTCCAACCTGGACTCATAACCCTCTTAAGTTCGGGATCACTCACTCTTGAGATGGTCATTTTCGAACCATTCCCTTTCTCTTCTCCCACCTCACCGAGGAAGAACTTTGCCTCGGTGAGAATATCTTTATTCCTAATTCCTATTCTAATAAAGTCCATATTGTTGATTCAGGCCCTAAAGAACATTAAAGTAAAATGCCTTTGAAAAAGAAATAAGTGGAAGAAGAAGAACACCAGGAGGATCCCATGAGGATGTTATTTGCCAGACTAGCTGCATCTGAGCAGCAACAAGCCTTACTCCAAGCTCAGCCAAGAAAAGCTCAATGTTGGGATCAAACCTCTGATGGATGCAACGTACAACCCTAGATAGTATAGAATTCAGAATTATCTGAGTCCGGCTGAACCATAAGTCGATTTTGAGTTAAAGCTGCAATTCCTGAACCTGCGGTCACACTTTGATAGGAATGCTTCTGAGGAACCATATGCATTCCTATGGTACTTCGAGCTCATCTACGCTAACCTTAAACATCCTAATGTTAGCCAAGATTATATTAGGATCACAAATCTACCATTTGCCTTTGGTGGCAAAGCCGATTACTAGGTAAAGAATGTTGGAGTTACAGCCAAAACCTATGCCTAGTTCAAGGACCATTTTCTGAAAATGTTCCTACCCCTAAGTAGGACTAACATGATGAGGACACATATCAATAGCTTTTTTCAGCTACCCCATGAAGCCTTTTGTGATGCTTGGGAGAGGTATAAGGACATCCTACAGAAATGTCCTTGTCATGGTCTAAATGACAATATCTTGGTCCAGTCCTTCTTCGCCGGTCTCAACCCTGAGATGCATGGTTCAGTGAGCAGCGCCTGTGGAGGCAGCAACACGTCACGTGGAGCAGATACCGTATGAAAGGTATTCGAGCAGATGGCTGAGACTAGCCGCTCACAGAACGCTAATAGGGCATACATACAGTCCCCCAATTCACTCTCATTTGGAGGGGGAAAGTCAGCTATAGTCGATCTTTCTCAGGACGTGATCCTTAGCATGGGACTTCTTATGGACAAGATTACAATAGTCGAGAGGATTGACAGGAGGACGAATGAGTTGGACCGGTGCATCTCCAAAATTCTCAAACAGATGGAGGAGTTGACTGAGAAGGCATCTAAATAAAGATACCTGACGTGACTGCACCCGCTGCTCCCGTATATCGTGTTCACCATGTTCTGGTGAATATGGTGTCAGGGCAACCCTAGCCATGGGAGCAGGACTAGTCCCACACCCACTCGTCCTAACATCAACCCCTATCCATAGAGATAGTCCTGGAGGAGCCTCCACCGATTTGGGAGGTGAATATAGTATGGTATACTTAGGACTGACAACCCCAAATTCAGCCTCTTAATAAGTCATTTTAATGTTATTGCAGTCGGCTGAATTGGATCAGTCAAAAACCGCTCGAATTAATCTTATCAATTTAAGGCAAAGCGATCGATTTTTTATTTTTTTAAGGCAAGCCCAAGGTCAAACATAGGGACATGTGCCTCTTACGCATTTATCTGGACTCTTATTACTTAGATTAAGCGATTAATTAGAAATCCATAGGTCAATAAATGCAAAGACACGAACAAGGCAAAAGAAAACATGTAATAAATATTTTTTTATTTTTTTCTTTCAAATGCAAGAAGATGCAAATGATGATGCATGCAAGTGTGCAATTACGCCCTAATCAGATAAAATAAATGAGCAAGAAATTCAAGTCAACTTTAGAATCAAATAATGAAGCAAGTTCCATTGAAATATTAATTCAGGGCATACAAATCATTATATGATGGACACTCCATTAAGAAAATTAATCATCAAACTCCAGAGTGTCAAATCGAAAAACAAGTTATGCCATTAAAAAGACAACGAAACAAACTTTGAAATGCAACTGAAATCAACTGATTGGAGCTCGGATGCTCAAGATATTGACAAAAGTAACTAGGGGCATAAAAACAAGAAAACATAAAAAATAGCAAACAGGTCTCTGGAAGGACTAAAAAGCAAATAAAGATAACCGCGAGGCATTCCTTGTAAATTGCCCACACTCGCATGCAATTATTAAAACCCGTAAGGGTTTAGGTGCAATATACCCCAGGTGCACGTGGGTCTCACATGCTTGCAGGACCTATCTACAAATTGAAGAAGTCACGGGGGCCTCCCTATAAATTACCCCCTCCCGCACGTGACCAGGCATGTGGGGAGAGGATCAGTGGACGGTACAGGTTCGGAGGAGGCTCGTCATAAGCTCGGGCATCTACGCTGGCTCGGAGCTGACAAGTGAACCGTTGTGGACCACCCGATCATAACAATCGAATGGCGGCTGAAGGAGCAAGGAGGCTAGATGTGGCCCATCATCAGCCATCCGATCTTTATCATCTGACGGTACCTGTACGTATAATTCGAGGGGTAAGGCCCACTGAGTTCTTATAGGACGAGACTTTGATCTATCTCATAACATAAAAAAAATGAAAAGGCAAATCCTTCGCTCCGATCTGATATTTAAAACTACTCTATTCCTTTGTTTCTAATGCTCTTTGCTTTTGAGGAATTGAATCCATTGATGTACCCATAGACAATCCAATATTATATGAATTTTTACAGATTAGATATTCTGCAAAGCATTTTTGTACTAATTGAATGGAACCTTACCCTATAAAATTTCAACTGTGATGAGATAATAAATAAAGATTTTAAAAATAAAGATTTTAATATGCGTAAAAATACAATCTTCTTTTCAATCGAAACCTTCAAATAAGTCTTTTTTTTCATTTTCCATACCGGACCAGACCATAATAGGGTTATGTACATTCTCATTATGAGAAGGAGTCATTCGAGCATATGTAAATAGATACTATGTTTACATATGGATCCATACGTCGGTTATGACATTCTATTTCAGATTAGGAATAGGCATAATCGGACCTGCTTTTGACATATCTATCGTTATTTTTTGGGGGGTGCCATATTAACTTCTTGGGGCTTCTATTGAATCGAGAAATAGGTTTGATTGTACATCTTTTGATTGATATATATATAAGGCATCCTCTAGATAGATATGGAAGGTGAAGTGGATGAAGGAACGCCGTTGGATGAGCACCGTTGGTGCCATCCAATGGTGCCTATATGTCTTGGACCTTGGGCCTCCGCCACGGGGATGACAACGTGATCAGGACTCCGGGGGGGGGGCTCCTCGAGCTCCACCCAGCCGTCGTTGTGCGTCAGAAGCTTGAGATCGACTCCAGACTCGATGGCGATGAAGCTTAGATTGAGGAGAACATCGGGAGCGATCGAGTTTGTCATGGCGGCTAGAATTGATTGGAGAGGAAGTCTTGGAAGATAGCTCTGGCGAAGGTGATAACGCTCCCGCACCCTATGTTAATTCGGTCAAATTAATGTCCAAATTAATTAAAGTGATTCATTGTAGTCGGATACGAGGGGTTAATCAAAAACCACTTATCGATTAATGTGAAGTTAATTCTAAGCGGCAAATTTTTTTTACTTGATGGAAGTCCAAGGTCGATCTCAGGGAGGCATCTGTCTCCTTAGGTGAATTTAAGCAAGGATCCAAGTGTTGATTTTCGAGGAGTAATTTTTTTTGGTCTTTTTAATTTTTATGCGGACTTATGCAGACAATGCAGGCCAATTTAATGTGCAATTTAATTAATGTATCAAATGAAGTCCAAAAATAATGAAAATTGGCCAGATGGTTAATTATGATAAAAATAACCTACACTAATTTTTTTGGAATTTTTCGACTCTAAATGAATTTACTGTGAATTAAATAAACAGACAGAGTGATTTTCAGTATTTAATTTTTAATAAATATCAAACCACAATTTTTTCAAGAACTAAAATTATCCTAGTTGGCTCTAATGATAAGGAACCTAGGAAATTTAACAGAACTTAATTTCACTGTGAAATGAATTAATTAAAATTAATTTAAGAAAATCACTAAACAATTTATTTAGGCCTCGATATGCGTGCAAATGCTATGAAATTTTTATGGTATGTTAAAAATGATGTCCTTAAGCTACTATGAATTTTTGATAATTTTTGAGGGCACAGAGCATTAATTAAAAATCAAAAGGTGTCACTGGGCAAAATATGTCAACAATTCACCAATTAATTCATTAATAATTCAAATGGACTTACAAAAATAAGACACGTGTACCAATAGACAGAGGACAAAATTTCCAACAAAATGCAATTTTTAGAATTTCAAAATGATGAAAAATGCACTCTAGGGATGCGTGCAAACACAGGGGTGTAAATGCAATACTGAAAATTAAAATTTCAATAAACAAATATGCTGACAGGGACTAAAATGCAATTACCGACAATATGGTGGACTCTTATGCAAATTCTCCATAGGACACGTGCTCCTCGCGTGGGGTCTGCTTCACAGGGACCTCTTTGCAATTTTGGAAAGTTCCAGGGGCCTCAGTGCAATTTACCCATGCCACACGTGCTCCTCACGTGGGCGGCCTAGGATCGGAGGGCGGCGACGGCTCGGCGCGAGGCTCGGGCGCTCTGGAGGTCTGGAGCTAGGTTCGTGCGACCCGAACCTAGGCTCGGAGAGGAGGCTCGGGCCGAGGCTACGTGGCGTGCTGAAGGCCCTCGGATCAAGATGGATCCGAGGGTTGTCGGTGCTGACGCGTGGCGTGTCCTAAGGCGTCGGATCGATGCTGATCCTACGGTCGAAGGCGAGTCCGGTGAGCAAGCGACGTGGCGTACTTCGGACCGTTCGATCAAGATGATCGAACGGTGGCTGTACGTCGTCTCCACCGGTCCTCCGCCACCTGCGGAGGAGGAGGCGGGGCTCCGGCGATCGGGCTGTAGCTCCGCCCGCCTTTCCTCGAGAAGCTGACGCTCTCCGCTTTGTCGGAGATAGCCCTGGAGCTTCGCGGCGTGGAGGCGGAGATGATGACGGTCTCAGGAGCGTCGGAGAGTGCCCAGGTGTCTCTGTCGATGCTCGATGGCGTCTCCGGCGAGCTTCCGTTCAGTGAAGAAGTGAGGACCTGCAAGGAGTTAGGTGTATAGCCGAAGCACGTGTGTGCGCGTGGAGGTCTGTAGATTGGACGGCGAGGCCTAAGGCGGAGTGTGGGTGTCCGACGAGCGAGCTCCGCCGAGGTGGCGGAGCTGGAGTCGAGCGAAGGTGGTCCAAGGTGATGGACGAAGATAATGACTGCGCGAGGACCGGAGTTCCGTCGTGGAGCTCGGAGGGATGAAGGTGGAGCGGGAAAGTGACGGTGGATGGCGAATAAATTAGGAGAAATCAAAGGAAAAACTAGAGAGAAGATCAGACGATGATGGAGGGGGTTACCTGGGGAATGGAGCTCAGATTTGAGCTCCAGGTCTTCGCTCGAGGGATCGGTAGGGTCCCGAGCTCGTGCAGCTGCTCGTGGGAGGCTGCAGCACGGCGGTGGCGGCCGTGGATCTCGCCGGAGTCGATTCTCCTTCTTCGCTCAACGATTTACCTAATTGCTGTCACCAACTGGTAGGTCGGAGCTCAGGGAAGCTCACTGGAGTGGCGGATGGGGGTGACGTTGGCCGGAGTTGGCGTATTTATAAGGCGAAGTTGGTGGCAGGATTGGCGACGGGGCGAGGTTTGAGGTCGACGTGGGACGACTATGGTGGAGATGGTGGAGCGTGAGGGAGCTGGCGAGGGAGAGGGATAAGTGGGTGACGTCGTGGGGGTGTCAGCGGTGGGCGAGGGTGGCTGACGTGCGTCCAATAATAGGAAGGGGGCGCCCCTCCCGCAAGGCAAGGGACGTGGGGGAGAGGGGCACCCAGAGGTAGGAGACGAGGTCTCCACCGTTGGATCTTGTGATCCAACGGTGGGGATCAAGGGGGATCTGGTCGGGTAGGATTTGATCTGGGGCGCGGAGATGACGGGCTGTGGTGGAGCCACGTGGCGAGATGAGGGCGAAGCGCACGCGAACGGCCTGGATGAGGAGATAGGGTTGATGAGAGGGCCACGATTCGCTGGAAGAAGGGCGGCTGCGATGAGAGGATCGGGGATGCGATCAAGCGGCGTAGATGCTGCCACGTGGCTGGCCCTGGTGAAGGCGCTCATGTTCGGTGCAGATCAAGGCAAGAGAAGATCTGACGGCCATGGATTTAAATGCGCGTGGAAAAGGTTGGACCGTTGGATCTGAAGTGAGATCCAATGGCTGAGGGGTGGTGGCGGAAAAAGCCAAGGGAAGGGGGCCGCGTGGCGCGCCCAGATTGGGCCACGTGGCCCAATCAGATTATTCAGATGGAATTTTTGATTTTTGAAGGCTATAATGGCCGAATTTGAGAAAACTCAAAACATGAAAGTTGTAGATCTTGACGAGATCTACAAGTTTCATGTTGGCCAAAACTGGAGATGACATCAAACAGAGACCCGAAATATTTTTGAGGGTATTTTTAAGTCTAAAAATACCACGAATTTTTGCTTTGTCATTTTTTGTGGTTTTTAATTTATTAAGGACTCTGTTAATTATAGGACATTAACAAGGATTCATTGACAGACTTTCAAGCAAGGGGGTTAATTATAGGAAATAAAGATGATGAAACTGAGGTTCATCACCCCCCTATACTTAAACTATGCTCGTCCTCGAGCATCAAAAAGAATGACTAAGTTGGATTAACCCCCTTGTGCATGTGAATACAGGATCCAAGCTGATCAAGTCGACTCGACTTTAGAGATCCAAAATTCTAGAGTTCAACCCAGCCTTAATCAAGAGGCTTTCAATTCCTCTATTTCTCTAGACTCTCTCTGATGTACATATAAGCTAAAGGATATGAAATTTAGTGTTGACTACAATTCTGAGAGTAGAGTCAAATCGTCACCCAAAATCTTGGTCCGAGAAAATCTCCTAAGGACCTAATCCTCAGCACTAGGGAATAAATCAAATCTTGCACTCAGTCTACCGTCTCTTTAGTTGTCAGACTTAGAAAATGTAGATGGCAGGCCAGTAATGGAGGGCATGGGATTGTGTCAATTCTTCTCTCCCTCTCATTGGAACAAGGATTCTCTCTAGTGCCTTTTTACGCAACACATTTTTTTTTGGTGTTGATCAGTGCGTCCGTCAAGAGAAGTTGGAGCCGTCTGCACTTGTTTTCCTGGGAGTACACAGGGGTGTGTCTCTTTTGAGTACCTATCGTACCTTCGACACCCAGACTTGTAGCATTTACGATGCAGAGCCCTTTTTTGGTGCAAGCCCGACTCCTGGTCCTAATAGCGGTGGTCCAAGTGGACACTTTGAAAAGTTTGGGAGCGCTCGCCTTTGGTGGAAGCTCTTTGATATTTGACTTGGTGGAATGAGAGCTTTTCTTTGAATTTCATTGACTTGTATAATTTGTGGCTAGCTCCACTGCTTTTACCAAGAGTTGGCGCACATTGATCAACAATTTTTTATTTATTTCACACCCTGGCACTTAGGTCAATATCAAGAGATTAGTATAAGAATCAAGTTCTCATACTGGCTAATATTGCTGACACTCAGGTTTCATGAAGCCTCCAAAGATTTTATCCCATCCTCGAGCATCATTAGATCAAATCCAAACTCGACTTCCTCATTCCAATCCCTCAGGTGAAAAATCAACTCATCTCATCAAAAACCGCAGTCGTGCATGTGATGTGCTGATCATATTCTTTTGTCTGAGACTAAGCATGGAATATAGCATGCAAATCTAGAAACTTAGGGGAATGTGGATGATTAAGTCTAAGACCCTGATGGTTAAGGCTGGTTAACCTAAAATCTCAAAGACTTCTAAAAGCTAAGTCTTCTTGACCAATTCAGATCCTGGGTGAGAGTGAAAGTGTAGAGGACTAATCCAACTTCTTCATTCAAAAACAAGACATTTTTTTTTGAAACTTCAAGACATATTAGAACTTCCTAAGCTCAACTGAGCATCCGCAATTCAGCCAGTATGGATGTAAGTACAGGCCGAAGCCCGTTGCTTGAGGACGGGGCCTTGCGCGATGTCCTCTAACCCATCCAATCTGCTAAGGGCGAACCCTCACTGAACGCGGCTGACTTAATTGGGTTTAGTAGTCACCAATGACTCTTAAAGGATTTTTAGGAGTTTTCTGTTTTTTATGGATTTTAATAAAGTTAAAACACAAGTTAAACTCAACTTTCCTTGAAAAGAGAAGGCAATTTTTCAAAACCATGTCACACAAAATAAAAAGTTTTCAAAACATTTTCAAAAATCATTTTCGAAAATATTTTTATAAAAATAGCGTAACATAATATTGAAAAGCCGCGAAATCATTTGAGTTCTCTTAGTCCAATGATTTTTACCTTAGCCAAAAAGTTTTTAATTTTTCAAAATTTTTCAGATTATAGCTAAAGTAAATATACGGTATATACGGTATACCCCCCTATACTTAAACTTTGCTATGTCCTCATAGCACTAGATGTTACAAGTACATAGGTCCATTTAAATATAGAAGAATATACGGGAGCTAAGAGGGTCTCCCCCTATACTTAGGTTAGAAATAACCTAAGTATAAAGGCAAGAAAAGAGGAGTAGAGAAAATCACAGGGATTAGGGTCCCCCCTATACTTAGGCTGAGATTAGCCTAAGTATAAAGATGAGGATTGATGTTAGAAGGAACCCAAGGTGAACGAAGAAGAGGAATGAATTTACAAGTGAGCGGTTGAATCTTAGGAGATGAAATGGAGGGACTAAGGTTCTAGGGTGTGTATCGCAACAAAGGCTCAATTCAAGCAAGCAAACCCTTAGTTTCACCAACTCACACATGAAACCAACCAAGGTTGGTTGATTATCTTGTCGGTTTTATTGGTGATAAAACGTTAGATAATTACGCGAAGAAAATGTGAATTGAAAATCAAGGCGTATGCGCGGGTGTTGCTCTCCCAAAACCGAATTTTACTCCATTTTTTTGTTGACTTGCAATTAACAGTCCCAATTTTATTTTGAATTATCACTGAATTAAAGTTAGCACATCAATCAGAAAATCATCGTCTACCGTTCATTCCATTTTCCATTAATCCTAGGTGATCAATCTAGGAAATGAAAGCCGTGAAAAACATGTATTCGATGAAGAAAAACGCGATCTAGGATAAGCGAGAAATCATGCAGTGATTTGACGATAAATCCGCGAAAAAAAAACTGGGGTCGTTTTGAAAATCAAATCCAACATGTATGCAAGTCGAAAAAGCCGCACCTAATCATGCATTTATTAGCGGTGATTGATATCCATGAATTTTAGCTAAGTGATGCGAGATTATGTGCGTATAGAAATTAGTGTGTCCAACCTACGATCAAGCACGTAAAAATATGGAAAACTTAAAAAGAGCTCAGAGAGCCGCGTGCCTATCCTAGGTCGACACTCAAGTGGGGACGATCCCCACACAACCACGATCGTTCGATTACAATCGCGAGTCTTCAATCGAAGACCGCTGTAAAAGACGAATTATTAAAAATGCAACAAAAATGCGAGACATTTTTTTTCTTTTCTTCCTCCTTTGCTCCAAGCATGCTCCTGCGGCTCCTCGCAGCGGGGAGCGTCCTGCTCCTTGCCTCCTTGATTCATCAAGGGCCCTGCCACAGAAACAATAGTTAGATATAAAATAAGAAAGAAAAAAGATTTTATATGCAAAATATGTGATTATTTGACCTATAAAAAGAAACACTAAATTAAACAAATAAAAATCCAAAAAATATAAGAAATGAGCCGTGTCCCCGGCAACGGCGCCATTTTGATAACGCTCCCGCACCCTATGTTAATTCGGTCAAATTAATGTCCAAATTAATTAAAGTGATTCGTTGTAGTCGGATACGAGGGGTTAATCAAAAACCACTTATCGATTAATGTGAAGTTAATTCTAAGCGGCCAACTTCTTTTACTTGGTGGAAGTCCAAGGTCGATCTCAGGGAGGCATCTATCTCCTTAGGTGAATTTAAGCAAGGATCCAAGTGTTGATTTTCGAGGAGTAATTTTTTTTGGTCTTTTTAATTTTTATGCGGACTTATGCAGACAATGCATGCCAATTTAATGTGTAATTTAATTAATGTATCAAATGAAGTCCAAAAATAATGAAAATTGGCCAGATGGTTAATTATGATGAAAATAACCTACACTAATTTTTTTGGAATTTTTCGACTCTAAATGAATTTACTGTGAATTAAATAAACAGACAGAGTGATTTTCAGTATTTAATTTTTAATAAATATCAAACCACAATTTTTTAAGAACTAAAATTATCCTAGTTGGCTCTAATGATAAGGAACCTAGGAAAATTAACAGAACTTAATTTCACTGTGAAATGAATTAATTAAAATTAATTTAAGAAAATCACTAAACAATTTATTTAGGCCTCGATATGCGTGCAAATGCTATGAAATTTTTATGGTATGTTAAAAATGATGTCCTTAAGCTATTGTGAATTTTTGATAATTTTTGAGGGCACAAAGAATTAATTAAAAATCAAAAGGTGTCACTGGGCAAAATATGTCAACAATTTACCAATTAATTCATTAATAATTCAAATGGACTTACAAAAGTAAGACACGTATACCAATAGACAGAGGACAAAATTTCCAACAAAATGCAATTTTTAGAATTTCAAAATGATGAAAAATGCACTCTAGGGATGCGTGCAAACACAGGGGGTGTAAATGCAATATTGGAAATTAAAATTTCAATAAACAAATATCCTGACAGGGACTAAAATGCAATTACCGATAATATGGTGGACTCTTATGCAAATTCTCCACAGGACACGTGCTCCTCACGTGGGGTCTGCTTCACAGGGACCTCTTTGCAATTTTGGAAAGTTCCAGGGGCCTCAGTGCAATTTACCCAGGCCGCACGTGCTCCTCACGTGGGCGTCCTAGGATCGGAGGGCGGCGGCGGCTCGGCGCGAGGCTCGGGCGCTCTGGAGGTCCGGATCTAGGTTCGTGCGACCCGAACCTAGGCTCGGAGAGGAGGCTCAGGCCGAGGCTACGTGGCGTGCTGAAGGCCCTCGGATCAAGATGGATCCGAGGGTTGTCAGTGCTGACGCGTGGCGTGTCCTAAGGCGTCGGATCGATGCTGATCCTACGGTCGAAGGCGAGTCCGGTGAGCAAGCGACGTGGCGTACTTCGGACCGTTCGATCAAGATGATCGAACGGTGGCTGTACGTCGTCTCCACCGGTCCTCCGCCACCTGCGGAGGAGGAGGCGGGGCTCCGGCGATCGGGCTGTAGCTCCGCCCGCCTTTCCTCGAGAAGCTGACGCTCTCCGCTTTGTCGGAGATAGCCCTGGAGCTCATGCTCATTTGGCCCAATCAGATTATTCAGATGGAATTTTTTATTTTTGAAGGCTATAATGGCCGAATTTGAGAAAACTCAAAACATGAAAGTTGTAGATCTTGACGAGATCTATAAGTTTCATGTTGGCCAAAACTGGAGATGACATCAAACAGAGACCCAAAATATTTTTAAGGGTATTTTTAAGTCTAAAAATACCACGAATTTTTGCTTTGTCATTTTTTGTGGTTTTTAATTTATTAAGGACTCTGTTAATTATAGGACATTAACAAGGATTTATTGACAGACTTTCAAGCAAGGGGGTTAATTATAGGAAATAAAGATGATGAAACTGAGGTTCATCAGAAGGCTCCAATCATTGAAGTACGAGACCGGCATATGTTAGCTCTAGTCGAAGCCTGCAAGTGTGAGGTGTGGGTGGAATGGCAGGCCATGTGGGGTGAAGAAGGTCGTAGCCTGGGGATTCTTCTCCAGCAAGCTTGGAGAAGAGGGGAGACGGAGTGGTCTGAGGTTGCGATAGAGAGGGAAGCTACGTGGAAGTGAGCGCGTGAACGAGGGTTGAGTGATGAAGCTCATGGAACAATCAATGGGAGGCGATTGTGTGAGTAGAAGCCTAATAATATAAGAGAATCAACGAAAATTCAGATGTGGATTGGAGGGGATTTATTTGGGGTTTTGGCTGAGTGAAGCCTGGGACTGAGGTCATATGTGACCCTCGGGTCTTCGCTGAACTCCCCCGGCTACGGGGAGCAGCTCAGCGGTGGCGGAGCAACGCAAACCTGGCCTACCATGGCCAAGGTTGCATCGGGTGCGTGTCATCATCATGGCTCCATCAATCGGTCCTCCCCCTATCACGGGGAGGAAGCATGGTGCTGGGCGGAGCCCTACGTAAAGGTAGACGAAATGCTGTGGCGGCGGAGGTGGGTTATTTGAAGAGCCGAGGTGGTGGTTCCGATGATGGTCGTCGTGGGTTGAGTGGAAGATATGGAGCGAGAGGGAAGGTTACGTGGCGACCCACGAAGCCCACGAGGGTGGTGGATGACTAGGCTACGTCGTGGGTTAATCAGAGGGTGGAGATGATGGTGGAGAAGTTGGGGGAAATGGAAAGGGGGAAGCCGATTAGAGAGGTGGAAGACATGGTAGAGATGGGTGATCCAAAGGTAGGGGATGGAGTTTCCACTGTTGGATCATGCGATCCAACGGTCAAGGAGGGGGCGCGAAGATGCGGCTTGGATTAGGTCGCTGGAGGGCACCATCAACGGCTAAAGATCGCGCCACATGGCGTGCAGAGATGCGGGCGGAAGTGATTGGTATGGATGCCATATGGAAACGATCGGTGGGATGAGGTTCGAAGTGGGAACGAGCGATGGAGATGGAGGCACCAGGAGACAATCAGGTGACTATAGGAAGACACGTGGCACTATGGGAGCGAGGTGCTGACGGATGGACGAGATGTGTTTGGGGATGGATCAAATGGCTAGAAAAAGATGCAGGAGTAGATGGTGATGATCAAAGGGATAGAAGGCGATCTAACGATGGAAAAACAATGATGGTTTGTGCATAAAGAAGCGAGCCACGTGGCTCAACCAAAAAGAGCCACGTCAAATTGTTCTAGAGGAAAAACACAAGAAAGTGGAAGAAAATGGCCGAATTTGGAAAAACTCAAAACATGGAAGTTGTAGATCTTGATGAGATCTACAAGTCCCATGCTTATAAAAAATGGAAACAAGGTCAAATAAAGGGAGAAATATTTTTATGAGTATTTTTAAGGGCTTAAAAAAACTACCATTTTTAGTTTTGTTCCTTTTTTATATTTTTAATTTATGCTAAGGATCATATATATACAACATTTTATTTATTTTTTATTGGCATTAGTTTAAGCAAGGGAGTTAATATCTATGAATTAAGACCATGAAACTGGGTTTCATCACCCCCATACTTAAACTATGCTCGTACCCGAGCATCTAAAAAATGAGTGAGCTGGATTAACCCCTTGGGCATGTGCGTATAGGATCTGATCCATTCAAAAACTCTCAATTTTAGAGATCCGAAATTTCAGAGCCCATCCCAACCTTAAGCAAGAGGCATCCAATTCCTCTAATTTTCTAGACTCTCTCTTTGATATATATAAACTAAGGATATGAATTTAAGTGTTGACCGTGATCACGGGAGTAGAGTCACAACGTTACCCAAGGTATCGGTACAAGAAATTCTCCTAAGGACCCAATCATCAACCCTAGCGAATAAATCAAATATTGCGTCCAATCCACCGTCTCTTTAGTTGTCATGCTTAGAAGTGTAGGTGACAGGCCAGTTGATGGGGGTTTATGGATTGTGTCATTTCTTCTCTCCCTCTCATTGGAACAAGGATTCTCTCGAGTGCCTTATTATTGAACACATATTTTTGGTGTTGATCAGTGCATCCGTCAAGAGAAATTGGAGATGTCTGCACTTGTTTTCCCGGGAATACACAGGGGTGTGCCTTTTTGAGTACCTATCATACCTTCTACACCCAGACATGTAGCATTTACGATGCAGAGCCCTTTTTTGGTGCAAGCCCGACTCCTGGTCCTAATAACGGTGGTCCAAGTGGACACTTTGAAAAATGGTTGGGGGTGGTCGCCTATGGTGGAATCTCTTTGACGATTGACTGTTGACTTTGTGGAATGAGAGCTTTTCTTTGAACAATGATATTTCTTTACTTTGTATTATTTTTGGCTAGCTCCACTGCTTTTACCAAGAGTTGGCGCACACTGATCAATAATTTTATTTTATTCACATCCTAGAACTTAGGTAAAGGTCAAGAGATTAGTACAAGAACCAAGTTCTCATACTGGCTAAAAATGCTGACACTCAGGTTTCATGAAGCCTTCAATGATTTTATCCCATCCTCGAGCATCATTAAATCGGTTCCAGACTTGAATCCCTCATCCCAGTCCCTCAAGTGAAATTCCAACTCTTCTCATCATGACTGCAATCGTGCATGTGAAGTGCTGATCATATTATTAAGGTTGGAGACTAAGCATGCAATATAGCACACAAATCTAGCAAACTAGGGAAGTGTGGATAATTAAGTCTGAGACCCTGATGACTATGGCTAGTTAACCTAAAATCTCAAGACCTCTTAAACCAAATGTTCTCGAACATTTCTGACCCTGTGTGGAAGTGAAAATGTAGGGGGTTTAATCCAAGTCCTTCATCCAGGTTTTGAGATTTTTTTTTGAAACTTGAAAAGACCTAATGACTGCCTAAACTCAAATGAGCAGATGCATATGCTTTTAGCCAGTATAGGTGTAAGTACAGGCCATAGAATGGAACTTGTAACTTGAGGACGGAGCCTTACGTGATGTCTCTAAACCACTTATTCTACTAAGGGAAAAACCCTCACTGAAAAACGGCTACTTATTTGTGTTTAGTAATCAAATTGACTTTCAAAGGGGTCTTTTTAAAAAATTTTCTCATTTTTATGTATTTTTGATATAAAGTTAGAACACAAGTTACACTAATTTTCCTTGAAATCAAGAAAATATTTTTGAAACCATGTCACACATATATAGAAATGTTTACAAACATTTTTCAAAACAAGTAAACCCCATTTTTCAAATCACTTCCAAAATATTTTTCTTGAAAATAGTGTAACATAGTATAGAAAATTCTTTTGAAGCTTTGAAAATATCTTGTCCACTTAGTTCAAAAGATTATACTTTAGCCCAAAAAGTTTTAAATTTTTCAAAATTTTTCAAAATATAGCTAAAGTTCATATATTGTATATACGGTATACCCCCTATACTTAAACTTTGCTATGTAATCATAGCACTAGATGATATAAAGCCGAAGCTCCATTTAAGTATAGAAGAATATACAGGAACTGAGGAGGACTCCCCTTGTACTTAGGTTAGAAATAACCTAAGGATCAAGGAAAGGAAAGATGAGTAAGAAAAAATCACAAGGACTCAGCTCCCCCTATACTTAGGCTGAGAGTAGCCTAAGTATAAAGATGGATAATTGATGTTGGGGAGACCTGAGGTGAATGAAGAAGTTAGGATGGATATACAAGTGAGTGAATAAATCTTCGGAGATGAATGGAGAACCTATGGTCTAGGGGAGGGTGTCGGAGCAATCAAGGCTCAACCAAGCATGCAATACCCTTTTAAATTCACCAACTCACAAATGAAACCAACAAGTGTTGGTTTAATTATCTTGTCATTTTTATTGGTGATTAAAACATTCTAATTTACGCAAGGATTAAAAACACGTCGAAGCAAAAAATTATCCTATGTAAACAAGGGTGTTGCTCTTCCAAAACCTGATTTTACTTCATTTTAGGTCAACTTGCATTTAACAGTCCTAATTACTTGCTTAAGGTTATCACTGTTTAAATGTGAGCACAAATCAATCAATCAATCGTATACTGCTTATTCTCAATTTGCATTAACCTAGGTGATCAAGCCAGGAAGGACGGTCGAGAAAAGCCATGCAGTCGATAAAATCATGAACTATGCGAAGAGAAAAAGCTCTCAGTGCCTTGAGCAAAAATTTCATGAAAACCAGACTGAATTAAAAACCGACGATCACATGTATGCAAGTCAATGAAAAACTGCACCTAACATGCTTCTATTAGCGGGAAAGAATTTATTTTATTTTTAACTAAGTGAAGCGATGTTTATGTGCGTCTTGATTTAAGTATGTATCCTACCTATGATCAAACACATAAGATAAGATGTGAAAGAAGCCCGGAGAGCCGCATGCCTGATCCTAGGTCGACACTCAAGTGGGGTGATCCCCCACAACTACAGATATCTTCGTTCATTTACATGCGAGTTTTCGAACGAAGACCGTTGTAAAGACGATTGTTACATGAAATGGAATAAAATGCAAGAACCGCATTTTCTTCTTCTTCAATTTCCTCCAAAGTTTGCTTTTGTAGCTCCTCACAGCGAAGAACACCAGCTCCTCGCCTCCTTGATCACCAAGGGTCCTACCACAAAACATGCATTAGATATCCATCGAAGAAAGATTAATAATGCAAACAACAAGACCTATGAATTAGAAAATCACACTTAATCAAAAAAAATATTCAAATAAAATGAAAGATGAGATGTGTCCCCGACAACGACGCCATTTGACAACTCCAAATTCGGCCTCTTAATAAGTCGTTTTAATGTCATTACAGTCGGCCGAATTGGATCAGTCAAAAACCACTCAAATTAATCTTATCAATTAAAGGCAAAGCGATCGATTTTTTATTTTACTTGGGCAAGCCCAAGGTCGAACTCATGGACACGAGCCTCTTAAGCATTTACCTAGACTCTTATTACCTATATTAAGCGATGAATTAGAAATCCATAGGTCAATAAATGCAAAGACATGAACAAGGCAAAAGAAAACATGTAACAAATATTTTCTATTTGTTTTTTTTCAAATGCAAGCATATGCAAATGATGATACATGCAAGTTTGCAATTATGCCCTAATCAGATAAAATAAATGAGAAAGAAATTCAGGTCAACTTTAGAATCAAATGATGAAGCAAGTTCCATTGAAATATTAATTCAAGGCATACAAATCATTATATAATGGACACTCCATTAAGAAAATTAATCATCAAACTCTAGAGTGGCAAATCGGAAAATAATTTATGCCATTAAAAAGACAACGAAACAAGCTTCGAAATGCAACTGAAATCAACTGAATTGGAGCTCAGATGCTCAAGATATTGACAAAAGTAATCAAGGTCATAAACACAAGAAAACATGAAAATAAAATAGCAAACACGTCCCAGGAAGGACTAAAATACAAATAAAGATAACTGCAAGGCCTTCTCTATAAATTACCCACATGTGCGGGGGTAAAACTGCAATTATTAAAACGCGCGAGGGTTTGGATGTAATATACCCAGGCGCGCGTGGGTCTCACGTGCTTACATGACCTATCTACAAATTGAAGAAGTCGTGGGGGCCTCCCTGCAAATTACCCCCCTCCCACACGTGACCATGCACGTGGGGAGAGGCTCGATGGACGACACAGGTTCGGAGGAGGCTTGACATAAGCTCGGGCATCGACGCTGGCTCGGAGCTGACACGTGGGCCGTTGTGGACCACCCAATCATAACAGTCTTATGGTGGTTGAAGGAGCAAGGAGGCTAGTCGTGGCCCAACATCGGCCATCCGATCTTTATCATATGACGGTACATGTACGAGGTCTGGAAGGTGACGTGGTTGAAGGAGCGCCGTTGGATGAGCACTGGGGGTGCCATCCAACGACGCATGTACGTCCTGGACCTCTGACCTCTGTCACGGGGATGGCGGCGCGATCAGGACTCCGGCGAGGCTCTGCGAGCTCCGCGAGCTCCGCTCGATCGTCGTTGTGCATCAGAAGCTTGGGAACGACTCCAAACTCGATGGCGATAAAGCTCAGATCCTGGAGAACATCAACAACAGTCGGGTTCGTCGTGGCAGCTAGAGTTGATTGGAGAGGAAGTCTTGGAAGTCAACTCCGACGAAGGCTTTGATCATTGAAGTGCGAGACCTGCATACTTTAGCTCTAGTCGAAGCGTGCAAGTGTGAGGTATGGGTAGAATGGCAGGCCATGTGGGGCGGAGAAGGTGGTATCCTGGTGATTCTTCTCCAGCGAGCTCGGAGAAGAGGGGAGATGGAGCGGCCAGAGGTTGCGGTAGAGAGGGAAGCTACGTGGAAGTAAGCGCGTAAAAGGGGGTTGAGTGGTGAAGCTGGGGGAACAATAAATGGAAGGCGATTGTGCGAGTAGAATCCTAATAAAATAAAAGAAAAGCAAAAAAAAACGGATGAGGATCGAAGGGGACTTACCTGGTGTTTTGGCGGAGCGAAGCCTGGGATTGAGGTCCTATGTGAACCTCGGGTCTTCACTGAACTCCCCCGGCTATGGGGAGCAGCTCGGTGGTGGCGGAGCACTGCAAACCTGGCCTACCATGGCCAAGGGTCACACCAAGGGCGTGCCGTCATCATGGTGCCATCAATCGGTCCTCCCCCTGTCATTGGAAGGAAGCATGGTGCTGGGCAGAGTCCCACATAAAGGCGGATAAAGTGTTGTGGCGGCAGAGGTAGGTTATTTGAAGAGGTGAGGTGGCGGTTCCGATGATGGTCATCGTGGGTTGAGTGGAAGATATGGAGCGAGAGGGAAGGTTAAGCGGCGATCCACGAGGCTCATGAGGATAGTGGATGACTAGGCTACGTCGTAGGGTTGTCGAAGGGTGGAGATGATGGCGGAGAAGTTGGGGGAAATGGAAAGGGGGAAGCCGGTTGGAGAGGTGGATGACGTGGGAGAGATGGGTGATCCAGAGGTAGGGGATGAAGTTTCCACCGATGGATCACGCGATCCAACGATCAAGGAGAGAGCATGAAGATGCGGCTTGGATAAGGTCGCTGGAGGGCACCATCAACGGCTAAAGATTGCGCCACATGGCATGCGGAGATGCGGGCGGAAGTGGATGGTCTGGATGCCATCTGGAGATGATCGATGGGCTGAGGTTTGAAGTGGGAACGAGCGATGGAGATGGAGGCACCAAGAGACGATCGGGTGGCTATGGGGAAGACACGTGGTGCTATGGGAGCGAGGCACTGAAGGATGGACGAGATGCGTTTGGCCCTGGATCGAATGGCTAGAGAAAGATACAGGAGTAGACGGTGATGATCAAAGGGATAGAAGGCGATCTAACGGTGGAAAAACTAGGACGGGTGGCGCACGAAGAAGCGGGCCACGTGGCTCAACCAGAAAGAGCCACGTGGCCCAATCAGATTATTCCAGAAGAAAAACACGAGAAAGTGGGACAAAATGGCCAAATTTGGGAAAACTCAAAAACATGAAAGTTATAGATCTTGATGAGATCTACAAGTTTTTTGTTGACCAAAATTAGAAACGAGGTCAAATAAAGGGATAAATATTTTTATGATTATTTTTAAGGTCTTAAAAACACTACAATTTTTAGTTTTGTTCCTTTTTTTGTATTTTTCATTTATTCTAAGGATCACATATATACAACATTTTATATGGTTTTCATTGGCTTTAGTTTAAGCAATGGAGTTAATATCTACGAATTAAGACCATGAAACTGAGTTTCATCAAGGACCCTGCCAAGTAGGGAAGTACGGGGTCCGATAGACTTATCAGCGTCCCCTGACCTTTCACAACACTGCATTCACCTCCACACCACCTCCTTCCCAGCAGAGCCCAAGATATGAGCCACACCAGCAGTAGTGGTAGCAGTACCAACAGTACGACCGATAGGGCCAGTACCAGGCGGGCTAGCAGGGCCCGCAATTTTAGCAGATGCCCCAACACCAACAACAGTAGAGGCAGTACCCTGGCCAGCAGGGCCATATTCCCGTTCTTCTTCTCAGCCTTTTCTACTTCCTTATTCATTTGGTCCCATAGACTCACAATTCCAAATGATACTCAACACCCTTCGTTCCTATCCGAACGAAATTCATGGCTTACGAGTGGATGTCAACTGCCTCTCTAGATGGAGAGATGAGCAGTCTGCACCCTCTACCTCAATCCCAACCCAAGTTCAGGCTAACCCTAATAGCCTGAACCTTTCTGGTTCTCAACAACAGCTTGGTCAGGTATACTATTCTGCATCTCTTAGATCTGAACATGAGATTCTTTCGTGTGACAAAGCTAACCATATGTCACTTAGGAGCGGAAGGACCGTGATCGTACCTCACCGGGTGAGGGACGCGAGGAGGGGCCTCTCTGGAGCTCTATCTGAGGAGTCTTCTGAGGACGAGAAGGAGAGCCAATGCATTCAGAGGCCCCATCAACAACATCCGAGGATTCATTCTCAGGGAGCCGAGAAGAGAAGGAGATAACGAATGCAGCATTAGCAACATGGAGACATCTCAGATGCTATGGAGGACCTTGCACCTCTGGTTGTGGTGAATACCACTGCAGATTCTTTTCCACAATCTTCAGTAGATAATTTTTATTTCGATCCCATATTGCATCAAAAAGATTCATGTATGAAGAACTATGTTTCAGTTATTTCCAAGAATGATCTTTCATTTAATTATTCAGATTCTTCAACTTTTGTTTCCCTTCCTCCCATCCCTTTCCCCTGTGCTCTTACGAGAGGAAAGTCTAGCAGAAAGATTCATAAGGATGATTCCGACATGGCATGATTTTGTAAGGAGAATATCACAGTCAAAGTGCCATTTGATGAGTATGCGGCTAACCATCCTGCATTCCAAAAATATCTTAAGGTGAGATGCACACCTACTAGGGTTAGCAAGAAGAAACCGAACCAATATGTGAAGACTCATGTCTTGTTAGTAGCCTCCACAACCTATTGTATAAAGAATAAGTAATTACCAAGGAAGAAAAGATTCATGGGTACTCACTATGTGGAGAGTCGTATCGAAGACATTGCGTTTGCACACTCTCTCTTAGATAACGATTCTTGAATCAACTTACTTCCCTTAGCATTATGTCAAAAATTGGAGTTAGGACCACTTCACAAATCTAGAGCTCTACTCCACTTCGTAGATCATTCTATGAAAAGACCTAAGGGAGAGGTGAAGAACATCGTTATCAATATTGAGGGGTAGGATTATTAGGTTGACTTCATAGTCTTAGACATCGGAGAGAATCTCATATCATTCTCAAGCGACCCTTCCTTAGGACCACATGCGCATCTTTCGACTATGGTATGAGAATGATGACGTTTCATTCTCTGAACAGAGAGGTAAACCTTTATATGAAGCATACAAAATGTCAACGGCCCGATTCAGAGAGTCGTACAGAGTACTCATCTTCAAAGGCAGATTGGAGAATGATCAGCATCGTTGGGATTTGGAGATAGGTTCCTTCAGGAAAGAGCAAGATTCTTTCATCTGGAAGGGATATAGTGCATGATGCAGTTTGTCGGTGTTACCTTATATTATGAGAGATGCATACACCTATTCCCATGATGACATAGAGATCCATCAGGATATATCAGTTCCATCTCCCTCGGAACAATCATGGGACATAGATGATGAGTTGGACGCAGCTTTGGCCAAATTACTGTGTTTCTTTGTTGATTTGACTCCTGATATTTCTGAGTTGGTGGTGAGTACTACACAGCTTAGCCCACCTCCATGCATCACACAACCAGATTCAGATTCAGTTCAGCTTGATTTGCTTGATGACACCACATTGCCAGAACTGAAGTCACTCCCTCCTACACTGAAGTGTGACTTCCTTGCGGGACCCAAAGAAGATATCCTATCATTATTAGCTCAAACTTTACTTTAGAATAAGAATATTGGTTATTAGAGGTCTTAGAGAGGAACCACAATGCAATAGGATAGAAAGTGTCAGATCTCGAAGGGATTAACCCCGCTCTCTGCTAGCACGACATTTTCATTGAGGATAATGTGAGACCTTCCCGTGAGTTCCAAAAGAGACTCAAACCTAATCTGCAGGAAGTAGTGAAGAATGAGACTGAGAAATGGTGCAAAGCAGGGTTTATATACCCTATTTCTGACTCCAAGTGGGTGGCCCCGCTTCATGTCGTCCCAAAGAAGTCGGGAATCCAGATGGTCACCAACGAGGAGGGGATAGAGAAGACGACATGAGTACCCATGTTGTGGCACATTTGTGTCGACTACAGGCGCCTAAATGTTGCGACCAAGAAAGACCACTTTCCCTTGCCATTCATCGATAAGATCCTGGAGAGACTTTTAGGGAAAGCGTTCTTCTATTTTCTTGAAGGGTACTCAAGCTACAACCAGGTAGCCATAGCCCCTAAGGATCACGAAAAGACCACATTCGCATGTCCATTCAGCACTCACGCATTTAGGCGCATGCCATTCGGGATCTGCAATGCCCCAGACACTTTTCAAAGGTGCATGATCATTGTATTTGCCGAGATGTTGGGAGATTTTCTGGAAGTGTTCATGGGTGACTTCTCAATTCATGGTGATTCCTTTGATACATTTAGCGCACTTGGATCGATTGGATCGAGTCCTCAAGCGGTGTAGGTAAGTGGATATGGTACTCTCATTGGAAAAGAGTCACTTCACGGTGATGGAGAGTATCGTGTTGGGGCATGTCATCTCCAAAAGGAGAATGGAGGTTGACCCTGCCAAGGTGGAGGTGATTAAGAAACTCGATCCTCCTATCAACGTGAAGTCAGTACGACCATTTCTATAGCTTGTTTGATTTTATAGGAGATTTAATCAGAATTTTTCGAAGATTGCCCGCCCACTGACTGAGCTCTTAGGGAAAAACATAGAGTTCATTGTAGATCACAAGTCTCTAGCAGCCTTTGAGCTCTTGTTGATGAAAATTCATGCCTCTCCTATCCTACAAGCTCCTGATTGGTCTCTCCCCTTTGAGATCGTCACTGACGCTTCAGATTTCGCTATAGGAGCTGTGTTAGACAATAGCGAGAGTGGATCCCATTTGCGATCCACTACATGAGAAAAATATTAGATGCTACACAGAAGAATGTTGTAGTATAGGCCCTCGAGAAGTTCATGTCATATGTTTTGGGCTCTAAGTTGACAATCTACACTAATTACACAGCCACTCGATATTTAATGGAAAATAAGGATGTGAAGGCATGTCTTCTTAGGTGGATTTTGCTCCTCTAGGAGTTTGATTTGAAGATAAAAGATAAACCTAGAGTGAAGAATGTTGTGGCTGATCACCTTTCTCGGATTGAACTTAAGGATTCTCCTGATTTCAAGCATATTAGAGAGACCTTCCCAAACGAGTCAATTTGTGTTATTTACTCGCTCTCGTGATATGGAAACATGGTGAACTTTCTTGTCTACAAGCAAATCCCCCACGGTTAGAGTAGTAACAGCATTGACCAACTAAAGTCGGATTCATGGAGATACCACTGGGACGATCTGTTCCTTTTCATTGAAGGGTTGGATTGTGTTTGAAGAAGGTGTATTCCTCAGGAGGAATACCAGAGTGTCCTCACGTATTGTCATTCTCTTGAGGTTGGATGACATCATCTTGGAAAGAGAACCACCCACAAGGTACTTTCGTGCAGATTATATTGATCGTCCCTATTAAGAGAAGCTATTGATTTTGCTCGGTCGTGCTTGATTTGTCAAAGGATGGGAGGGACAGTTACTTAGAGAGATGAAATGCCCATGCAGCCTATCATCATTTGCATCATAGATTTTATGGGTCCCTTTCCCAATGGCCAAGGACACGAGTACATCTTGTTGGTGGTTGACTATCTATCTAGGTGGGTGGAGGCTATCCAAACCCAAACCACAGACAACAAGACTATTTGTAAGTTTGTGAGAGATCGTATTATTTCCAAGTTTGGGGTGCCAAAAGTTTTGATATCAGATGGGGGTAGCCACTTCGTGAACCGAGATGTGAGATCTTTAGCTAAGGACTATGGGTTTGAGCACATAGTCACTAGTACTTATCACCCACAGACCAATGTCATGGCAGAGATTTCAAACAGAGAGGTGAAGAGTATCTTGCAGAAGTTGGTTCGTCCCAATAGGAAGAAATGGTCCCATTTCTTGGACCAAGTTTTGCGGGCCTATAGGACATCCTACAAGTCACCATTTTGCACTTTACCATTCAAAATGATCTATGGCAAGCCATGCCATTTGCCCGTTGAGCTAATTCACAAATCTGAATTAGCAATTGAGAAGATTAATTGGAGCAGTCACCTAGGGAAGCTTTATCGAGACTTTAACTTGAACGAGCTTGTGGGAATCCGAAATAGGGCATATGACGCCAATTTGATTTATAAGGAAGGAATAAAGAGATGGCACGATCCACACATTAGGTGCAAAGACTTTGTCCATAGGCAAAAGGTATGGTTGTTTAATGCTAAGGTTAAAGATGTTCCACGAGAAGCTCAAATCTAAGTGGATGGGTCCCTTTGTTGTCAAGAAAGTGCACGGGTATGGAAGTGTAGAGATAGCTAATTTCACAGACGATGCACAATCCCATGTGGTGAATGGACAACTGTTGAAGCATTTTGTAGACTCTAAGGAGCAGTTAGTCAAAGTCAAGGTCATCAGCTTCATGCAGAGTAAGCATAGCGTAGATACATTAGACTACTCTCCATGAAGATGCGGCATCAAGATTCAACAGCTTCGAAGATTCATCCATTCTTGCACATTCTCCCTTCTCTGTATATTCTCTAGATCTCATCGATTCTCCCACTCACTTCTATCCTAGACTTAGGATTACTAGAGCCTAAGTATAGGGGGGACCAATGCCCATAATGTATATACTCATCCAATTTTCTTGTTGACCTCATCCTCCCCATTTTTTTGATCTTCTTCTACACTTAGGCTGTCAGAGCCTAAGTATAGGGTGGCTGATCGACTTCTATATTTTTTGGTATTTTAGCACTCCTACGTTTAGAATGAACTATGTCTTTTCTTCAATTCTCGTGCTCTGAGTACATAGCACATGTTAAGTACAAGGGGGCGTGTATATATTACGTATATACTTTACCCATAGCTCATACTTTCACATTTTTTTGTATATTTTTTGCAATAATGGCAGAGTGGGTAAAAATTGGAAAAAAAATTGTAAAATACATGTATACTTGTATCGTATATATAATACTTGTATAACTTTGTAAAATTCTTGTAAATAATACTTTTGTAAAATTTAAAATAGGAGGTATACCGAAAATATGATGATGATTTTTTTTAAAATAAGAGGCTTCTTATCTACTCTTGCATATCATCCTTGCATCCAAAAATGTGTCTTGCACTTCATTCATCTATATTGCATGTCATCTACATTTCATCTTCATATGCAAAGTGAAAAGTTAGTGGGTTCTGAACCAAGTTATGAATAGAAGTCGAGGATGGATTTGATTTGACCTTAATCTACCTTATTTTAGAGGAACCTTATAGGAACTGGAGTTAAGATTTTTCAGGACGAGCGACTTAGTTATTTGAGTTCGCAAGTCTATGTCCACATGTCATCTTGATTGGTCTAATTAGAATATTTCATGCACACACACGATTCTCATAGACAATGACCTAACTTGGACAAGCACCATGCACGTAGCTCTTCATTGATGAAATGGTGAGGAGGTAAAATCCTTTGGCTTGGAGTATAACAAGGGTGGAAACATCCATCCTCCTCTAGGGAGGATAGTGCATCTCAACCTAGTCTAGTGGTGTCAAGGTCTAACGACGGGAGGCTATGGGTTGTAATAATGCTTCAAAAGAGGGATAGTCTAGTGGCTCAAGAAGAAAAACTCCTGATGTACATGCTGCACCTTGTATATAGTTCAATAAAAAGGAGAGAAGAAAAAAAGGAGAACTCCAAAAAAATGGGGCATGTCTGATTGAAAATAAAATGTCTGTCGGAGTATGTATATTTATAGTCAAGGCATATGCTTCAATGTCTCATTCCAAGGAATCCTGCAGATGGAGACTTGGCTACACTGGTCAAGCTCCATGGATATGTGACTACACTGGTCACAGCCCATTCTCTTCTCTACCCCCTCTTCTTGAGTCAGTTGCACTTGAACTTAGAAGGGAATACCCCGCTCCTTGGGGAAAGAGTTGCTAGATCGGGGAATTAGAGTTACCTTGTTAGAGGAGGATTTTTCTTTACCATTTCTGATGTGAAGAGTTATATTTCACTTATACAGTACAAGTAATATTCATAGTCATCAGAATTTGCTTATGGGGATCTGTTCTATCCTGATTGTTGAGGCGACTTGAATAGAGATTTGTGGAACTTAAAGGCTGTTAGATCTTAAATTCAATTCTCAATAAGGTTCTGCTACATCCAAAGGTCGAGTCGAGCGCTATTTTTACCTTTTTTTCATGACTTTGTTATGGAACCCAAAATCACTTCACTGTTGCATTTCATTTTAGTTGCTCAGGGATGAGCAAGGTTTAAGTATAGGGAGTTGATGAATATGTGATTCATCACTCTAAAAATTGAAAATCAAGCTTTGTCCCCAATTAATTAGATGCATATATCTATTTATTATGCATTATTCACATTCATGCATTTTGAATTAATGTTCGCAATTTAGCATGCATATTTGCATTAAATAAGGAGCTAAATTCTCTTGTACATATTCACTTGTATATTCACTAACTTCACATATTTGTATTTATATTATAATTCTAAATCTAATAAAATCAACTCTATTGTGTATATATTACTAATACTAATAAAGGAACAATATCAAAAACTACTACCTTGTAAAATGGACTAGTAAAACCCAAACCCTAGTTTGAGACTAATGACCTCAAAATGTGAATCTCTCTCTCTCTTAAAGTCTCCTATGGAACCCTACTCACTTTTGAATTAATGTATAATTAATTACCTTCAAGACAATACCAAATTCAAAAGAATCAGAGGAAACTTGGGTTTTTGGCCCCTATTGTATATTGTACATATTGACCAAACTAACATTTATTTATCTTTTTATTTTCTTAATTATAAAAAATAAAAAAAAACCAGATTAAATTGTAAATGTTCTTGTCATATTTTCTCTAAATTCATTTTGATTTTTCTCTTATTTAAAAATGCCAAAAAATCTACAAAAGATAAAAATATTTTTTTTGTACAAATGACTTCTTTTGATTTTCAATCCTTCACGGAAGTTGTAGATTTTGTCGAGATGAGCAACTTTTGTGTTGATCACTTTTTGATTTGACCCATTTTGTTATTTCTTTCTTATTTTTATTTTGATTTAATTTTTCGATTTTTATGGGAGCGACACATGGCAGCTCCTAGAGCCACCACGTGTCACCCCCATTTTTTAAAGTATTACATTATTTACTTTCTTTTCTCCTCACTCTATTTCCGCAAAACATGCTACCCATGCAGATCTGATGCCTCCTTCTCATCTCACTCTCTCCCACGACCATCCAGCAACCATGTTTCCCATCATTCTCATGCCCATGCATGAACCAAGCATCGCCCATCCCCCCAATTCCTCCACATTGTGTGCGTGCGACCATAAATACCTCGCCCCCTCATCGAGATACTCCATCCGCCATTTTTCCAAATGAGAGAGGAGAGAGCTCGGGTACACCTTTGGTGACAGCAGTAGGACACCACCGTCGAGCGATGACCTCCTTCATCGTGGGCGAGATACAAGAAGTCCGTAGCTCTTGTCACAGCCACCTTAAAGTGGTTTCTCAGGATCTGCCTAGCCAAGCCGTCGAGCGAAGATTGGGAGAACTATCGAGCTCTGACATTCTCAAGAAGTCCTTCATTACACGCAGGTATTGTTCCTCTTCCTATTTTTCTTCTTTTCCTTTGCTTCTCTTTCCCTGTTTGTTCTACTCTGTCCACCATCCACATCCCATCTACCTGCTCGCTGTGATCACCTACCCTCACCTTCATCTCCTCCGCTACCGCACCTGTCCACCACCGCCTCGAGGCACGTGCATCCTCAACCATAAAACACCGGCCACACCTCTGGAGTTGGAGGCGACCTACTCGTCGATGACACCCGCGTCACGTGCCTTCGCCTCGAGCATCTAGTTCCCGCCGCCCACCGCTCACTCCATCGCCATCTGTAGAGCTCACCAGCCTTCATCGTCACCTGGAGAGGCACCCCAGCAACCTCCCGCGTTCGTTCACCCTCCGCACAGTCACCGGCCGACCATTCACCGCATGCCACGCCACCAGCATCTGCACAGTTTTGCATCACACCATCTCCACGCTCCAGCCAACCTCGACGTCCACCGGCCCCCGCCAATGCCGATCGCGACAACCATCTCCACCTGTAGCTACCCCTGCCCACCTCACGCACATGCCCACCTCCTAGAATTCAACCCCACCTCACGTGCAAGGCATGTAAGGGCTGGGGCATTTGTAATTGCCCCCCTATGATCTCTAGAATAACAAGACGCCCCCCGCCAGCCTGCAAGAACGTGCTCTGCATGTGCCTAAGGTGAAAATTTCACCCGAGGCCCTGGAGTTCTTGGTAATTGCGCCACCTTTCCTGTCCACTAGAGGCCACGTGTGGCGCACGCGCATCTTGGAGAAATTGCACACAAGCCCCTAGAGGATTTGGTAATTATAGAAGCACCCATGTGCGTTATTTTTTCCTTTTAGTTTCTATATTGCATTCATACCCATGTGTTTGGACATTTATTTGAACCATCGTTTCACATTATTTTTAAGTCCAAAAATAGCATGTTGTTTAACAACTAATTTTCTATCTAATTGGCATACATTTTGTGATCAATAGATTATTTATTTGAACTAATTTGGTAAAAACTTGCATAATTTACCCATTTTATGTTCTAAAATTGATATTTATTTATTCAGCAATCCAAAAATTCCAAAAATTTACAATAGTTAGATTTTGGTTTTTTACATTGTGCCCAAATTTCATTTCATTTGCATGCATATCTAGGTCACAATAAATGAAATGGTAATTCTATTAATTTATTTTTAATTAATTCATCACTAAGCCTTTTTAGAAAGTAAATGATGTTCTAAATATATCTCTCACATAGACCTATCTAGGATAAATTAATTTCTCAAAAATATTGACATTTGTTATTTATTAAAATTAACTAATTCAAAATCACCTAGCATCCATTATTTAATTCATAATTAATTCATATTATAACCAAAAATTACAAAAAATTACAGTATCCTAATTTCATCATATTTCACAGTCAAGCCAAGTTTGAGGATTTTTTGACTTAATTTTATCATAAATTTCATTTTAGCCTCCAAACTTAGTGAGCATTGCATTTCATTCATTTATTACATTTAAAAATACCAGAAAATACCTCTTTAAAAACCAAGCCTCTAGTTCGACTAAAAATAAACCTAAGGAGACGGTGGCCTCCCTGAGTTAGACCTTGGTCTTGCCCAAGTAAAAAATTGCCCGACTGCAACACACAAATCAACGTTAATTCCAACAAATTAACTAGGGTAAATACATGCTCATCAGTGTGTCAGACACCTCTATAGGAGTAGGGGGCCAGTTGACTGGCGGGTTAACCAAGGTCGATCCCCTATTGGGCCACAGAGGCCGATAGGAAACAAAACATGATAATAAATCCTTATTAAATAAAATTAATATAGTAAATGTTTTTATTTATTTTTTATCAAAACATAAACAAATATTTGTTATTTTATGTAGTATTTTATTATAATTTTTATTTATTGTTACGAGTTAGTTTATTATGTTTTAATTTTTACAAGTATAAATATATGTATATTTACCTATATAATATGTATTTATTTTTATTTTGTGTTTTTTTATTATATATAATTTATATATTTATAAATTATTTAAATACTTACTTAGGTATTTTTATTGTATTTTTCTGATTTAATTAGGTACTTAAATAATTTTGTACATTTATTATATAGGTATAAACATGTATATTTTACCTATGTATTAAGGTGCACTTATTTATTTTAAAGAATTTTAATTGTTTTTATATATTCATCTTATGTAAATGTATTTTAAATAATACTCACAAATTTATAAAAATATAAAAACTTAAAAAATATAATAAATATATTGAATATTATATACATGTATATTGCACAATGAGGGTCTAAAACCTAACTTTTGCATCATAACTCCAAATTGATTGAAATTATCTTCATTACACAGATAATTAAATTTTATGAACAATAAGTGAATTTGGTGAATTTTAAGCTTATATGGAGAAGATACATGCTTGGGAAGTTTCCTTTGTGACCTTTTATTTTGAGTGTCTAGGGCTCATTGTGCATTATTTTTTAATAAATTTTGTATTTTTCTTTGTATTTTTATGTACAAGTTTCATGTTCAAAGTTTGTTGATTTGAGGTATAAAAATAATAAAATGAAATGGGTCCCAAACCTAATTATTGGCCCTTATATCCCCCTACTTTGTTCCTTGTCAACCAAGTCATAATGGTGCCTAGGTCTCAAGGTTTAGTGTCAGTAAATGCCTCTGGTATTTCATTTCATTTCATTTTCTTTATTCTTTTATTTCGAAATTAAATATAATACTGAATACAATATTTATAGTATAAATAATGAATGTTATTTATGTAATTTAATGTTATTTTCATACATTTAACTCGGGATTTAAGGCCAAAATGAAAGAATAAAGGTGCTAAAAAGGATATTCATCACCCCATGTACTGTCCTTTGCTAGTCCCTAGCAAACACTTATGCCTATAAGTGCAGAAAAATAAAATAAAGAAAAGAAAAAGAAAGAACTTGGAACAATTTTCGATTCTCTAACTTGTCTTATTAAAATCAAAGTTTGGAGCTCAGTTAAGACATTTGAATTCTTGGTTTTTCAAAACTACATCAAGGCTAGGAAATCTAACACAATAGCCCTAAGGTTCCTTAATCCTATTATCCAATTCTCTTCACATTTTGGTCAGAACCATCTTCTCAGTCGCATACTCTTGCTACCTTGAAATGATATAACCATGTGTGTGAATTTTTCAGCTCTTCCTAGAAAAAGCGATGAACTATTAAAGAGTCTGCTCTACTAGTAGTTCATCCTTGTGGAGACAAATATTTCCTTCTAAGGTTAGGTGTTGCCAATCTATACAATCGGAAGGGAGAGATTCTATAAGAATGGGAAGTGGGAATGGACCAGTGTAGTCTTCATTCCCTTGTAAAGCTCGATCAGTGTAACCAGGTCTTCACAAGAAGCAAGCTTTTTCTGGAAGCTCTATATTTTTGTGGAACTTTTGGTGTAGGATTCTTTTGGATTTTTATTTGATTTTTCATTGATCTGCATTCTTATGTGTGCCCCGATAGATATAGAGTCTTTTGGTCCGCCCATGATTTGGGGTCTTAGAGAAAGTTGCGCCAATAGACCATTTATCATCCGAAGCATTGTCTCAGTCCAGTCTCCAATCTTTAGATATCATGGACACCGGAAGAAGTGGATTAGAGTACCGATTTCGACAATCCCCAATAATGGTTCCTGAGACACCCTTGACGAAGCGACCTAGCATCGTCCCAACTTAGACTCCAAAAATTTTCAATAATCCATCTGGATTGAGCTAAGTGTTAAGTGTGAGGTTTCTAGGCAAGCCACTATCTCAAGAGTCTTACGGATGATGCAAAGAGCTCTGGTTAGACACAATGAATCGACTCATGAACATAGTATCATAGACCTAAACAATTAAGTCAAGGTGACCTGAAGTATCCTAGTTCAAGTCCTTAATGAGTTCCACTTGAATTAAGTGTACTAAGATCTATACTAAGCTCCAATCTTCAAACTTTATTTAAGACTTGTTCAATTGTCTTTATCATTCAGAGAATCCAAATGCTATTTACAATGCAAAAGAAATCTTTTTGTGAAACTATTTTCTATTTTAAACTTTTTATGAATTTTTAAAAAAGTTTTGCAAATTTTTATGCATATGTTTTTGAAAAATTTTGTAAATTTTTATGAGTTTTTTATTTTGAAAATTTTAAGGATTTTTTGGATAAAAGTTATTGAAAGAAATATGTGCAAGTATATACACGAGAGTGCTTCTATATTTACAAGAGTTAAGGTGTATTTTTACATTGGGAATATACAAGTTGAATGTTAGTGATAATTTACATAATTTTTATACAGGTTTTGTACAATCTTTATAAATAATTTTTATTTGAGCTATTATTTATACAAGGTCCTCAAAACATTTGAATTCATTTTCACAAACATTTTGAAAACGTATTTTTACAAATAATTTGAAAACATTTTACAATCATTTAAAAAATTTGAAAATCATTTCGCAAAAATTTTTCAAGCAGTATGTATACATTTTTCGAAGTGTTTTTGCAACCATTTTTCAAATCATTTGCAAGTATAGATTTTCAAAAAAATTATTTACATACCTGAAAGAAGTTTTTACAAACAAGAATTTCCAAAAAGTTTTCAAAAGATTTTTTAAGACATTTTTCAATCATTTTTCAAATCATTTTGCAAAAAATTTTTATCGATTTATTATATGTGTTTGCAAAGAATGTTGTGTATTTTTTATTAATTAGCCATATTATTGAAAATAAATAAGTACGAGTTATGGCTAAAATATATACAATGTATATACAACCTCCTATACTTAACTTGAGCTATGTCATCTTAGATCAGAGAGAAGAAAGGAAGACATAACTCGTACTAAGCATAGAAAAGTCTATACTACAATGACTAAATAATAAAAGAATGAGAAGTTGATCGTGCCTCCTATTCTTAGGATAACATAATCCTTAGTATAACAGACTGTACACACGATAGGGAGGGTCAAGGGTGGGAATTTACAAAATCATCGGCTCGACCTGTCTCCCCCTATACTTAGGGTATAATCTCCCTAAGTATAGACATAATATCAAGAGTTGAGGAGACAGGTGAGGGATCGAAGAATGAACAACTCGGGATGATCATCCCCCTATACTTAGTGCAAAGTACGCCCTGTTTATAGTAATGATAAAAGGGATGAGGACCTTTTGAAGAACTAGAAATGAGAAAAGGCAAATAACAAAATTGATTTTTATGAGATTTTTAGCTCAATTATCTGATTCATATGTATCTTTAGCTCTTCTTGAAACACCACTTGAATGGAATCTACATCAGACATGAATGTATTGTGCTCTTGGTGTGGCTTTAGCAACTGTCCAATGACCACAAAAGGTTGTGAGTTAGGTGAAAATTCTGATATTAAGAGACTTTCATTGTCACACACAATTTCCACTATGAACGACTCGGTCCATTTGCTCTTTAATTTGTCTGGAAAGATTTTTAACTGTATGTCAAACAACCACATCTTCTACCCAAGCTCGAAAGTCTTCCTACAGATGTGTTTATCATGTCATTTCATGACTTTCTCCTTATATATAAGGCTATTATCATAAGCATAGTCTATGAATTATAATAGGAATTTTAGACCAACTTTCTTATTTTTCTCGACTTTTTCAGAAATTCAAGGTACACATATTCAATGCCCATAAGGATTTATTAATTAATTCCACAGGCAGATGACATGGCTTGTCATAGACTACGCAGTAGGGAGACATGCCAAGAGAAGACTAATACATCGTGCAGTAATCCCAAGGAACTGAGTCGAACAATTGTGACTAGTTCTTCCTATCAGGTCATACAAGTTTTTGCATGATTCTCTTTATCTCCTTGTTTGAGCATTCAACTAAGCCATTCGACTGTGGGTGGTATGACACAGCAACACAGTGTTCAATGATGTATTCTTTTGTCAATTTCTAGACTTTTTTGTTCATGATGTGGCTTCCCCCATCGGATATAAAAAATTTTCAGAATCCCAAACTGTGAGTTGATGTTGTCCTTAAATAATCGATAGATGGTACGACTGTCTACGGCTCGAGCAGGGATAGCCTCCACCCATATGCTTACGTCATCAACAACTAGCAGGATGTACTCAAAACCCTGGCTGTTAGGGAACATACCCATAAAGTCAATGCCCCACACATCGAAGACATCTAAAATCTAAATGTACTTTAGAGTCATTATGTTAGGGAACTGATATTTTCGCCCTTTCTCTAACAATCAGTGTATCTTTTAACATAGTCAGATGCATCCTTAAAGAGTGTGGCCACCAGAAGCCACATTAAAGCACTTTCGTTATCGTTCTCTTTCCAGAATAGTGTCCATCAGTTTCAAGTTTGTGACAATTGTCTAGGACACCTTTAATCTCCTCTTGAGGTATACATCTTCTCCAGATGCAATCAGCTCGCTCACGAAAATATGAGGATCCACCTACTGGTAAAAATGGATGTCTGACATGAATTTATCGACTTTGCTCTTCAGCCAATCAGGAAGAGTATTCTTGGAGATAAGGTAGTTGACAATGTTCGCATACCAGGGGAGTAAGGCAACATACATAATTGCCTCATCTAGAAAGATCTCTGTAATAAGAATGACATTCTGCTCATGAGTGTCAACTTCAACAATTCAGGAAAGATGGTTTGCCACCACATTTTTGACTCTATGATTGTCACAGATTTCTAGGTCAAATTTCTGAAGTAGAAGGATCCATAGAATCAGACGAAGCTTGTCATCCTTTTTTCTTTGGAGGTACTTAATGGTAGAGTGATCTGTATAAATAATGACCTTGGATCCCAAAAGGTGTGATCTAAATTTTTCCAAGGCAAATCATGTCTAGCAACTCTTTCTCTATAACAATGTAGTTCTTTTGGGCCTCATCTAGATTCTGCTAGCATAATGAATTGCAAATGGAAGCCCATTCCATCTTTTTCCTAGAAACATCACCAATTGCAAAATCAGAGGCATCCATCATGATTTCAAAGGGTAGAGACCAATTAAGTGGTTGGAGGACAGGAGCAAGTGTGATGGGATCTTTCAATAGATTAAAGGATTAAAGAACCCAGTTATCAGTCATAAAATCGATCTCCTTTCCAAGAAGATCAGTCAACGGTCAGACAACCTTGTTGAAGTCTTTGATAAATCTTCTGTAGAAATCCATGTGCCCCAGGAATGACTAGACTTGCTTCAAATTTGTTGCTGGATAAAGTTTTGAAATCACGTCCACCTTGGTTGGGTCAACCTCCATGCCACATTTGGAGATTACATGACTCGGTACAATGCCTTCAATCACCGTGAAGTGGCTCTTCTCCCACGAGAGCACAAGATTTATTTTACATAACCTCTTCAAAACTTGATCTAAGTAAGCAAGGAACTGATCGAAGCTGTCTTTGTAGATAGAGAAGTCATCCATGAATACCTCAAGGAAACTACTGATCATATCAATAAAAACTGCCAACATGCACTTTTCGAATGTAGCAGGGGCATTGCGTAATCCAAGGGCATCCTTCTGAAGGCATAAGTCCCAAATGGATAAGTGAAGGTAGTTTTCTCTTGATCTTCATCACGATGATGACTTAATTGTATCCATAGTGACCATCAAAGAAGTAGAAATATTCCTTCACGGCCAGTCTTTCGACTATCTGGTCAATGAAGGGCAATGGGAAGTGGTCCTTCTTGGATGCAATATTTAGGTGTCTTTAGTCCACTGATGACCAAGGTTTTTACTTGGGTTAAGAAATTATATTAATGAAGAATGTGCCATTGTTCACCCAAAATGAAACCGAAAATCAAATAATTTATTAATCCAAAATAAAGAAAATCAAATATGAAAATGGTTTTATGCTATTTATTAATTATTTGGTAGCTTCCAGGGTCGAACACAAGGAGACAACAATTACTAAGCAAGGGTTATTTAGTTAATGAAAAATCAGACTAAAAACAAGGAAACTCAAGCAGACTACTCTTGGATTTTTGTAAAATTTTATTTTTTTTATTTTTTATGGGTTTTTAATTTTTATTTTTTATGTTCCTGACTTAGAAAATTTTAATGATTTTTAATTTTGCAATTTTTTATATTTTTAACTTTTCAAACAAAATGAATAAAGAAAATGTAAACGAAAGAGAGTAAGCAACCTTTTTATTTTTTTTCAAATATAGTAAAAATGTCCAGAAAATTCAAATAAAAATAATTTTGCATATTTGATTATTTTTTAATGTTTTTGAAATTTTTTAGAGATTTTTAGATTTTTTTAGGATTTTCAAAATGATTAAAAATAAGAAACAAGCAAAATAGAAAATGAGAACAATGTTTTTGGATTTTTTAAATACAAAAATTAAAAATTTCATGAAATTAATTTTAACAAAAAAGAATTTATTAAGCTTCAAATAGAAACTCAAAATGTATTTTTTGGATTTTGCTGTGATTATATATGAATTTTCAATATTTTCAATAATATGCATTTTTTGACTTTTATAAAAAGATTTTTAAACAAAATTTATACAATATAAAACAACTAAAAACACAAGCATAGAGGATTTTTTAGAATTTTTAGAGCATTTTTTTATTTTTTTTAAAATTTGTAAAGCAAACTGGATATTCTTTGTGATTTTTGAAATTTAAAAAATAGCAAATGAAAATATTTAGCAAAATACAATTTACTACAAATAAAAAAATAATAAGGAGACTATCCTAATTTTTATGAATATTTTAGAGCACTCATAATAATTATTCCATGCAAAATAAGTAACAACATCAATTCTGGAATTCAGATGACTGAAACGTAATTTCAGTAAAAATTCTGATCAAATAATAACAAAGAAATAATTCCAAGGCAAATATGCAATAGTCATAGTATAGTGACGTGCAGAACACGTGCATCTAGTAGCTCAGGAGTTTTACGCAAATATGATAAGTCAAATGGGGATGAACACAAATTACCCAAAAAATACATGTGCGCGTATGGGCACGTGATTCATTAAGCAGCGGGCAGCAGGATATGGCGATGACGCGTGGTTAACTGAGGACCGTGCGATAAGATCTGATCGTACGATCCCTATATGATTTGGGGCAACCTATTGTGTTCTTTCCAATTGAGATGCTCCAATCGGAGGCTCTATGGTGGATTCGGTGATCGGTGGAGCAACTCCAGGCGAGGCAGCATATTCAATCGAAGGACGATGGTGTGGCGTTCCTCACGCGATCGGCTCCAGGTGCTTCATCTCGCTTCATGTTCATCATATGCGGTGGAGAGATCAGATAAGACAGATCTTATCAGACCCGATCAGTGCGCACTATGTGTTGTTGTAGTTTCGATCCTCGAGAGCAACTAATTAGATGTGGTGATCAATCAAATCTCTAGATGTTTGTTGCATGGATGCTCTACGTGAAATTGTTCACGATTATTCTACTCCGAGCTTCTCCAGATCTCAATGATGCTCCAGAGAGATCCTTGATGCTGATTTCGAAGGAACTACTAGTGATCAGTGATGGAGTTTTGCAGTTTGTCATTCCTGCAATAGTATTGATCCGACTCGAGGCAAAATGCTCGGTCCATTGTCAACGAATGTTAGGGAGTGAAGGAATGAAGGAGCGTTTGAGAGGTGGAGGATACTACTCAAAACTCCAACCACCGTGTGTGGATGGAGGTGATCAGAGGCGGATAGTGTAACACAGAGAATGTAGAGTCGATCAGAAAAAAGATGATCGTATTCAAATGAAACAGATCAGAGAGGAATTGAATCAAAGCAGAGATAAAGAAGAACTGAAGGATCTTATGAATGGAGAATAACACTGCAGAGTAATTGCGGAAGATGAAAGAAAAGGTGGATTTACTTAGGGAGAATGATGTTGGATGATATGCATGTGGATGGAGCTCGAGTCGAGCTCCTAGTGATTACCTCGATAGGCGGCGGTCTTGGAGATTGAACGCACGATAGCTGACGGTGAAGCCGCATGTCAGCGTCTGATCACATCCCTCTCTCATTCTCACCCTCAACATATGACGAAGAAGAGGCTCTATTACAACCTCCCGCATGCTCAGCGAGGAGAAGAAGAATAAAATTGGCGTATGGACCAAAAATCCATATCTAGGAGGCTTTATCTGCGTGATAAAAAAGTTGAAATTCAAATGAGAAAAAAACATGCAAAACGATGCAAATTCGGGCAAGAATTAATTGGGTAAAGATAGGTTGTAAGGATTTTAGAGGGTGGAGAAATCGGGTCAAGAAGTGATCGGGTTTGGTCTAGAAAATTGGAAGAAAAAGATGGATTGGGCAGGGTCGTCGGGTCAAAGACCTGAGGAGGCATTTGACTGAAAGATAACATTCCAGACCAGGCCAATAGGCATTTAGATAGCTACATAAATCAAAATACAATAAAAATCAATTTTAAACTTAAAAATTATTAAAATAAATAATGTTAATAAATTAATATAGTACTTTATTATGTTTTTTAATAAATTAAATAAATGAGGTAAATAAATAAAAACCTTTATTAATAGGTATAAACACCACATATATACAATAAATGATTTTTTAATAAATTAATTTTACAAATAAATACTAAAATTTATTTATTTATTTATTCATAGAATAAATTGGTGATTTTAAATATATTTTTATTTAATTTTACATGTTAATTTAGTGGGTTAAATAAATAGAAGTATATATAATATAAGTACATTATACCTATGTAATAAATTCATTATTTTATTTTTTATGTTTTTTTATTTTGTTATTTTATTTTCATTTTATATAAATAAAATAAATATATTAAAAATATTTGAAAATTGCAATATGTGTAAAAATAAATGAAACTAAATAATGATAAAAATATATACAACATATACAAATATATAAGTATAGCAATAGGGTTCGAAAACCTACTTTTTGCCTATTAACTCTGATTTTAGCGAAACACTCTTATCTGATAAATATTTTTACAAAATGAACTTTAAAAGTGAGTACACCCAAATCGGAGTTCATACGACTGAGTTATGAGGTTCGATAGTTAGGCTTTACGGTTTTTAGATTTTGAGACTTATTGGTATTTATTCACAATTATTTTTAAGTTATATATCGTATTTTTAGTGATTTTTAAAAACATTTCAGAAAAAGAATTAAGTTATTTAGAGTTATAAATAAATAGATAGAAAAAAATAAATTTTATATACATAATGTACATATATACAAAGGGGTCCAAACACCAAAACTCACATGATTTATTCCACAATTTTTTGGCATTTTTAATAAATAGTATTAGTCACAAAACAAAGTTTTAAAGTGAGTTTGGTCAATTTGGTGTTTTCTTTAAACATTTATGAACCTGAGAATTTGGACTTTTAGACTTTTTAGGTTAATTGTAATTATTTATTTATTAATTAATTAATTTTTCTTATACTTTTATAAATTAACGTATCATTATACACACCTTTTATGAAGGAATAATTTTTATTTGAGGTTGTTTTATTCATAAATAAAATAGGTGAAAATATGTACAAGGTAAAAAATGAAGAATATGTTCAAGTGAGAATTAGTTTTCTTGATTTTTATAAGTTATGGACCCTATCTCCCCCTACTTTATTCCTAGTCGATTAAGTCAAGTCTTGACCTTCTCTCGAGGTTCAGGTCAGTCTGCATTTATTCCAAAAATACATCATTCTGTATTTCTTTTCTTTTTCTTTTCTTCTTTATTCTTTCATTTTGGTTAAAAAGAAAGTTTAATATGAATTAATAACAAATAGAGGATGAATTACAAATAATGATAATTAATAAATATATACAGGTGTTTTACCAAGGATTTTAGCTAAAATAAAAGAAAAAAGATGTTGAATCATGGATCCATCATTCCCTTATACTTTACCTTTGCTAGTACCTTAGCAAACACTTATTCAAAGAAGTGAAAAATGAAAAATAAGAAAAGAAAAAGGAATGAACTTAGAACAATTTTGATTATTAAAATTATCTTCATAAAATTGAAGTATGGAGCTCAATCAGACCTTTGGATTATTACTTTGGAGGAACCTTATTGAGAAATGGATTTAAGAGCTAACGACCCTCAAGTTCCACAAGACTCCTATTCAGGTCGCCTCAACAATCGGTCAGAACTAGTCTACATACGTGAAAACTTATGACTATCAATCTTTACTTGTACAATGTATGTGAAATACAGCTCCCCACCTCAGAAATGACAAAGAAACAACTTCCTCTAACTCGTAAATCTAATTTCCCAATCTAGCTACCCTTTCCTTGAGGAGCGGGGTATTCGCTTATAAGTTCAAGTGCAACCAGCTCAAGAAGATGGGGTAGAGAAGAGAATGGACTGTGACCAGTGTAGTCACATATCCTAGGAGCTTGACCAGTGTAGCCAAGTCTCCAGCTGCATGATTCCTTGGTAAGAGACTTTAAACATATGCCTTGCTTATTTATATTTTTCTCCGATTGATATTTTATTTTCAATCAGGCATGTCTAATTTTTTTGGAGATTTTTTTAAAAAAATATATACAGATGTGTAGCATGTACATAAGGAGTTTTCCTTCTTGAGCTAGTAGACTATTCCTCTTTTGAATCATTATTGCAATAGACATCGACACAACTAGACTAGGTTGAGATGCACTGCCCTCCCTAGAGGAGGATGGATGTTCCACCCGTGTGCTACTCCAAGCCAAAGGATTCTCCCCCCTCACCACCTCATCAGTAAAGAGCTACACGAAGAGTGCTTGACCAAGTTAAGCCATTGTCTAGAAGAATCATGCATGTGTTGTAAAATATTCTACTTAGACCAATCATGATGACATGTGAACATAGTCTTGTTGACTCAAAGAATCAAGTCTTTAGGATCTAAAAAGTCTCAACTCCAGTTCCTATAGGATTCCTCTTAAATTAAGTTGGTTAAGATCTTAACCAAGCTCCATTCTTCAATTTTATTCCAGAATATTTTAAACATCAAATTTATTCTGGAAAAATACAAATGCATATGCAAGAAAATATCTACAAAACATTGTTTTAGAAATTACAATAAAATAAAAAAAGACATATTCTTTTTAAAAAAAATTTAAAGAATTTTGCAAACTTTTTGGATTTATCTTCTTTAATTTTATGGCATTTTTAATAAAGAATTATGCATACTTACAAGGACTTTATAAGGCTTTTATACAAATTTCACAAAAGAATTTTACACAAACTAAATACAAGATTATACACGATTTTACAAAAAGAATTTTATTTACAAATTTATAAACAAAATTTAAAAGGATTTTATTTACAAGTTTTAAATACAAAAGAACTTAATTTATATAAATTACAATTAATTATGCTATTATACACATGTGAATTTTATAAGTTTATAAAAATAACTTTTATACCCATAATTTATATCCGACGTGACAAAACATTGATACAAAAAAATAATTTACAAACATTTTACGAACAAAATAATTTTACAAATGTTATACAAAAAATTGTACAAAATAATTTTACAAAGATTTTAGCAAACATTTTTACAAATATTTTACAAAGCATTTTGCAAATATTTTTACAAATAATTTTTACAAAATGTTTTACAAAATATTTTACAAAACATTTTACAAAAGAGTTTACAAACATTTTACTAATCATTTTCAAAATAATTTTTATTCCAATTTTATAAATAGTAGCCATATTATAAAATACAAAAGTACGAGTTATGGCTAAAGTATATATACAATATATACGACACCCCCTATACTTAGCTCGAACTATGTCCTCATAGTGATCAAGGAGTGACAAAGGAAGACATAACTCGTGCTAAGTATAAAAAAGTGAAAAGAATCATATGCCACAACTACTCAAAGAATAAAAAATAAAATGAATGGAAGTCGGTGATCCCCCTATATTTAGGATCAACTAATCCTAAGTATATAAGACTGTACAAATGGGGAAAATCGAGGAAAAGAATGTACATGAAATCAACGACTCGACTTGTCCCCCCTATACTTAGGGTAAAGGATCCCTTAGTATAGAAAAGAATACCAACAATTGAGGGACAAGTGAGCGAGAAATCAAAGAAGTGAAAAGAAACATATATTACCTCCCCTATACCTAGGGTCGGATGTCCCTAAGCATAAGCAACAAAACAGAGGTAATAGAACAAAAAGAAAATGAACAACATAGGTTTAACACCCACCCTATACTTAGGATAAAGCTCAACCTAAGTATAGAGAAAAATCCTAAACGAGATCTAGGGTGTTAAACAAAAATGGAAGAAAGAAAGAAATAAAAGATAACATAGATATACAAAGAGGTGGATGGAAGTGTAAATCAGGTATGAGATGCAAAATATGAGAATCAAAGGACGCATCTCATACAAAATGGATTGGGGCAACATCAATGGCCGACGGGTCGTGATCAAGAAACAGCTTCAGGCGCCGACCGTTGACCCGAAAGGTGGACTCAAAAAGCTACTCTAGTATATCATTGCTACTATTGTCGTGCACCTTTATAACTATATACGGGCCTTTCCACTTGCTCTGTAATTTTCCTGGAAACAATCTCAGTCATACATCAAATAACCATACTCTCTTTCACAGCTCAAACTACTCATGGCTGGTGTGAGAATCATGTCATATGTTCACTATATCCTTATATTGTAGGCTACTAAAAAAGGTTGTATCTCTAAGATCCTCCACGGTTACGAACTCTGCTCTCTTTGATCTCCTACACTCTCTGGATGCAAAAATAACTCTGTAACTGCCCATAGTGACGTATGTTTGATCTAAACAGATAAGTGGCATGGATTGCCATAAATGAGTCGAAATGGAGATGTACCCAAAGGAGTCTTGAAGGATTTCGTATACACCCACAAGACTGAGTCCAAAAGTTGTGACCAATCCTTTTGGTATGGGCGTACAACCTTCTACAATATTGTCTTGATCTCTTGATTTGAAACTCAACAAGACCATTCGTCTGTGGATGATATGGAGTGGCAACTCTATGGTCTATGCTGAACTCGTTGGCACGGGACCTTACCATGTCATTGATGAGATGAGTACCCCCATCAGAAATCATAACTCTAGGAACTCTGAACCGTGGTATGATATTCTTCCTCAGAAATCTACAAGCAGTTCTCACATCAACGTCTTGGGTGTGGATGGTCTCAACCTAACGACTAACATAATCAACTAACAGAATATATTCGAAGCCCTGACTCTTAGAGAATGGGACCATAAAATCGATGCCCCACGCGTCAAAAACCTCTGGAAGTGAATGGGTTTCATCAGCATCATATCTTTATTCCACAAATACCCATACTCTGACAGTCAGCACACCTCTTCATGAATACATCACCATCCTTAAAGAGTGTAGGCCACAAACAACTGATTGGAGCACCTTCTGTGTTGTCCTCTTCCCCGAATGATGTCCTCCTACCTCAAGCTTGTGGTTATAGGTGAGGATGTTGTGTCATTCCTCCTGAGGAATACACCGATGCCAGACGCTATCCCCCCTTCATGGTTAAGAGTGGGATCCTCCTAGTGGTAAGACTTGTCTTTCGCTAGGAAAGTCTCAAGCCATTTTCTGGTCCAACCTTGTGGAACTTTTTTGGCAACAAGACAATTCACAATGTCGGCAGACCACGAGAGTGAGGAGATAGCAAAAATCACCTCGTCTGGGAATGTCTCTGTGATAGGTGTGGTAGTCTCAGAATCCTCAAGAAATTGTAATCAAGAAAAGTGATCCGCCACCACATTCTTGACTCCAGATTTATCCTTAATCTCAATATCAAACTCTTGGACTAGAAGGATCCATCTAGTAAGATGTGCCTTGGCAACCTTCTTATCCATGAAGTACCAATGGCAGTGTGATATGTGAAAATGGTCACTCTAGATCTAATGATGTAAAAGATCAAAACTTATCCAAAGCAAAGACTACAGCTAGCATCTCTTTCTATATAACAATGTATCGATGGGCGTCATCCAAAGTCCTACTAGCATAATGTATGGGAAAAGCCAGACCATCCCTCCTCTATCCTAAAACAACCCCTACAGCAAAATCGGAGGCATCCATCATGATCTCAAATGGGAGAGACCAATCGGGTGGCTGAAGGATAGGTGCCTACACAACCAGATTCTTGAGATTCTCGAATGAGGAAAGACACTTATCATCTACAAGGAACTCAATGTCTTTTTTGAGAAGATCAGTAAGCAATCAAGTAATCCAACTGAAGTCCTTAATGAACCGTCGGTAGAAACTGACATGCCTTAGAAAAGATCGCAACTACTTCAGATTAGATGGCAGATTGAGCTTCTTGATGATATCCACCTTATCCGGATCGACCTCCATGCCCTTGTTGGAGATGATATGACCAAGGACCATCCCTTGAGTCATCATGAAATGACTCTTCTTCCAAGATAAGACAAGATTGTCTTCTACACAACGTTGAAGCATGCAGTCTAGGCTAGAAAGGCAAGCATCAAAATCATTGTTATAGACCGAGAAGTCATACATGAAGACCTTAAAAAATTCACCCACCATATCTGAGAAGATGGAAAGCATGCACCTTTGGGGCATTACATAAACCAAAGGGCATCCATCTAAAAGCATATGTTACGAACAGACATGCAAATGTCGTTTTGTCCTGGTCTTCAGGAGCAACGACCACCTGATTATATCCCTAGTACCTGTCAAGAAAGTAGTAGTGACTCTTCCCAGCTAATCTCTCAATAGTCTGATCAATGAATGGTAGTGGGAAGTGATCCTTCTTGGTCTCCTAATTCAATCGTATGTAGTCCACGCAGACTCGCCAAGAAGTGGATACATAGTTAGAAATCTCCTTTCCTTCCTCATTGATAACTGTAGTGATACCATTCTTCTTGGGTATCACATGAAGCAGACTGATCCATTTAGAGTCAGAGATGAGATAGATAAAATCGATGCTCTGCCACTTGGAAATTTCCTTCATAACCACCTCTCAAAGATTCAGGTTCAGCCTGCGCTGAAACTCACGAGATGGTTTGGCATCATCCTCTTGAAAGATGCGGTGGGAGCACATGGCCGGACTAATCCCATGGAGATCTGGTACGGACCATCCGATTGCCTTGCGATTTCTTTTAAGAACCTCTATCATGCGAGATTCTTGGTCATCAGTCAATCAGTAGAGATTATGACTTGAAACATTTTGGGCTCACCAATAATGAATTGGTAGGTCATGCTTTATGGTAATGTCTTCAGCTCTGGGTGGGTTGGAGTGGGCAAATCTGTCTTCCTAATGGTCTGAGTGAATGCAACCAGATCTGAATGTGAGAACTCTCTCTTCTCCTCTGAAACTAATGGAGACTGTCAAATTGATAACTGACGCGACTACACTGGCTCAGTCCCCATACTAGTTGTCGGCTTTACAAAAATAAAACACGGATTGTACTCATCAAACTCATGCTAATCAATATCCATGTCTGAATCGGAATGATCTGAATCTGAGTGATAAGAAATAAAATCAACCTCTCTATCAGAATCTGCGACTCCAGCCTCAAAAATATCCTGCTCCACAAGTGTGCTCTCCAAACTCTCATCATCTGGCAACTCTGAATATGAGGACTTTGAAGGTGTGACAAGAGCACGCGAAATCATATATGTCCAAACTTCCCCATCGTTTGTAATCACAAAATCACACTCATGATGGATGTCTCTCTCTGTATATGACGTCTTCTCTGAGCTAGCTGAATCTCTATCAATCAAATCCTCAGTCATCTCTGTTTGTATACTCTCGACCTCGACACGAAAGTACACCTTCTCGTTACCATGATTAGACACGGCCTTTGTTGTCGTAGAAAAGGCCGGCCTAATATGATCGGGGTATCGGTCACATACTCAGGGACCTCCATGTCCAATACAACGAAGTCCACGAGGAACTGCAAACCCTGAATGGTGACGATAACATCTTTGAACAACCCCTTCATCCTCTTGAGCGTTCTATCTACAAACTGAAGTATTGTCCTACTCAGGCTAAGAAGGCCAAACTCGAAGAGGTTAAGTAAGGATACCGGAAGAAGGTTGATCGAAGAACCGCCATTTAATAGAGTACGATCGAACTGCTGCTCTTGAATATAACATCTAACATATGAAGCTCCTGAATCTGGCATCTTGGCTAGTAAACGATTCTAAATAACATAGAAAGTAGCACGGGTAAGCACATGGATATTAGAACAATGGTTGCACCTCTTCTTCCTACTGACTGTGGTCTTCTCTCTAAGGCTCTTCTGGAAGAGAGGGATGTGCTTCAAGGCCTTTGTAAGAGTCAGGTGTATCTAGAATATATCAATCATCTGCTTGTTAAACTATAAAAGATGCTTCTTTTTGGGACTTTCTTTTTTGTTGGTCTTTCCTAAGCGTAGTGCTTGAGGAAAGGGGACATAAGGACCCTCCTCAAAGGTATGAGGGTCTGTGCCAAGAATAGGTCTCTCCACATGTGAATGACTAGCATCAATCAAATCATCATCAGCAGCATAAGATGAACTAGTAGAAGAAGAAGAAACCTTTCTTTTTTTCTCTTTTTGGATTTTCTGTTTTGCACATTTTTTGTATTTTTCTATCAACATCACTGAATACATGAAAAGGAATATCAATAGCTCTATATGTACCAATAATATTGGTGGCATCAACACCACCATAATTAGTATGTATCGCGGCATCAACACCGCTCTCTGTATGAACAAGTACGGTGGCAGCACCACCACCATCTCAACTGGAAGAATGACAGCTTCGGTACCGTCCTCAGGGTCATCAAGATTGGGGGCATCGGTACCACCATCAACAACTAGTATAGCGGCCTCGGTACTGCTCTCTCATTCATCTGGCTCGCCTAAATGTCCATGTGCATCCTCCACTTGCCTAGATGAGGCGTCACCGATTGGAACTCTATTGTTCCTACGTGGCATAAAATTGGCATCAAACAAAGTATGAATATCATCAAGTACCTCACTCGGAGTGGCGGGATCTGTAAGCTATACCTGCTCAAACTTCTTATTCAGGCTGTTCAGACTTGGCTCTATCTGGGCAGGAATGGAAGCCTTGCCCTGGATGATCTCTCTCATCTTATGACAAACCCATCCATCTCACGCCTAAAAGTTGTCTGCTGCTCTAAAATCATGCAGGCTAGTTCCTGTAAAGACAGGTTCTCATAAGAAGAAGGATGAGACCTGAACGAGTTGCCTCTCTGGCAATGAGGCTGCTGGGAATAAGAATGGTGATGTTGAGTATAAGAATGAGGCTACTGCTATGTATATGAGTGTTGGACAGGATGTGCACTCTGTCTCCACATATCTCTGGTAAGGTGGACGAGGACCAGACTAGGAATACTGGGGCTGCTGCTGACTCTTCCCTGTAGGTGCCTGAGGGTGCTGCTGGGACTGACTACCTCTTGTAGACCATCGGAAATAGGATGATCACGATGGATCCTTGGCTACTGCTGGTGTTGGTTATACCAAATCCTGTTGACCTCCATCAACGGCTCATGCTGCTCTAAATATGGTGGCAAAGAAGAAATGGGTTGATTGCTCTGGTAAACCGAAATCTGAGTATCAGAAGATGGTATATGCTACGTTTGGTAATGGGAGGCATGCTGGATTAACTCAGAATAAATGTGGTCAACCTGACGTGTTTGAGTTGGTAACTGTGGTGTACTGCTCCTTTGATCAACCCATGTCCGTGAAGAAGGCAAAGAAGCCATATGTACCTCCTGTAGGCACATGACCCATGTCTTCAGGTCACTCAAACACCGGGCCAACTCGTCAATTTTGTCAAGCTAGTCTAGGCCCTGACACTTCTTCTCAATGATCTCCATGCGGTCTAGCTTCTAGTAAATGATCCCCATATCAGCAGATGAGGACTCTGACTGTGTTGCTGCAACATGAGAAGAAGATCCTGCCTCAATGTAAGCCACTCTATGATGTGATGCTGGGTGTGGGGGCTTCCCATGTGTGCAGTGATGATCGACCCAATGGACTAGTGTTAAGTTGATTAATTAATGTGTCATTCTCACCTAAAGCAACCGAGTCGAAATCGAGAAAATTATTCAACCACAAATAAATCAAGCAAGTAAAATAATGGTCTAAGCTACTTTTATTAACCTTGTATAGCGACCATGATCGAACTTACGGAGCACAATTAAACCTATTTAGTCAAATAACAAAGATTCAAAGGATTTTTATTATCTTTTTGGTGGTTTTTAATTTTGCAAATTTTTGATTTTTGAAAATAAGGCAATTGAACAATGAATGAAAAGGGAAACACACACTCTTTTTGTATTTTTCAAATACAACAAAGTTACTCAAAAATCCCAAACAATTTTTTAATGTTTTATAGGTTTTATACTATTTTTGGTATTTTTTCAAAGATTTTGAAGATTTTATATAATTTTCACTTAAATCAAAATTAGGAAAAATGGAAACAATGAATCAGTCAGGAGTATTTTGAAAATAAAAATATTGAATGAGCTTCAAACTCTTGGATGCTAATTTTATTAAAAACTATAAGGAAATATCTATAAACAAAAATTGGAATCACAATTTTTGAATATTTCTACTATTTTATATAATTTTTATGGTGTTTATAGGGTTTTACAATTTTTTAGGTTTTTATAAAAGCAGATGCAGTAAAAATTGGATAGAAAGTCAAATAAATCAAAATAAAGGCACTCTAATGTTTTTATAATTTTAAGGCATTTTTTGAATTTTTATGGATTTTCTTAGGCAAATAAGGGCTTTTCTACTGTTTTTGAATTTTAATAATATAAGATCAAAAAAATTCAAGACACACAAAATACCACCTGAATTAGATAGTAGTAGGAGATAATACTAATTTTTAGGGAATGTTCGAGCCAAATTTACTATTTATTGGCAGTAATAAAAGAGTAAAAAAATAAAACATCGAATAACGAACCTAGTTGTAATTACTTCAAGACCTGGGACCAAACATCAACACAATAAATCTGCAGGGGCCCCTAGTGCAAAAATACTAGAGAAATTGTGCACAACACATGACATAGTCTAATAGGGGCATACTTGCAATTTCCCAAAACCTTTTTCTATTTCATTAACACGTAAAAACACAAGGAGAAATGTGCAAATAACCAAGAAAGCATGTGTACATGCACGTGAGCTCAGTTCAAATGGAATTATGCAAATAATCAAAGTATGAGGTCCGAACTGCAAATGTTTTTTAACTAATTATTACAATTATTAGATTAAAGCAAACTGCAAGGGAGAAAGTGCAATATACCCATGGCAGGCATGTGGTGCGCGCACATGAAGGCTCTAACATACGGTCCTGATGATCTTTGCTCGACAGATCTGACGTCTCAGAGAATGTCGAAGACATGCATGTCAAATATGTAGAGAATCTGATCTGATGTCACAGAAAAAGGCATGGGTCGACGATCCAGATCAAGACTAGAAGGGGGGCTCACGATCTGATTGTGTTGACGCGTGCTGGATGAACAGTGAAGAAGGTCTCGTCAGGATTGCTTCAAACTAAGGGACCCAGACTGGCAGGCTAAAAGGTCCAGCGCACCACTAGACGTGATGCACATCTACTGGGATCCTCTAATGAAGTGAGGGACGGCTGGATGTGAAAGATGGAGGTGCATCACCCTGGAGGTGCTCCACCATTTCAACTAAGGCACGAATCGAGCTCCACATGAGCACCCATACCTGTAAAGGGGTGTGAGACTTGAAGATGAACCTCTGGTCGAGGTTATTCCGAAGAGGAATCAAAGGAAGTGGTTGGGAGATGGTGTTCAACCTCCGGCGAACATGGAGGAATGAGGTCTGGCCCTAATTCAGCTTTTATGAGCTGGTCTAAGGATGATCAAAGTACATGAGAAGATGGGGGTGAAGTGGCGGAAGGATCGATGCGACTTGATGTGGAGGTTGGAGCTCCGGCCCGATGGTCAGAGCACAAATGGTGTGCGGCAGCGATGGAATGGAAATCGAAAAGTAAAAGAAAAATGGAAGAGAATGTGGATTCCTGATGCTATGGAGATGGTCGGCGAAGCAAGATGGAGGTGAAGGCGGGGTCGTGGCCCCAACCAGGTGGTGGAAGAACTAAGAGGCTGATCGTGGTGGCGGAATCCAGCAACGAGTGAGTTGTGATCAACTCAGCACCAATCCAAGCCCCAAACGAGAGCTAGAGGACCATGTCACTATCCTAATAACTCAAATGGAGGAGAGGAGGCATGAGGAACGAGCTACCTCGTGGAGGAGGTGGACTAGAGAACTTACAGGGGTTCCAAGAGGAGAAAGATCGAGAGAAACCACGCAACCCTAGGAGGATCCGGTGCGACCTAGGGATCTGTGAGGATCGTGCATCCTAGGTAAAGAATTGGGTGTGCGAAATGAGGGAGGAAGTGGTTAGACTTAGGCAAGAAAATGGTGAGAAATCGTGCCCGGTGAACATCTGCCCGGATCAGGTTTGAGAGAGGGAGGGTTGACCAGGGTCAACAGACCTGGGTCAACCAATCAGAAAATTCTATTTTAAAATAAAAGAATAATCAATAAAAAACAAAAGGCCTTGAAATAAAAAAAGATTAAAAAGAAAAGTGTTAGGTATTTTACAAACTATTTTTTTGGTGATTTACGATATTATATGCAGTCTGTATTAGTGTATAGGTATAATATACCTACATATTATATACATGTATCTTTTACTTTATTAATTTTACAAAAATACATTGTATTCTATATTTTATTTATTCACAAAATAAAGTTAAGAGTATAAAAACATTTTTATTGGATTTTTATAAATTAATTACAAGAGTAAATAAATTAAGTTTATGTATAATATATACAATATTGATGGTATTATACAATGAAGAATTAATTTTATTTTTGTTTTATTTTGTATGTTATGAATTTTGTTTAATTTTTATTTAATTATTAGGAGTATACATAAGTGTATTAAAAATACACAAACGAAATAAATAAATGCATATATAGAAGTATAAATTAAGTGCCAATCTAATTTTTACAATTATTTTTATTACTTTTATTTTTATGTACACATTTTATTAAGCAAATTGAATTATTTTGATATTATTTTATTTAGAAATAAAAATAGGTGCAAGATATATACAGTTTGAGTAGTGATGAATATATATAGTGAATAAGGGCCCTATCTCTCCCTACTTTATTCCTTGTCGATCATGCCAATAGTTGGCCTTCTCTCAGGGTTCAGGTCAGTCTACATTTATTGCATAAATACATCCTTATTTTCTTTTTCTTTTTCTTTTCTTCTTTATTCTTTTATTTTGGTCAAAAAGAATATTAGTTACACAATAATAACAAATGTATGCACAATACTAATTTATCATATTTGATATATATATATATATTACATGTATTTTGCATAGGGAATTTGGTAAAAATAAAAGAATAAAGGATGTGAATCATGGATTCATCATTCCCCTATACTTTACATTTACTAGTCCCCTAGCAAACACTTATTTGAAAAGGAAGTGAAAAAAATAAAGAAAAGAAAAAGCAAGGAACTTAGAACAATATCGATTATTAAACTTATGTTCATAAAATTGGTATGGAGCTTGATCAGATCTTTAGATTATTAGTTTAGCAGAACCTTATTGGGAAATGGACTTAAAACCTAATAGACTCTAAGTTCCACAAGACTCCTATTCAGATCACCTCAACAGCCAGGTCAGAACTAGTTTATATACGCAAACCCTTCTGACTATGAATGTTTACTTGTACTGTATAAGTGATATATAGCTCCCCACCTCAGAAATGGCAAAGAAACAACCTCTCTCAACAAGGTATTTCTAGTCCCCCGGTCTAGCATCTCATTCCTCGAGGAGCGAGGTATTCCCTTCTAAGTTCAAGTGCAACCGACTCAAGAAGAGGGGAAATAAGAGAATGGACCATGGCCAGTGTAGCCACGTATCCCTTGAGCTTGACCAGTGTAGCTAAGTCTCTATCTGCAAGCTTCTATGAGATGAGACAATGAATGACATAAGCTTTGCTTATTTAACTATATACACTCCCACGGATATTTTATTTTCAATCAGGTTTGTCCCCTTTTTTGGAGTTTTCGCATTTTTTGACACACGCACACACACACATCATATCTACAAGGTGCATCATGTACATAAGGAGTTTTTCCTCTTGAGCCAGTAGACTATCCCTTTTTTGAAGAATTATCACAATCCCAAGGCATCATGTCATTAGACCTCAATGCTACTAGACCAGGTTGAGATGCACTTCCCTTGTTAGAGGAAGATGGATGCTCCCACTAGTTGTTACACAGCCGTGTGCTACCCCAAGCCAAAGGATTCCTCCCCGTCACCACCTCATCCATGAAGAGATATGTGTAGAGTGCTTGTCCAAGTTAAGGCCACTATCTAGAAGAATCATGCATGTGTCATGAAATATTCTACTTAGACCAATCAAGGTGACATGTGAACATAGCCTTGTGGACTCAAAGAATTAAGTCGCTAGGACCTGAAAAGTCTCAATTCCAATTCCTATGAGGTTCATCTGAAATTAAGAGGATTAAGGACTTAACCAAGCTCCATTCTTCAATTTTCTTCCAGACTAGTTGTCAATTTCATTCTGAAAAATGCAAATGTACATGTAAGAAAAGGTATACACTAAACATTTGAAAATAAAAGATAAAATCTTTTTTAAAAGTTTTTCAAAGAATTATTGCAAATTTTTACAGATATTATCTTTTTCAATTTTTATGGAATTTTCAATTAGAAATTTTCTACAAATATTTACAACAATGAGTACATTTTTACATGGGTTTTATTTACGATGTTTTATATACAATTTTTACAAGTGGATTTTTTCTACAAAAATTTTATAAAGGGATATTTGTACACAAGAGTTTATCTACAAAATTTACAAATACGTATGGGTTTTATTTACAAAGAATTTAAAACACATATATACAACTACTTGATAGACCCGTAATTTATGACCCATGTGACAAAATATTTTACAAACATTTTCAAAAATCATTTTACAAAATTTTTCAAAACATTTTTCAAAACCTTTTTTTCAAAACTAGTTTTACAAACTAATTCACAAATCACTTTACAAATAATTTTTCCAAAAAGTCTTTTTGCAAACATTTCGCTTTCATACATTTTACAAACATTTATGCCATATATATAATCTTGATACACACAATAATTTGCAAATATTTTACAAACGAAACTTTTTTACGAACATTTTGCAAGAATTTGTACAAAAATAAATTTTGCAAAGGATTTTGCAAACATTTTTATGAAAGGTTTTTCAAAACATTTTACAAAATTTTACACACATTTTTGCAAATATTTTTCAAAATATTTTTATTACAATTTTATGAGTAATAGACATGTTATTAACCCCCAAATATGATTTATGGCAAAAGTATACATACAATATATACGGCACCCCCTATACTTAGCTCGAACGATATCCTCAGAATGATCAGAGAGCGATAAAGGAAGACATAACTCGTACTAAGTATATAAAAATGAACTACAACGACTCAAAGAATGAAGGAATTGAATTTAATAGAAGTCAGTGATCTCCCCTATACTTAGGATCAAATAATTCTAAGTATATAAGATTAAACAAAAATGGGAAAACTGAGGAAGAGAATGTACATAAAATCAACGACTTGACTTTTCCCCCCTATACTTAGTGTAAAAGGTCCCTCAGTATAGAAAAGAGTATTAAAAGTTGAGGGACCAGTGAGGGAGCAATCAAAGGAATGGAAAATAGATATTACCTCCCCTATACTTAGGGTCGGATGTCCCTGAGTATTGGAAAAAAAAACATAGGTAATAGGATGAATAGATATATGGACAACACAAGTTCAACACTCCCCTCTACTTAGGAATAAGTGCACCCTAAGTATAGTAAAAATCATATGATAAGGCATGGAGTGTTAAACAAAACAAACAAATGAATGAATGAATATAGACAACATGGATATACAAAGAGGCAAAAAGAAGTGTAACTCAGGCATGAGATGCATAAGATGAAAGTCAAAAGCACATCTCAAACAAAATGAATCGGGGCAACATCAACTGTCGATGGGTCATGATCAAGAAAAGGCTTCAAGCGATGACCATTGACTCGAATGGTGGACTCAGAACACAACTCAGATATATTAATACTGCCATTGTCATGCACCTTTCTGACCAAATATGGACCCTTCCACTTGCTCAGTGATTTCCCTGGAAATAGTATCAGTCTTGCATTGAATAGCCATACTCTTTGATCATGCTCAAACCTCTTATGGTTGATATGTGAATCATGCCATATCTTCACTCGATCCTTATACTGTAGGCTACTCGAAAAGGTTGTGTTTCTAAGCTCCTCCATGGCTGCCAAATTTGCTTTCCTCAGATCTCCTATACTCTCCAGATCCAATAATATCTCTATGACTACCCTAGTGATTTGTGCTTAATCTCAATAGGTAAGTGGTGTGTCTTGCATAAACGAGAGAAATGGAGATGTAACCAAAGGTGTATTCAAGGATGTCCTATAGGCCCACAAGACTGAGTCCAAAAGCTATGACCAATCCTTTTGGTCTAGGTAGACAACCTTCTGCAATATCATCTTGATATCCCGGTTCGAGACCTCAGTAAGACTATTAATCTGTGGATAATATGTTGTAACTCTATGGTCTATCCTGAACTCATTAGAAAGGGTCCTTACCTTATTGTTAATAAAATGAGTCCCCCCGTCATAAATCAAAACTCTAGCAACCTTGAACCATGATATGATACTCTTCCTCAAAAATCTGCAAATGGTCCTCGCATCAGCAGCTCGGGCAGGGATGGCCTTAACCCAATGACTCACATAATCCACAACCAATAAAATGTACTTGAATCCTTGATTCTTAGGGAATGGGCCCATAAAATCAATGCCATGTGCGTCAAAAACCTCATAGAAGTGAATCGGCTGCATCAATATCATGTATCTATAACCACAACTGCCCATCATCTGACAGTCAGTACACCGCTTCACGAATTCATTTGAATCCTTGAAGGGTGTTGGCCACCAAAGGTTGGATTGGAGAACCTTTTGTGATGTATATCTCCCAGTGATGTCCTCCTGTCTCAAGCTTGTGGCAATAGGTGAGGAAATTGTGGTGCTCCTCCTGAGGAATACACCGACACTAGACACTATCCCCACCTTCGTGGTAAAGGGTGCTAGGAAAGTCTCATGTCACTGCCTGATCCAACCTTGTGGAACTTTCTTGTCAATAAGATAGTTCACAATGTCAGCATACCATGGGAGAGAGGTGATAGGAAGAATCACGTCGTCTGGGAAAATCTCAAGATAGGTGTTTTTGTCTCAGAATCCTGAAGATGTTCTAATCGAGAGAGGTGATCCGCCACCACATTCCTGACTCCAGGTTTATCCTTACTCTCAATATCAAACACCTGGAGTAGAAGGATCAATCAAGCATGCCTTGGCATCCTTCTTAGCCATTAAGTATTAGATGGCGGTGTGATCAGTGTAAATAGTCACTCTAGATCCGAGAATATAAGATCGAAACTTATCCAAAGCAAAGACTAAGGCTAGCATCTCCTTCTCTGTAACAATATTATTCTGTTGAGCGACATCCAAAGTATGGCTAGTGTAGTGCATGGCAAAAGGAAATCCATCACTCCTCTATCCTAGCACAACCCCTATGACAAAATCACAAGCGTCTGTCATGATCTCAAATGAGAGAGACCAATAAGGTGGCTGGAGGATAGGAGCCTACAAAACCAAATCCTTGAGAGTCTCAAATGAAGAAAATCACTTATCATCTACAAGGAACTCGGTGTCTTTCACAAGAAGATCAGTAAGTGGTCGGGCAATACAACTGAAGTCCTGAAGGTAGAAATCGACATGCTCCAGAAAAGACATCAACTGCCTCAAATTGGACGCTGGGTTGAGCTTCTTGATGATATACACCTTGGCTGGATCAACCTCCATGCCTCTATTGGAGATGATATGACCAAGGACCGTCCCCTAAGTCATCATGAAATGACTCTTCTCCCAAGATAGAACAAGGTTGACCTCAATGCACTACTGAAGCATACGGTCTAGGAAGACAAGACAAGCATAAAACCCATCACCATAGACCGAAAAATCATCCATGAAGACCTCTAAACATTCACCTACCATGTATGAAAATATGGAAAGCATGCACCTTTGGAATGTAGCAAGGGCATTACATAATCCAAAGGGCATCCGTCTAAAAGCATACGTCCCAAATGGACATGTGAATGTCATCTTGTCTTGGTCTTCGGACACAATGGCTACCTGGTTATATCACGAGTACCCATCAAGAAAATAGTAATGACTCTTACTAGATAATATCTCAATAATTTGATCAATGAATGGTAGCAGGAAGTGATCCTTCTTGGTGGCTTGATTCAATTGTCTGTATTCCAAACAGACCCTCCCAAAAGTGTGTACACCGGTAGCAATCTCCTCTCCAGACTCGCTCACAACTATAGTGATACCCAACTTATTCGGTACCACATGTAATGGAATAACCCACTTGGAGTCAGAGATGGGGTAGATAAAATCAGCGCTCCACCACTTCGATATTTCCGTCATGACTACTTGTCGAAGATTCGGGTTCAACCTACACTGGAACTCCCACAAAGGCCTAGCGTCATCCTCGAGATAGATGAGGTGGGAGTATAGGGCAGGACTTATCCCATGGAGATTTGCTATAGACCAACCAATTGGCTTGCGATTCCTCTTAAGAACCTTCATCAAACGAGATTCTTGGTCATCAATCAAATACTCTAAGATAATGATTGGAAACATATCGGCTCACCCGCAAGGAATCTATACTTCATGCTTTGTGATAAGGTCTTCACTTCTGGGCATGTGGGAGCTGACAGATCTGGTCTCTGAAAAGTCTGAGTGAACTCTACCAGATCTGAACAGGAGAACTCTCGTTCCTCATCTAAACTCAATGAAGATGTCCCTGCTGGTGTCTCTATCAACTGCACCGGCTTTATCTCCATCCTGTCTATAGGCTTTAAAGACATCAAACACGGGAAAATACTTAACAAAACCCTGCTAATAAAAATATGTGTATGAGTTTGAGGGATCTGAATCTAAATGACATGAAATGAAATCTACTTCGCTACCAGAATCGGTGTCGTCGACCTCTAAAGTATCTTGTGCCACAAGTGTGCTCTCCGAACTCTCATCATCTTACATCTGTAAATCTGCTGAGTGTGACATGAGCTTGTGAAATCGGGTCTGCCCAAACTTCCTTATTATTTCAATCGCAAAATCACACTCGTGCTGGATGTCGGGCTCCGTATTTGTCATGTGCTCTGATACCTGCTCTGAGCTAACTAAATCTCTGGATGTCATCTCCTCATTTGTCTCTATTCGTATACTCTCACCCTCGACGCGAAAGTATGCATTCCCATTATCATGATCAGACACGACCTTTACTGTCACCAGGATAGGTCAGCCTAATATGATGGGGGTATCGGTCACGCATTCGTGGATCTCCATGTCCAACATAACAAAGTCCACGGGGAATTTTAGCCCTGAATGGTGACAACCACATCCTTCAGTAATCCCTTCGGCCTCTTGACAGATCTATCTGCAAACTGAAGTACGATCTTTCTCTATCGAAGAGGGCCAAACTCGAAGCAGTCAACTAAGGCTACCGGAATAAGGTTAATCGATCTAATAGAGTACGATCAAACCGCTGCTCATGAATATGACATATGACATATGGAGCTCTTGCATCTGGTCTCTTGGCTGGCAATTAATTCTGAATAGCGAAGCACGTGGCACGGGTGAGCACATGAATCTCTGCGCAGTGGTCACACCTCTTCTTCATGTAGTCTGTGGTCTTCTCTCTAAGGTTCTTCTTGAAGAGAGGGATGTGCCCCAACGCCTCCTATAAAGTCAGCAGGATATGAAATCTATCTATCATCAACTCTATGAACTCTAACTATTACTCTTTTTGGGATTTTCTGGCTTGGGGCCCTTCCCTAGAAAGAGTACTTGAGGGAAGGGAATGGATGAACCCTCCTCAGCAACTAGAGGGGATGGAGTAGGAATAGGTCTCTAAACATGCAAATGGTTGGAATCCATATAAGAATCATCAAGCATATCATATGGACCGGGAGAAGATACAAAAACCTTTCCTTTATTCATATTTTTTTTTCAAAAATTTTCCATATTTTGTATTTCTCTAAGAAAATCATCCTCAAGTACAGGAATAGGAGTAAAAACAACTATCTGTACATGGACTCTTGGTGGCATCAGTACCACTGATAACATATGAAGTAGTGGCATCAGTACCGTGCTCAGGCCATCCATATATTATCCTAGTGCCATTAGCACCACCGTCTGTAGCATCGAGAGAAGGGACAACATCAACACCGTCATTTGGATCATCAACCTTGGTGGCATCATCACCACCATCGTCATCATCAACATCAATAGCATCAACACCACACTCTAGCTCATCTAGGGCTCTGGAGTATGCATCTAGATGTCTCTAGATGAGTCGCTGCCGGTTGGCTTCCTACCGCTCCTAGGTGTCACAAAATTGGCATTAAATAAATAATGCATATCATCAAGTACCTCACTAGGAGTGTCGGACTCTATAAACTATACCTTCTCAGATTTCCTCTTCAGATTGTTCGGATTTGTCTTGATTTGTCTAGGTATGGTGGCCTTGCCCTTTACGATCTCTCTCATCTCTTGCCTGAACCCATCCATCTCTCACCTGAAAGTAGTCTGCTGCTCTGCTAGCATACGGGCGAGATGCTCTAAAGCTGGTTTCTCATACAATGGTGCATGAGAACCAGATGGGTTGCCTCTCTGGAAGTGCTGAGGCTGGCCATGTTGCTGGTGGTGGTAAGAGTGAGGGAGATGCTGGTGAAACTAAGAATAAGGTTACTACTGCCTCCACCACTGACCCTGGGTCTGGGGTCGAGGAACAATGTGCTGGGAGTACTAGGGTTGTGTCTGCTGCATGCCCTACCCTGACTGTGCCAGAGGCTGCTAGTGGTGAAGGATACGAGTGGATCCTTAAGCACATCATGGAAGCGTGATGATCGTATCAATACGATTAAGAGCGACTAGTCATACTAGTTGCTTGGTGCAGCAGAATTTTAAAAAATTTAAACGACGAAACCTCACGATCCATAAACCATTTATGAATCATTTCGTATAACCACATGGTAGATATAGGAATACTTGTTGTAGCATGGTTTCGATTGAGATTCTAAGAGAAGAGACCTCATGCCTCATGTCTGACCTTCGGAGGAGACGCTTGCGAGCGCGGGGATGAGTCGCAGGGATCTCGCAATCCAAGTAGTTGTCCAAGCAAGGGAACTCATGATCTCGTCACACGAGATCGTATGTCTTCTTCGCGAGTGAGAAGCACCAAAGAAGATGGAGTACCGAGAGTTGTCAAAACACAACACAAGGTGACGATGAGGACCTTCTTCCTTCTAGGGTAGGGTGGATGGCCACCCAAGAGAGAGGAGGAAGAGGGCACGAGAGAATGAGAGAGAGAGTAGAGAGTCTTCATCAAGTCGATGTTTTTTTTTGAAGAGCAAGGCATGCCTCTTCTTATATAGGGTTTTGGGAGTCCATGGATCCCAATCCATGGACAACACACAATCAACGGATGAGATTGATTTGTGTTCCTTTCAACGGCTAGGATGTTGTTGGTAAAACACAACAACAAGTGATTTAATTTAAATTAAATAATATTGATAAATCAATATAATTAATCTCAAATTAAATCACCTTTAACTAGAGATAGGATAATGAGAAGACCATGGTCCACTCCTAAATAAGGAGGGACGGCTACTCCTCTCCACATGGAGAGTTGTAGCCATCCTATCGTGTTAGATAGGACTTGGTCAATCTCCTAATATATCATGAGATCTCATTATATCATGATATCTCCTATAACTCTTGTCGAAAATAATTTTCACAAAAAATAATTCCAAATTATCTTTTTGAAAATATCAATCAAGCCGTTGAAAAATTGTGAATCTCATTCACAACCCAAAACTAAATGTAATTATAATTTCAATTAATTATTCAATGTGAATCCCATTCACATTAACAATTTTTAACAATTAATCAACAAATATAAATCACACATGTCTCTCTCTAATGTATATTATAAATTGTATTTATAATATACATGGATAATTAGATAGTGCTATCCACATTATCCATATCCACATTAATTAAATCACATTTAATTACATTGGATACTCATTCTCATGCATTCAGATAATGTGAATCGAATTGTCATTATTCATTATAATTAAATCACATTTAATTATCCATTTCTCAATGCTCAGATATAATTCAACCTTGGAATTATTCTTAAACTCTTTCTAGAATAATGCGCTTTCTCCGCAGATACTTGGAGATAAGGACAGGGCGATTGTATTGTTCTATATATAGTGACTTGGATATTGAGATCATATCTCAAATCCAGATCTCACGTATCTCTCAGAGATGCTTGTTGTAATCAAGGCTGCAAATCTAATCTTCTCAATGCATCTGAATCTCATTCAGATCAATGTCCAACACTTGGACCAAGATCAGATTACTTCTCTACTGAGAGGAGTCACTAAAATCCAGACCTGTTTCATCACTCCCTCGGAATGGAAGCATCATAGTTATACAATCGATTATTGATCACATCACCCTCACGTATTCCTAATACATGTACATCCTGCATACTTGAAGACCAGTGATCAGCCCGAAGATATAGATCAATTTTACACTGTCATCTTCAGGGTTTCATCAACAAGTTTCTCAATGTTGGTCATTGGGATTTAGTATTGATCATATGCTTTCCAAAAGCATATATCATACCTTCGAATTCATGTCATGCTTCTAAAGCACGACGACCATGCATGGAATTTGATCGGTCCCAATACCTCATGAGTGAGCTCATGTCTTCCGGTTCAGAAGTGAACCTATATGATCCCTTTGAGAGATCGTATTACTCATATGCCCTTATATGCACACCATCTTGCCCGTGTATAGACCTTGGTTAGGTCATCAACCTATTGGTCTGCCAAATGTACATATTCAGACATATAACAATACATCTGTCTCCGATCAGAGGATGCATGCCTATATCGTGATAGTATTCGATATAGGACTTTGGTTATCTCGATCTTGTTAAGTCAACTCTTTGACCTTACTAATCTGACACCTCAGAATCTCTATTCCAATGTAGAGCATATGCATCAAGAGGTCGGTCATATATCATCCTATTTGAGAAAGCATTTCCATCTCTTACTCAAGCTAGAGATCATCTCTTAACAATCAATTGACGGTGTTTGATGAGTCCACAATCTAATTCCTTAGATATTCATATAAACACCAGCCTCTATGATTCACTTATTGAATCAACAGCTGTATGATTATTAAGATGGCCATGGTACATAATCCTAATTGTACAAAGGGACCTATTATGCAAATTAGTTATTCTTCATTTCAGATCAGGGAATGATATTTGCAATAACATTTATTGCATAATGGCTCACTGTAGGCTCACATGTCCAACAATCTCCCACTAGCCCAAAGAGCCATTAATGGGCTAATCATTTAAACTCGCACTCATGTGATAATCATAGGTTATTTAAAAAAAAAGCTAGGTAAGCTGATCAGTCACTCTGTTACCGAGAGACTATGCCAAGTCCTTTTACGACACTTGCATATCCCCCAGTAATAGTGCTCGCATCCAATGCTAATGTTGCATCTTATGCAACCAATACTCAATCTTGTCAGTTATAGTGTCCTTGATACTACAACTTAATAATTATTATAACCAGTATTTCCATAAGCCTTATCAGAATACCCTTATTCCTGGAGATCTCTATCTCCTAAGGTATCCTGTTAAGACCTTTTAGATCACTATCTATAAAGTCTTAAGTTCTTGAAGATAAGACTTTGAGATCACCATCTCAAAAAATCTTTTCATATTTGAAAATATTATTATTACTACAATCAAGTGTTCTATTTCCATAGTAGGATTAGTAACAATTTACTACTCCCAATACATGGTAGACATCTAGCTTTTGTACACATCTAGCATACATCCGGCTTCTCATAACTAATGCACATGGGCGAACAGTTTTAGCATTCACTTCCTCAACTCTTTGAGGTATTATATCTTCAGATAGCTCAATACCATATCTTAAGGAAAAGAAGCCTTTCTTAGAATTTTCCAGAAAATTTAATATGTCCAAGGTGTACCACTAATTCGACGGTCCCAATACCCTCTTCTCTTTGCTTCTGAACATCTTCAGAACTAAGATTCAAGAGGTATCCTTGAGATCATATCTCAATGTATGGAATAGCCAGTATATAAAACACTTATTATCATTATCCTTATATCATTCTAAATGATTAGGGTATCATATACATATAGCACGATGAACACAATGGTACTCCCACTAAGCTTCACATGGTTCATCAAGATTCTATCTGAAATCATAACATTTATGATTTCATCAAATCTGATGTTCCAACTACAAGAAGCTTATTTGAGTCCACAGATGGAGTTATTCAGCTTGCACAACTTGTTTTCCTCGACTATGAAGCCATGGAGCTACTTCATATGAATATCCTCAAAGAAGTATTCATAGAGGAATGCAAAAAATTGACTTGTCAAAGTCAAGTTGTATAGCTATAGTTAGCAATATTTTGATGGGTTAAGCAAGGTCACTGAAGAGAAAGTCTCATTGAAAGCAATGTCTTCTATTCAGTGTGTAGCTCATGGCTACGAACCGTGCTTTGAAGGTATGTACCTTCTCATCAGGATCCATTTACACCTTAACGGGTCTTACCTATATAGGTGGATCCTTGAGAGTCCATATACAACACTTGTACATGAAGTCTACTTCAGACTTTATTGCTAGCATCCATCTTTCCATGTCATGATCTTCAGAATCTTCATCACATGAAGTTCAATCAATATCAGATTTCTCTGACACATGGAATCCATCCTCAAACTCTTTTGAAGAGGTATAAGTGTTTCATCTTTAATTATCCTTTAGTTTCCAATTTCAAGAGCCTTAGTATCTTCTTAAGATTTAATGAGTTCCTTCACTTCATTTTCATCTTGATTCTCAAGAGAGTCATCCTCTAAGAATCATATCCTTAGAGATGGGATCTTTTAAGAATCTCAAGGTCATAAAGTAGGTATCCAATACCATCCTTTATTTCCTAATGAAGTAGCACTCTCTGGTGCATGAATCCAGCAATATATATATTGCAGTCTTTACTACATATATATACTTTGGAAACTAAGAGGTAATTATGCTAATATTCATCATTGATCAAATCATGTCAAACATAATTCAATTATATCTCCCTACAACTCTCTTGAGTTTAGGTTTATAATGAGGATTGAAGTAGGAATGATATTCCTTACTCTATAAAGTTTTCCTTGAATTCATCTAATAGGTACTTGCTACCTAGGTTAGATCAAATTCATTTCATCTTCCTTCAAACTTTGGTTCCAAACCAAAAATTGTGAAATCTTTGAACATTTCAGAGTTTCTAAGGTGAAGGGAAGAAATCTCATATCACTAATAATCAATAAAATGATATCACATATCATCAATGTTCATTATGATACAGATGGTCCACATACATCAATATGTATGAGATCTTGAATACCTTGGCATCTAACACCATTCCCAGAGAAGGGTGCATTGGACAATTTTTACTTTGAATACAATATTCACAAGTATTTAAGATTTGAGATTTTAGACATTCTAAAGTTCATCTCTTACTCTTGATCTCATCAACAAACATATGTCCAAGGTTTGATGCCAAATCATTGTCAAATGATCTTCATCCTCCTATTGATCTTTTAACGTTAATTTTCAGTATTAGAAATGGTAATGAATCATTCATTAATTTCTAATTTAGTAGAGTCCTCCATATATCAAAATACTATCTGAAATATATCCATCATAACTCTTTATGATAGGTCTATTCCAGAATTCATGTCTATTTCCAACATTTAGAAAAAAAACCATGAGTGTTTTCTAATATCTAGGTAGTAGAGACATTCACTAAGACTAAGGGCTCTCCCACTGAAAATGTGATGTCTGTTTGTCCAATAGAGGTTGTTGCAACCATTGCATCAATATCCATGGATGACTATTAAACCTTATGATCAAATTTTCTAGTATTCTAAAACATATGCAACCAATTGCAAATGTTATAAGAAGAATGAAATACAATTATTAGATTTTTATCTTATCCAATAAGAAAGTCAATTTCAATGATATTATGTAGATGTATATTATTCTGATGCACTATCTGGGTCCTTCTCTAAGGATCCAAGATAGACTTGATAGTCATACTATCAACACATCAACTCATTGCAATATAGGCATTTATCCAACTCTTTTGATGTCATACATGTGATAACCATAAAAGTACAGTCAACTCTTTGACTTTCCTTCTAACTTGGGTCCGACCCATGCTTCCGCTGCGCTCCTTTCATCTCTAAACAACCATTGCTTAAGAAAAAGGATCTCTTATGTTGAATTCAAAAGATTTCAATATAAGAGTATTTTGACATTCATACATGCTTTATTCAATTCATACAATATGAATATTATGAAGCTTCATGAATGACTAGAGTATAGATAGTAGGATGATGACACTCATCATATCCACATACATCTTAACTCTCAAAGACTTAGGTTCAGGTAGGTACTCAAACATTTTGAATACATCATCTCTTATAGAGACACCATTCTGCACAATGCAATGAACCATGTCATTCATGATTAAATGTCAAGAGCACATGTGTATGCCACAACATCTTTGTAGAATTGTATAAGGATTATTTGACAATTGCGATAATCATCGCCATGTCACTTTCAAAGTGCATTCGATGAGAGATCAAGACTATAGAGACATACAAACCATAAGGTTGCAGACCTATTTTCTATTTAATTGTCATTCCTCATTATTATGAGGAAACTTACACATTGCAACCACATAAATTATGTGTCCAACTACAAGTACAATATCTTGATCATGGATTCAATCCATGGTATTTTACTGGCTATTATTGAGTACAGTACTGAGTGGGTTTAATAAGGATTATCTGAAATAAGAAATTTGCATAAATATATATAAATATATATACATATTTTACTTTGATTTAGGAATTTTATATCAAAGTTATCTTGCCTTGTCAGCACTGAAAGTTCATTCCCTTAATCACTTTCAATGTAAGAGATATACTTACCAATATATCTCAAGCAAGATCTGGGATCTCCTTCCTTATCTTTGTCACATCTCAATAATATGAGAACTTGTAACTAGGATAAAAAGAAGCGGGAGCACATTCCGCCTTACAAGTTCAACTTGCATTTCCCAATTTGGTCTTTAACACCCGGGCCCACCACCCCTAAGGTGATTTGACCTGTCATTAATTGAACCAACCGTCAACAGGAATACAACTCGCTATGCGGAATCCAATATCGCCTCAATAATATGAGGACTCGATATTGGGGTCACTATGCATACATCCTTACTCTTTCGAGAAGCGGAGAGCCCGATCCAAATGGATTGTATGTAGGAGTTGTCACTTCGGACAGACGCCTCCTACATACAATATCTGGCGACGGAACCCTTTGCCTTGACGGGAGACCATGGATGTCACTTATGTGATCCTCCACCTCATATTCAAATTTTAATTAATTATCATGAATCATATTCATGCAATTAATTCTTCCAAGGGAAATACACATCTATTCATAATAGAGTGTTTCAATTGGATGTAATTAATCTAATCTCATTAAATCAATTATCAATCCAATTCAATCATCAAACTTGATTGTTACTTGAACTAGTGGTATTATCTCAAAGTACGTATTATTTGAATTTTAATAATTAGAAAATACATCATGATCTCTCAGGCATCATCCGTTTCCTAGCCGCTGACATGGCCAGTATTGGCAAGAGTGAGACAGACCACACATGGTGCAACATGCTACCCTAACGCTCCCCGACTAGACACCATATCCGCCTCGGGAAAAAATAATGCCGAACCAATCACTTTGTACTTGAGATGATCATCTATTTTTAAACTGAAATTATACCATATAGTAATAGTCAAAATCATTTTAATTATAAGGAAATTTGCTAGACAAATTCCCAAATTCTATTCAAGAAACAAGTTTGAAGAAAGTGTATCAAGTAACCAATTGGTGATCTAGATCTAATCTAATCATTCATTGGTTGAGGCAATGTCATTTAATTGTAATAATTGTTGTTCTAATATTTCCCAAATATTATCCATATTTATTCCAGAAAATTAACCATTAATTTCACAATATTCTTAAACGACAATCACAAGGTTTTGGATAAACATGCAATTTCCAGCAGTGACCCTCACTAACTAAAAATAGCTATCTCATTCATTTGAAATCTAAATTAAGAAAAATCAATTTCTAGAGATTGATAATTTTATTTAAAATAGAAACCATGTGATAAACATGCATTTCCAGTCATTTTAAAACAGTAATTAACATCTTAATTATGTCTCTAACCGCCATCCCTGAAACAGTGGACACATGGTCATTAAAATGATCATATCTTGAGCAAACGAAATCCAAATTATGCAAACTCAAATTACAATTTTTTCTTATTTAATGCAAATATTATCTAAGGGATAAATTCATGTTTAAAAATTTTAAATAGGGTCGAAAAAATATCACAAGACAGGGCTGCGAAAATTGAAATGCTAAAATCTTCACGAACCCAAACGAGTCCAAATTTTCGTAGGTTCATGGATTATATCAAAGAACTCCATCAACATGGCTCTGATACCACTTGAAGGATACGGGAGGATCCTTAAGCACATCACGGAAGCGTGATGATCATATCATATACGATCAAATGCGACGAGTCATACTAGTTGCTCGGTGAAGCGGAATTTTAAAAAATTTAAACGATGAAACAACATGATCCATAAACCATTTATGAATCATTTTGTCTAACCACATGGTAGATATAGGAATACATGTTGTATCATGGTTGTGATCGAGCTTCTAAGAGAAGAAGCCTCTTGTCTCAAGTTCGACCTTCGGAGGAGACGCTTGCGAGAGCGGGGATGAGTCGCGGGGATCTCGCAATCCAAGTAGTTGTCCAAGCATGGGAACTCCTGATCTCGCCACACAAGATTGTATGTCTTCTTCACGAGCGAGAAACACCAAAGTAGATGGAGTACCGAGAGTCGTCGAAACACAACACAAGGCGATGATGAGGGCCTTCTTCCTTCTAGGGTAGGGTGGACGGCCACCGAAGAGAGAGGAGGAAGAGGGCACGAGAGAATGAGAGAGAGAGAGTAGAGAGACTTCATCAAGTCGGTGTTTTTTCGAAGAGCAAGGCATGCCTCTTCTTATATAGGGTTTTGGGAGTCCATGGATCCCAATCCATGGACAACACATAATCAAAGGATGAAATTGATTTGTGTTCCTTTCAACGGCTAGGATGTTGCTGGTAAAACACAATAACAAGTGATTTAATTTAAATTAATTAATATTGATAAATCAATATAATTAATCTCAAATTAAATCACCTTTAACTAGAGATAGGATAATGAGAAGACCATGGTCCACTCCTAAATAAGGAGGGACGGCTATTCCTCTCCACATGGAGAGTTGTAGCCGTCCTATCGTGTTAAATAGGACTTGGTCAATCTCCTAATATATCATGAGATCTCATTATATCATGATATCTCCTATAACTCTTGTCGAAAATAATTTTCACAAAAAATAATTCCAAATTATCTTTTGGAAAATATCAATCAAGCCATTGAAAAATTGTGAATCTCATTCACACCCAAAACTAAATGTAATTATAATTTCAGATAATTATTCAATGTGAATACCATTCACATTAACAATTAATCAACAAATATAAATCACACAAGTCTCTCTCTAATGTATATTATAAATCGTTTTTATAATATACATGGATAATTGGATAGTGCTATCCACATTATCCAAATCCACATTAATTAAATCACATTTAATTACATTGGATACTCAATCTTATGCATTTAGATAATGTGATTCGAATTCACATTATTCATTATAATTAAATCACATTTAATTATCCATTTCTCAATGCGCAGATATAATTCAACCTTGGAATTATTCTTGAACTCTTTCAAGAATAATGCGCTTTCTCCGCAGATACTTGGAGATAAGGACATGGCGATTGTATTGTTCTACGTATAGTGACTTGGATATTGATATCATATCTCTAATCCAGATCTCACGTATCTCTCAAAGATGATTGATTTAATCAAGGCCGCAAATCTAGTCTTTTCATCGCATCTGAATCTCATTCAGATCAATGTCCAACACTTGGACCAAGATCAGATTGCTTCTCTACTGAGAGGATTCACTAAAATCCAGACCTGTTTCATCACTCCCTCGGAATGGAAGCGTCATGGTTATACGATCGATTATTGATCACACCACCCTCAGGTATTCCTAATACATGTACATCCTGTATACTGGAAGACCTGTGATCAACCCGGAGATATAGATCAATTTTACACTTTCATCTTTAGGGTTTCGTCAACAAGTTTCTCAATCTTGGTCATTGGGATTTGGTATTGATCATGTGCTTTCCAAAAGCATATATCGTACCTTCAAATCTGTGCCATGCTTCTAAAGCACGACGATCATGCATGGAATTGGATCGGTCCCAATATCTCGATCTTGTTAAGTCAACTCTTTGACCTAACTAATTTAACACCTCCGAATCTCTATTGCTATGCAGAGGACCTGCATCAAGAGGTCGGTCAGATATCAGCCTATATGAGAAAGGATTGCAATCTCCTACTCAGGCTGGAGATCATCTTATTAACAATAATTTGATGGTGTTTGATGATTCCTCAATCTAACTCCATAGATATTCATCCAAAAAATAGCCTCTATGATTCACTTGTTGAATCAACACTGTATGATTATTAAGATGGCCATGGTACATAACCCTAATTGTACAAAGGGACCTATTATGCAAATTAGTTACTCTTCATTTCAGATCAGGGAATGATATTCGCAATAACATTTATTGCATAATGGCTCACTGTGGGATCGCATGTCCAACAACTAGGACTGAGCACCTCCATTGGACCATCTAAAGCCTAGGTGATCATGGTGGATGCTAGGTTGTTGCTGGTACTGGGAATACCAAATCTTATTGACTTCCATCAATGTCTCCGTCTGTGATGAATCCACGATTCATCATCTTAATATCTTGATCTTAGCAAAATCCCTGAGTAAGTTCCCAAATAAATGTCCATAAAATCAATAAATTAACAAAATAAATCTTGTAAATAAAACACACTAATTATATATTACATTGTACAAAATAAATTAACAATAAAAAGCCGCAAAATTAAAGGAGTTTTTCACCTGTAAATAGCCCAAAATTTCATGTATTTTTAATAATTTTATTTTAACTCCTTTCTATATAATTCTTTCTCTATCTTGTTCATAAAAATGTATATAAAAATACAAAAAATAAAATAAAATTTACCTCAAATAATTGCTCCTAGATCCCAAAGACAAAAAGCCGTAAAGTTCAACTTCGTAGTCAAATTCCCGCTCCGTATGAACTCCAAATTCACCAAACTCACTTTTAAAGTTCAAGTTAGAAAATTATCTATCCAACGGAGATATTTCATTAAAATCGGGGCTCCTTTACAAAATTTGAGTTTTGGGACCTAGGTGTACTTTGTATATATTGTACATTTCTTTCTTTCTTCATTTCTTATTTACTCTTCTTAATTAATAAAAAATCCAAAAAAATCTCTTTTATGTTTTATTTTATTTCTACTATTTTATTTTACTTTTAGTTTGTAAATATCTTTTATTGAAAATAAAAAAATTCACATTAGAAAAGTAAAAAAATCCATATACATAGTGTTTTTATGGACCTACTTCTGTAGATATTCCATTTTTTTCTTTATTTTATTCTCTCATTTAAAGTAGGCTTCTTTATTTATTTATTTATTTATTATTTTTCCCCACTCTATACAATAACTTATATTCTACCACCAACTTCCATTCCACCCCATATTCTTCATCTAACCTCCCATTCAACTCCACCAATAATCTAATCTCCCATTCAACACCACCTCCAATCTAACCTCCTTTTATCTTCTCTTTATATCCATTTCCACATCTACATTTTCTCCATTCGCTATTCTAATAGAAAAAGGAGAGAGCTTGGAGTGTTTTGTTTGTGACAGTGGTGAATCATCTTCCTCAAGCGACGACCTCCTTCAGGCGAGATCCACGGAACTCTGCTCCGCGTCACGAGTTCCCCATCAAGCTCGTGTAGCTTCTCCAATTTTTATTTCACCAAGCGGATCTAGGCAACGACAAGAGTCCATCATAGCTGCTCTGCAAATTCGGCGAACATCAGGTAAGTATTTCTCCTCATTTCTCTTCTTGTTTTATTTTATCTAATATATTATTTCCTTATTGACTCATCACCATATTATTTCCATCATCACCACCACCATCATAGCATCCCCCAAATTCATCTTCACACATTGTCCACCTTCATTTTTCATTTGCATTTTTTTACTGTTTAAAAAAAACTAAAAAAATTAGAAAATTAATAAAAAAACACTGCAAAAAAAATAAACAGGGACGAAGGAGGCAACCCGCCACCCTCGCCTCCTCTGCCAAGGCCGCGCCCCTGTGGCTCTCCACCGCTGGCGTACCGCTCCCATCGCGCCTGCAGCCTCGTGCCTGCAGCCCTCCGCTTGCGTACGACGGCACCACTGCCCCGTATTCCCTTCCTCCTCGCGCGGGCAGCCCGCTCCGCCGCTCCATCACTTGTCGCCCGCCCTGCGTAGTCCTCGCGCCACGTGGTGCTGCTGAACCTCCTCGCGTGCCCCACCGGCCGCGGTCGCCGCTCCCAGCCCTCCTCCACACAGGCAGCGCCGCCTCGCTCCGTGGCCCCCTCCAAGTTCCCTAGCCGCCCGCGTCACGGAGAAGGTCTATTTTTTTCTTTATTTAATTTGTAAAAATTGCATTTTTATTTTGTTATGTTTCTGAAATTAGAAAACAGTCCCTATATACATTTGTTTGTATGTTTTGTTTGTTCTCTGTATTTGCATAGATAAACTTGTATTTGCATTTTAATTTGGACCTTTATACTCCAACATTTCTTTTGAGGAAAAATATCTTGTTGTTGTGCAACTAATTATTTACAGTCTGATTATTTATTTGTATTTTTGTGAGCAATGATGAATTAATTAAAAATGTTTAACTGAAATTCTGCATATTTTACCCATTCTGAGGATTTTAATTCATATCTCACTCATATTTGCTTGAAAAATTCCATAAAAATCAGAAATGATGCCTTGACATGTGATTGAATTACTTTCCAAATTTTACCTCAATTGGAGTTGTCTTGTACGTTAAATAAATTGTAGAGTGATTTTGATATTTAATTTTTAATTAAATCCACATACATCTTTTTTGCAAAATTTCAACTCTCCTAAATTGCATGTATAAATACCATTTTGAGATAATTCGTATTCTGGATAAATTGCTATTGTGAATTTATTAGAAATTAATTAGTCACCGTCACTCTATTTTTTATTTAAAAAATACGTAAAAATTCATATTTTGTCAGAAAATTCCAAAAAAAATATAGTAGCATCCTTGCATCGTATTTTCATTCCAGTAATTGTTCATAATTTTTGCATTTTGTTTGTATGAAAAATTGCTAAAAAAACCCATAATAATTATGCATTTTTAATTATTGCATTCTATTTTGTAAAATTCCAAAAAAAATGTTTTGTACTCATCTCTGGATTAGGATTGTAGGAAAAATATGATTAGACTAAATCTGATTAATTTCGCATTAAATTAATTTGGCCTAGTTGTTTGTTTTCTTATTGTCTTAATTCATCTGCATTTGCATTTTCATTTTTTTCATTAAAGAAATAAAAAAAATACCATTTGGAATTCTAGACCTAAGTTTTCGAATTAACCCGACGTTGTTCTTTACCTCCTTGTGTTCGACCCCGGACTTACCTGGGATATAAATTAAAGTCGAGACACTCTTCATGGAGATCTTTTCTCGGTTGTGAATGATTCGTAAGTACACGTACTACAACGAACGTAGATTAAAATACATATTCAACAATCTGTCAGATGGCGTTGTTGCCGGGAATGCAAACAACTTAGGGATTAATTTAAAAAATTTGATTTAGGATTTTACTTACTCGAGGAGTCTGACCCCCGAGCCACCTTGTATTTATTCCATTTTTCTCTCAATTATTTTTTTGTGTATTCTTGTATATATTTTGTTTTTTTTTCTCTAATATAAATTTTATTTTCCTTGCAAGGGCCTGGTGGACTTGGAGTGCATCGGAGGTCGACGGATGTGACACGCGCCGACTGCTGAAGAGCAAGAAAATGTTATTTATTTTGAGAGATTTTTATAATTATTGTTGTAATAATTTAGGTAATTTGCTCTTTACAACAGCTCTTGTTTGAGAGCTCGTGCTTGTATCCGGACTGGACATTGAACCCGCTCGTGGTCGTGTGGTTGATCGACGTAGAATAGGACTTGCACTCGCAGCTCTTAGAGCATTTTTATTAGAATATCTGTATTGCTTGTGCTCATAATATTTAGGACCACATATTACTTTTAACGAGACACACTTAGACCGCATAGCTATTAGTTCAAACTAATTCGTTCATCACTCGCTAATAGAACTGTCTGTCTAGGAACGGTTTACTCGTTTACATCTCATTTAGTATAAAATTCAATTCTGCCTTGCATCCAGCATGTAGAGCGCGAGGATCACTATAAGTCTCCTGAACTAAGCATGCATCACTGGTTTCACTATTTGCATTGATTTTTCTCAACTCTGTTCCCCTTTGTTTTGAAACTTAGGTTAAAAGGAAACCGGGTTGATAGTTAGGCGTGCCTTGTTTGGTGGATTAATCAAGTGATAACCTAACTTAAAATCAGGACTGCTAATCAGAGTTGACCTCAAAAATTGACTAAAATTAACATTTGTTTTTGGGAGAGCAAAACCCTCATTATGCTTGTGCTATTGTGATCGTTGAGAGGTGAGGACACATCCCTAGGGAAGTGCCCAAAACCTACTTTTATGCCTTGCGTAATTCTTATATCTTGATTTATCACCAAATTAAAACTGAAAAGATAAACGGTCGGACTTTTATGACCATCATTGTGTTGAGTAGGTGAACTTAGGGTTTGATCTTGTGTTTGTTTGTTTTGTGTGTTATTCAGTGCACTTGCACGCTTTCTTCCTCGATCTGCTTCATTCTTCCATCTCCCTTCAAAGATGTCAGAATATTGGTCATCATATCCAAGTCACCCTTCTTCAACCATATTCCGAGCATCTCCACCCTCTTCTTCCTCCTCATACCCACACCCCATTCACGAAGTCAGAACTCCGACTGACTTCTCCACTTCTTCGTCCTTCTCACCTACCCCACATTTTTACACCCATGACCCACATCCACCATGGATTGACTCACCATATTCTTATCCGCTTACTGCAATTAAGGAACAAATCAAAGAGCAAGCCACTACTGAGATGAATGACTGGCATAATCAGTTGCCCCCACGGACATCATTCTCACCTCAGGTTGGGACCGAACAACAATTGACCTATACACATCCTGACTTAAACTCAGGGTACAACATGGTCGACCAGACAAACCGAATGGAGAGGCCTGCACCGTACGATCTTCCTGACTTGATTGACCTGAGTGATCAAGCCCACTTTGATCAACCTTCATATCACCTATTCAGAGAGTTGACATATACAAGGGATTGGATTCATGATACCGATCTACAAACCCCCAATCTACTGACTCCACCTTATGAGGCTCCGACCAACATCTGCTAGACAGAAGGGATACTCAATCCAACATTTCACGACTGAGTCAAGATGTGTTGAGTATAAGAGCCCGAGTTCCCAGCAGTATCCTCCAACTGAGCAGACTTCTCTCATGATGTATCATGAGAACTTACTGGAGGATGACATTTTTAGACTGATCAAGCATTCAGGTATGAAAGTGGATCATGGATTTTGCGGATTGAATCTTGAAAACCTGGAAGACACCGGATTGACCAAACGTCATGTACAACTGGAGTCCCTTCTACCTCCCTCTTCTACTAACCACTTTCCCTCCTAACTTGAGTCTGTACATTCTCTTATTCCTCCACCTGGCAAAAAGACCAAAAAAATGGAAAAACCAGAAAATACCATAAAAATTGAAAATGGAAAAGACTTACAAAAATTGGATCCAACAGTTAGGGAAGCACTTGACAGAGAGCTAATTTTTGAGCTTCCCTTAATAATGGCCATTGAACACTTTCCCGACCTTAAAATATTTGTGAGAAGAAAATTGATGCCTAAAAGGTCGGGAAATAAGAGGACAAGGACCAAGAAACATGAAGTGTCTATGGCCACCTCTTTGATGATAGGGAGAAAAATCAAGAGTCGTAGAGTGGAGCAGTTGCCGAGATTTGATTGTGAAATCAAAGACACCACCTTCACCCATGCAGGAATCGATGATGACTCATCGATTAATATCCTCCCGACCTCCTTGTTTGGCAAGTTCATCTCGAATATGCCAAGAAGTCAAGAGAGATCATTTAGTTGGCGGATCGGTCCATTAAACGGTCGAGAGGAACCATTTCAGTCATCATTACTTTCCAAGGTGCTCTATTGTAAATAGACTTCATGGTCATTGACATTGAGCACCGAGTAGAGTTCACCCAATCTCCGATCATTCTCGGGAAGCCTTTCTTAGCCTTGGCTAAGGCAACTATAGATTGCGAGACTCGTGATATCGATTTCACTGCATTGGGAGCACTCCGACCTCACCCGATCTTTGAGGACACACGATATTCCAAGGTAACCCATAAAGTTGCAGACAGCCGTGACCTTCTAGAGACCGATGAGTCCCGTCTCTCTACTACACCTGAGATACCGACTGTCTAGACGACCATTGGTTCAGAGACTCCCTACACCTCCATACCGCCTACTGCTTGCATCACCACCACCGTGACAGCTTCTAGAGAGGACTTACAACCAGAAGCTGCCCTTGAGTCAGACACGATCATTTCTGATTTCCTTGATTTTTTAGATGATACGATGCATGAGCCGATAAGTGCCAAACCAACTGAGAACACCATACCATATCAGAGACGTGTGCTGACCCTACAGGAGTATTACAATGCATATGGTGACTCATCTGATGATGAACCTCTTGTCAGCACCTTACTACATCCAAGACCTACACCAAAAGAGACAACTGGGACCAAATTGACCAATCTTGATAAATCAGTTTCTCCATCCTCTAGTTGGTCATCTGGTAAGAAGAAGAAGAGTATTGATTCCTCGAGGTGTTCCCCTGAACTCCTCCAGACGTATCACTCTCCTCTTCCTCTTGATGCTTTAGGTTATAGAAAACTGGCTAAGAAAGTTACCTTCGACATACTAGAGAATGAACTTTATGAGGAGACATCATCAGGTCCAGATGAGGTGATTAATATGAGTGAGCTCAGTTCGACTATTCTGAAGGCATATTTGAGCAAGCAGCCATGTGTCGACCCTCATTGGTCGTTCCCTACCCCTTACTATTATTCTTTTCAGGACGATTCTGACAGCGACACATGTGTATACTACCCACCCCCTCACTCCCGCACGAAGGTCTGTCACAAACCTTCTTGATCCTTGTACATCCTCACTCCTCCTTGTACAGATTTTCCTTCCTTTATTTCACTCCCTCCTCAGTGACTCGCATCACTTGCCCCAATTCCGTATCATTTTCATTTTGTGGCTATACTTAGGATGACTAGATCCTAAGTATAGGGGGTGAGTAACCCTATTTGCTCCGTCTCTTCTTTTTATTTATTTTTTCTTCTTTCTTTTTGTATATTCTTTCCCATTCTCATCGGTCTCCCATGCTTGTGTTCTTTCCAATACTTGGCTGACCAGAGCCTAAGTATGGGGGGAGATGCCCGTTGTGTATTCTCCCAAACTCTTATAGTCTTTTTCACTTCTATTCTTTTCACCCACTTATACTTAGTACGAGCTATGGCTTTTTGTCACCTAGTGCCATGAAAACATAACACATGCTAAGTATGGGGGGTTTGTATATATTACATATATTCTTTACCTATAGCTCGTACTTTGACTTGTTTGTAATTAAAATAAGGGGTTATGATAAATTGTTGTAAATAAGAGGTATAACAAAAAAATCATAAAAATTGCTTTTCAAAAAAAATAAACAAAAGTTTCAAAAAAAACTTTTTCAAAAAAAATCTTTTCTTATTCTTTTACTTTCTTTTTAAAAAAACTATTTTCAAAAAAAAAAAACTTTTTTCAAAAAAAATATTACAAAAACCTAACTAATAAGTCGGTTTAGTCCCTGACATTTTCACATTCACATAAGACTTGTGATGTTCAAGAACACTTGGTTATGAGGTCTTGAGATTTTGAGTTAAATAGCCGTAGTCATTAGGGTCTCTGACTTAATTATTCACATTTCCCTAGTTTGAAAGATTTGTTTGCTATATTGCATGCTTAGTCTCTACCTTAAGAATATGATCAGCATCTCACATACATGACTGCAGTTATGATGAGATGAGTTGAAATTTCACTTGAGTAACTGGGATGAGGGATTTGAGTTTGGACCCGATTTAATGATGCTCGAGGATGGGACAAAATCAATGAAGGCTTCATGAAACCTGAGTGTCAGCACCTTTAGCTAGTATAAGAACATGGTTCTTATACTATCTCTTGACATTTACCTAAGTGCCATGGTGTGATAAAATAAAAAATGTTGATCAGTGTGTGCCAACTCTTGGTAAAACAGTGGAGCTAGCCAAAAATAAAGCAAAGAAATATCAATGTTGAAATAATCTCTCTTTCCACAAGTCAATTATCAAAAGAGCTTCCACCAAAGGTGAGCGCTCCCAACCTTTCAAAGTGTCCACTTGGACCACTGCTACTCGGACCAAGAGACGGGCTGGCACCAAAAAAGGGCTATGCATCGTAAATTCTACAAGTCTGGGTGTAAAAGGTATAATAAATACTCAAAAAAGGCACACCCGGTGTACTCCCATGAAAACAAGTGCAGACGACTCCAACTTCTCTTGACAGACAACAACAAAAAAATGCATTGAGTTAATAAGGCACTCGAGAGGATCCTTGTTCCAATTAGAGGGAGAGAAGAAATGACACAATCTTAAACCCTCCATCAACTGGCCTTCCATCTACACTTTTAAGTCTGATAACTAAAGAGAAGGTGGATTGGATGCAAGAAATGATTTATTCCCTAGTGTTGAGGATTGGGTTCTTAGGAGAGTCTCTTGGACTGGAACCTTGGGTGACGTTGCGACTCTACTCTTGTAACTGCAGTCCACACTTAAGGTCATATCCCTATTATATATGTATACAGAGAGAGTCTGATGATTAGGGATATTGGATACCTTGATTAGGGATATTGGATACCTTTTGACTAGAGCTTGGTTCAGCTTAAAATTTTAGGATCTCTAAAACCGAGAGTTCTTGAACGGATCAAGTCCGGTATTCACATGCATAGTCAGGGGTTATTCCAGCTTATCCATTCTTTATTTTCTCAAGGACTAGCAAAGTTTAAGTATAGGGGGTGATGAATTCGCGATTCATCATCTCAATATTCTGATCTTAGATGAATCCATGAGTAAAATCTCAAATAAAAGTCCATAAAATCAATAAATTAACAAAATGAATCTTGTAAATAAAACACACTAATTATTGTATATTAGATTGTACAAAATAAATTGACAATAAAAAAAGTCGCAAAATTAAAGGAGTTTTTCACCTATAAATAGCATAAAACTACATGTATTTTTAATAATTTTATTTAAAATCCTTTTTGGCTAATTCTTTCTCTATCTTGTTCATAAAAATATATATAAAAATATAAAAATATAAAATAAATTTTACCTTAAATAAAGCTCCTAGATCGCAAAGAAAAAAAGCCGTAAAGTCCAACTTCCCGGCCAAAATCTCGCTCCTTTTGAACTCCAAATTTACCAAACTCACTTATAAAATAAAAGTTAGAAAATGATCTATCCAAGGAAATGGTTTTATTAAAATCGGAGCTCGTTTGCATAATTTGGATTTTGGGACCTAGGTGTACTTTGTATATATTGTACATTTCTTTCTTTCTTTCTTCAATTTTTATTTACACTTCTTAATTACTAAAAAAATCCAATAAAAACTCTTTTATGTTTCATTTTATTTCTAATATTTTATATTTATTTTGTAAATATCTTTTATTGAAAATACAAAAAAATTCAAATTAGAAAAGTAAAAAATCGATGTACATAGTGTTTTTATGGACCTACTTTTGTAAATATTCCAATTTTGTTTTCTTTATGTTATTATCTCATTTAAAGTAGGCTACTTTATTTATTTATTTATAATTTTTCCCCATTCTCTACAATAACTTCTATTCTCCACCAACTTCCATTCCACCCCACATTCTTCATCTAACCTCCCATTCAACTCCACCAAGAATCTAACCTCCCATTCAACACCACCTCCATTCTAACCTCCCTTTCTCTTCTCGTTATAAATATTTTCACATCCACATTTTTCCCATCCGCCATTCTAATAGAAAACGGAGAGAGCTTGGAGTGTTCTATTGGTGACATTGGCGAACCATCTTCCTCAAGCGACGACCTCCTTTAGGCAAGATTTGCGGAGCTCCGCTCCGCGTCACGAGTTCCCCATCGAGCTCGCATTGATTCTCCGATTTATATTTCGCCAATCGGATTGAGGCGACGATAAGAGTCCAACTTAGCTGCTCCGCAAATCCGGCGAACATCATGTAAGTATTTCTCCACATTTCTCTTGTTATTTTTTTATCTAATATTTTATTTCCTTGTTGACTCATCACCATATTATTTCCATCATCACCACCACCATCATAGCATCCCCCAAATTCATCTTCACCATTGTCCACCTTCATTTTTCATTTGCATTTTTTTCCTGTTTAAAAAAACTAAAAAAATAGAAAATTAATACAAAAACAATGCAAAAAAAATCAAGGACGAAGGAAGCAGCCCGCCACCGCCGCCTCCTCCGCCAAGACCGTGCCCCCGCAGCTCTCCGCCGTCGGCGCATCGCCCCCACCGCGCCTACACCTACGCGCTTGCAGCCCTCTTCCTGTGCGCGTCGGCGCCGCTGCCCCATCCTCCCTTCCTCCTCGAGTGGGCAGCCCACTATGCCGCTCTATCACCCGACGTCCGTCCTTTTCGGTCCTCACGCCACGTGGCACTGTTGCTCCTCCTCATGCCCCCCGCCAGCCGTGGTTGCCCCTCCCAGCCCTCCTCCGTGCGGGCAGCGCTGCCCCGCCCTACGATCCCCTCCAAGTGCCCTAGCCACCCGCGTCATAGAGAAGAAGGTTTTTTTTATCTTTTTTTATTTTGTAAAAATTGCATTTTTATTTTGTTATGTTTTTGTAATTACAAAACAATCCCTGTATATATTTGTTTGTATATCTTGTTTGTTCTCTTTATTTGCATGGATAATCTTGTATTTGCATTTAATTTTAACCTTTATAATGCATTATTTCTTTTGATGAAAATATCTTGATGTTGTGGAACTAATTGTCTACAGTTTGATTATTTATTTGTATTTTTGTGAGCAATAATGAATTAATTAATTTTTTTAACTGAAACTCTGCATATTTTACCCATTCTGAGGAATCAAATTCATATCTCACTCATATTTGCTCGAAAAATTCCATAAAAATTAGAAATGATGCCTTGAAAAGTTTTGAATTACTGTCTAAATTTCACCTCAACTGGAGTTTACGCGTGCGTTAAATAAATTGTAGAGTGATTTTGATATTTGATTTTTAATTAAATCCACATGCATCGTTTTCGCAAAATTTCAACTCTCATGAATTGCATGAATAAATACCATTTTGAGATAATTCGCACTCTGGATAAATTGCTATTGTGATTTATTAGGAACTAATTAGTCACAGTCTCTCTGTTTTTATTAAAAAATACATAAAAATTCATATTTTATCAGAAGATTCCAAAAAAAATATAGTAACATCCTTGCATCGTGTTTTCATTCCAGTAACTTTTTCATAATTCTTGCATTTTTTATATGAAAAATTGCTAAAAAAGCCATAAAAAGTGTGCATTTTTCATTATTGCATTTTAATTCCTAAAATTCCAAAAAAATATGTTTTGTACTCTCTTTGGATTAGGATTGTAGGAAATTACAATTAGGGTAAATCTGTTTAATTTCGCATTAAAATTAATTTGGCCTAGTAGTGTGTCTTCTTATTATCTTAATTCATTCGCATTTACATTTACATTTTTTGCATTAGAAAAAATTAAAAAATACCATTTGGAAATCTAGACCTAAGTTTTTGAATTAACCCGACGTTGTTCCTTTGCCTCCCTGTGTTCGACCCCAGACTTACCCGGGATATAAATTAAAGCCGAGACACTCTTCACGGAGATCCTTTCTCGATTATGAATGATTCTCTAAGTACACGTACTACAACGAACACAGACTAAAACACATATTCAACGATCCGTCGGTCTGCTCGTGCATAGGTGGGGGGAGGGACGCTAACGACTAATCTCTCTTATAGACCACCATCTGTGTGTCTGGTGCAGGTGGTGGTGGCAACTGGTACTGGGGGGCTGGCTGAATGTGCTCTGCCTGAATATGGTGAACCTGTCTGTATGAGGCAGATGGTTGTGATGATCATCTCCTCTAACAAAGCATGTGACCTAGATTGTGGCAAAGAAGTTGTCTATGCCTCTTGCAGGCACATGATCTGTGTCTTAAGGTCACTCAAAGTCTAGGCCAGCTCACCAATCCTATTGAGCTTGTCTAGGCCTTGACATTTCTTCTTTTCTATAATATCCATGAAGTCTAGCTTCTGGCTAATGATGCCCATGTCTGTAGCTGATGACTCTGTTAATGCTACTGCTGTAGACTCATCATATGCTCTGTTAATGCCCTTGGCATGTCTTCTTCTCTATAATATCTGGTTGCTCATCATCTCTCCGTTCTTGGGCCATCTCGTTAGACTCTAAAAAGGAAAAAGAGCGGACCTCAGGTATAACCAAGTCAATAATTATCTGCTCTGACTTCTTTGACTGTTGTACCTCAGGTGATGGGTGGGAAAGGTCAAAGAAGGAGGTGGAATACTCAGGTTCTGAGAGCTGTTATGAGCTCTTAGGAACCACCCTAGATGAATGGAAAGGTGTGATGTGAAGTGGTGCCACTAAAGGTAGCCTAAGAGACCACCAGCCCATTATTGTGAAGTGGGGAGTAGTGAAGAATAGATCTAGACTGAAAACAATGATGATAAATCAAACCCCCAATTCACCAACTGAATGCAATGAAGACTGTGAAGGCTCGATTGTAGAACTTTTCTGTTTTACAGTTAGTAAGAATGCATCTACTGAATCAAACTCACAGGTGAAGTCACCTAGGGTAGAACCTGACCAAGTTGACAGTGCACACCCATCTTGGACACGACTACTTTTGCTAAGGGTCGAAGGCAAGTTCTTGCATCTCAACCATACATCAATGAGTAATGTGTAGGATCATAGGGCACAAATCCAGGGATTTGGTCTCTAATCCTTAGATACTACGTTCTCATCCACTCTGTCCGGAGGTAAGTGCCTACAAACAAGGAGGGGGTTACTCTCCCCAAAACAATGAATGTGATCTTTACGTTTATTTTAGGGTTGGTTTTGTTTAGTAGTCATGATGTTATTAGGTTATTACTTTTTTGGTATTTTCTAAATAAAACATTCATCTAACGAATTTTCCAATTTCCTTTTATTCCTATGTCCGGTAAAACAGGGAGATGACAGAAAACAATATGATCTGGGTATAAATGTAAAGATAGAAAATAAACTACGTATATGATGCACAAAGAAACCGCCCTAAACAATAACTTCTATTACGGGAAGAACAAGCTGCTAACTATCTAGAAACAAGACCAAGGTCTGATCTTCAATGACGCTCGATGCCTGCCACAATGGGTCTTGCCAGCGTTGTATGTGACTTCTCTCAATGCATGGTCTCAAATCCAAATAATTAATAATTTATTTATTTGACTAAGTCCAACCGAGTCTACATAAATATATATTCTATTAAGTGCTTGGACCTAATCACTACCTACCTCAATCGAATAAAGCGTAAGTCTAGGGCTTACACAGAGCTTATAAAATAAAATAAAGCCAGGAAACTAAAATCCACGAGAAATAAAATAAAATAAAGGCGGTGAAAATGACGAAGAAAACTCGGAGACTCGGCAAAAAAGACCACGAATAATAGAGTCCAAAGTCTCTGAAAATTATTACAAGTTTATATAAATGAGATAATCTGCGAGAAAATAAAATCTAATCTAAAATAGTCTCCTGCTCCTCCTAAGTTGCTCTCTCCTGTCAGTTAGTATAGAATGTCCAACCTTCTCCTCGCTCGGGTGCGTCGGCTCTCCTAAGATAGCCTCCCTTGCTCCACAAGCCCTCACAACAAAGAGAGACATGAGAATGTGTTAGAATAGTTTTTTTATGAAAAATGTTAGAAAAATAAAGTGGAAAATAAGATAAAGATAAAATCAACTTAGAACGAAACAATCAAGAAAATAAAATCCTAACTACCTGGTTGTGCTCCTCGAAAACGGCACCATTCTAATGATCGACCCGACCGACTAGGGTTAAGTTGATAATTAATGTGTTGTTTTCACCCAAATCAATCGAGGTGAAATCGAGAAAATTATTCAACCACAAACAAATCTAGTAAGTAAAATAGTGGTCTAAGTTACTTTTATTAACCTGGTATAGTGACGAAGGACGAAATCAAGGATCACAATAAACCTAGGTAATCAAATCACAAAGATTTAAAGAATTTTTATTTTTTAGTGTTTTTTAATTTTGCATTTTTTTATAAGGCAAATGAAAATAATGAATGAAAAGGAAACACACACTCTCTTTGTATTTTTTAAATATAACAAAAATATTAAAAAATACCAAACAAAATTATTTTTATGTTGTATAGGTTTTATACTATTTTTTGGTAATTTTTTTTAAAGATTTTTAAAGTTTTATATAATTTCCAAATAAATCTAAAAATAAGAAAAATGGTAACAATGAATTAGTCAGGAGTATTTTTCAAAATAAAAATATCAAATGAGATTCAAACTCCTGGATGTTAAGGAAATATCTATAAACAAAAATTGAAATCACAATTTCTGGATTTTTCTACGATTTTATAAAACTTTTATGGTGTTTTTAGGGTTTTATAAATTTTTAGGTTTTTATAAAAGCAAATGCAGTGAAAATTGAATAAAAATTCAAATATATCAAAATAAATCTACGCTAATTTTTAGAATTTGTAAGGCATTTTTCTATTTTTTATGGATTTTCTAAGGCAAACAAGGGCTTTTTCTAGTATTTTTAAATTGTTAATAATAGAAGATCAAATAAATTCAACACACAAAAATTACAACCTGAAGTAGATACTAGCAGGAGCTAATTCTGATTTTTGTGAATTTTTGGGCTAAATTTACTATTTATTGCAAGCAATAAAAGAGAAAAAATAAAACAGTGAATAAAGAACCTGGTTGCAATTACTTTAAGTCCAGGGACCAAACATTAACACACAATAATTTTGTACGGGCCCCAAGTGCAAAAATACCAGAGAAAACTTGCATAATATGTGACACGGTCTCACATGGGCAAACTTGTACTTTATGAAAAACTTTTTCTATTTCATTAACACACAAAAACACAGGGAGAAATTTGCAAATAACCAGGAAAGCACATGTATAGGCACATAAGCTCGGCTCAAATTGACTTAAATGCAAATAATCAAAGTATGAGGTCCAAACTAAAAATGTTTTTAGCTAAATATTACAATTAGATTAAAATGAAATAAAGAAAACTACAAGGGAGAAAGTGAAATATACCCATGGCAGGCATGTGGCGCAGGCACGTGGAGGCTCTGACGTACGGTACTGATGTTGGTTGCTCAACAGATTTTATAGCTTAGAGAATGTCGAAGACTTGCGTGTCAGATCTACCGAGAATATGATCTAACATTGCAGAAAAAGGCATGGGTCGATGGTCCAGATCAAGACTAGAAGGGGGGCTCATGATCCGACGGTGCTGACATGTGATGGACGAACAATGAAGAAGGTCTTGTCGGGGTTGCTTCAATCAGGAGGATTTCACACTGGGGGACTCGAATCGGCCAGCAAAAAGTCCAGCACGCCGCTAGATGTGATGTGCATATACTAGGTTCCTCCGATGAAGTGAGTGATGGATGGATGTGGAAGATAGAGGTGCTACACTTGGAGGTGCTCTGTCGTGTTAGATGAGGTAGTAATAGAGCTCCACATGCACATCTATACCTACAAAGGGGTGTAGAACTCAAAGATAAAGCTCTGACCAAGGTTATTCGGTAGAGTAATTGAAGGAAGCGCTAGGGGATGGTGTTCGACCTCTGGCGAACATGGAGGAAAGAGGTCTAGACCTAATCCAGCTCCGATGAGCTAGTCTAAGGATAACCAGAGTGCGCGATAAGATGAGGGGTGAAGTGGTGGGAGGATCGATGTGATTAGATGTGAAGAAGGAGCTCCGACCTGGTGGATGGAGCACAGATGGCGTGCAGCGGTGACAGAATGGAAATCGAAAATGAAAAGCGAAATGGAAGAGAATGGGCATACCTAATGCTATGAAGATTGTCGGCGAAGCAAAGCATAGGTGAAGGTGGGGTCGTGGCCTCAACCAGGTGGTGTAAGATCTAGGAGGCTAATCGCAACGATGGAATCCGGCCACGAGCAGGCTGCGAACGACCCAGCTACAATCCTAGCTATAAACAGGAGCTAGAGGACCCTTTCACTATCCTAAGAACTCAAATTGAGAGGAGGCACGAGGAACGAGCGACCTCACAGAGGAGGTGGATGAGAGAACTTATAGGGGTTCCCAATGGAGTAGAAGGATCGAGAGAAGGCGCATAACCATAGGAGGATATGATGTACCTAGGGATCCGCGAGGATCACGTATCCTAGGTGAAGAACCGAGCACGTGAACCGAAGGAGGAAGTGGTCGGACCAAAGTAGGAAAATGACGAGAAATCAAGTCCGGAGAACATTTGCCCGGGTCAGATCTAAGAGAGGGAGGGTTGACCCAGGTCATCAGTCCCCAGGTCTACTAATCGGAAAATTCTATTTTAAAAATAAAAAATAATCAATAAAAATAGTAAAAGGTCTTAAAATAAAAAAAGAAAAATAAAGAAAAGAGTTAAGTATTTAACAAAATATTTTCTGGTGATTTTATTTATTTTAATAATGTATATACAATATTATATATAATCTGTATTAGTATGTATTGATATAATATACCTATATATTATATACGTGTTATTTATTTTATTATTTTTTTACAAAAATACATTATATTTTATATTTTATTTATTTACAAAATAAAGTAAAGATTATAAAAACATTTTTATTGTATTTTTAAAAATTAATTGCAAGTGTTAATAAATTAAGTTTGTGTATAATATATACAATATTATTGGTATTATACAATGAAGAATTGATTTCATTTTTGTTTTATTTTGTATTTTATGAATTTTATTTAAATTTTATTTAATTTTTGGGAGTATACACATATGTTTTAAAATACATAAAATAAATAAATAAATAAATACAAGCATAAATGAAGTTCCAATCTAATTTTTGCCATTATTTTTATAATTTTTATTTTTATTTACAAATTTTATTAAGTAAATTATATTATTTTGAGATTATTTATTTAGAAATAAAAATAGGTGAAGTAAATATACATGACGAGTGGTGGTGTTTATATACAGTGAATAAGGACCTTATCTCTCCCTACTTTATTCCTTGTCGATCCGGCCAATATTTGGCCTTCTCTCGGGGTTCGGGTCAGTCTGCATTTATTGCAATACAACCTTATTTTATTTCCCTTTTTATTTTTCTTTTCTTCTTTATTCTTTTATTTTGATAAAAAAGAATGTTAGTTACACAATATTAACAAATGTATGGACAATGCTAATTTATTATATTTGATATATATATATATATATATATATATTTACAGGTATTTAGCATAAGGAATTTAGCTAAAATAAAAGAATAAAGGATGGGAATCATTAATTCATCATGTTGATACAAGTCTGGTTCATCATAGTATAGTTCTATGCGATTTCCTCATAAATAGCCCAGACATGATCATCATGCTTGGAGAAATAGGATCCTCTACAAGAAGCATTCACTAGCCCATGTAGCTTAGGTGTCAGCCCACAAAAGAGACTCTGAACAACATTGGGCTTGCTGATGTCATGATGTGGACACTTGTTGGTGAGCTCCCTAAAACGATCCCAAGCCTCATGGAACTGCTCGTTTGTGATCATGGTGATGTTGTTGATCATTGATCTAGTTGCATGGTCCGACCGAGTGGATAGTACATGTTCAAGTACCTGAACCTTAACTACTCCCACGTAGTGACAACTCTCCCAAGATGTTTTGGCCAATAGGCTACTCGATCAACCAAGGAGAAAGGAAAAGCCACCATCTTGATATTGTCCTCCTCTGCAAATTTGTCATGGATAGTACTGCAAATCTACTCAAAGTCCTAAAGGTGTAAATAGCGCTCCTCAGTGGCATGCCAATGGAACTTAGGCAAGAGTTGAATGGTCTGGGGGAGAAGCTCAAAATCTCCAAGAATAACAGGAAATCGAATTCACCAATGTGTAGTAGTTGCACCAGGGTTGTACAACTCCTTCATGGTATGTGTAGGTATAAGTGTAATCCCAGATCCTCCATATCATGGAACATCGGCTCCCTGACCCTAAGGTCTCTCTATCATCTCTATCTTCATCAAGAATGTCCTAAGCTCTCTCGCCATCTCTCCTTTATCTCAACTGGACAAGCTCAACTTTAACCTCTATCATCTTCCTCCCCTGCTCCCTAATCTGATTCTGTATGGACTCGAGGGATGCAAGTAAATCGTTGTTGATCGATGCTTGGTCGATCACTACAGAAGTGGTCTGCGGCTGTTGGGGTGCTTTCCCAGCCATAATGTCTGCCTCTGAAAATAAGAAAGAATCTTTACCAGGCTCTGATAGATCTATATGGAAATACTGAAACTGATGTATAGAAGACTGTGATGAAGAAAGAGTATAAGAATGGTTGTCAAGAGGAAAAAGAGTAGATGACAACTCGGATTCGAAGAGAGGATTCTCTCGAATCGACCTAGATGAATGGGGAGGATCGCTGAATAGCAGTGTCGTAAGAGCCAGCCTAAGAGATTTGCTTCCCATCATCGTGATCATAACCGAGGGAAAAGAAGTGTAAGTGAAAGAAGTAGATGAAAAACTGATGAGATCTGGACATCTCACACCAAACAAACACAATACAATACTCCCGATTCACCAACTGAATTCAACTGGAGACCGTAAATGTTCGGTCTTTTATCTTTTCAATTTTATTTTAGTGAATCTACACAAATTTGCTTACTACCAAACACACAAGGTGAGTCACCGCTATCACCCAATGTATGTCCTCAAACCTTCGCAAACACTGGTACCATCTTCCCGAGATGCCGAGTTCAATACCAGACCCAAAGGGAGATAAGAGGCTTAGCACACCAAAATGATTTTCTACGATCGGAGGCAAGTGCTTACATTTGCGACCATACACTGAAAAGTGTTGTACATGTACTTAAGGCACAAGTCCAGGATTTAGGCTCTATCCTTATGGTTGCATCCTCACCCACTTTGTTTGGAGGTAAGTACCTGCCAATAATGAGTGGGTTACTCTCCCCAAAACAATGATAATATGTCTGTTACGTTTTATTTTAGGTCAAGTTTTCTTTAGCAAACTCGATCTTATTTGGTTGTCACTTTTTTGGATCTTTTTAAAATAAAATGATCTAACGATTTTTCCAATTCCTTTATTTCCTAAATGAGAGAAATTAAGGGAGGAAGTCGGAAAAGCCTATGCGACGGAAATCAATGATGCATGCACGAGATAGAAGATGTACCTTGCTCCAGCTGTCCACAAGTAAAATGATCCTCGCATAAAATAAAGACAATAAAATAAACTACCTAAATGATGCAAGAGGAACATCCTAAGCAGTAACTTCTATTAACAGACAAGAACCAAATTAGTTGACTAGTCCAATCCTACACTCTAATCTATAGGAATAGGTATTCTTATATAGGGGATGTGGACCTAATCGGTTACCTTGCTCACACAAGATAATAGAACCAACTTCTAAGGGCTCAAGCACAAATATCAGTGATAAAAAAAATAAAAGTGGTGAAAACAAAAACTCCAATGAGATCCCCCAAGTGCACCGGCACTTGGCGAAAAAGACCCCGTAATCAAAAGGTATATAATGGCCTAGAAAACAAAAAAGGGCAAATACCAAGAATTATTACAAATTATTTACAAAAATAAAATGGAAAATAAAAGTGCTAAAAATCAAAAGGCACTCCAAGGATCCTCTAGGTCTCTCGCTTCTTCTCTCCGACACTCTCATGCTGCTCAATATAGAAATGAGCTGCCTCCACTTCGCTCGGGAGTGCTGGTGCTCTTATGAACTCCGCCCTCGCTCGTAGGGTCCTCTTAAGAAAGAGAGAAACAAGAGATATGTCAGATAACCACTTATGAAAAATAAGAACAAATAAAATAAAGAAGGAAAAAAATAAAAGAATAAAATAAAAAGAAAACGGAATATATACAAAACCAAGTGTATAAGGCAAAGGAAACCTAACTACCCTCGTCGTGCCTCCCCGCCAATGGTGCCATTTTGATGATCAAGGTTTTCACTTGGGTTAAGAGATTATTTAATGAAGAATGCATTTTGAAATGAATGTGTCTCCGTTCACCAAAATGAAACCCGAATCAATCAAATAATTTATTAATCTAAAATAAAGAAAACCAAAATAAAAATAGATTTTTATTATTTATTAATTACCTGGTATAGCTAACAGGGCCGAACAAAAGGAGGCAACAATTATTAAGCAAGGATTATTTAATGTTGTTGCCATGCCTTGATGGATGATCTCATTTTCCATCCATTAATAGCACAAACAACATTAATAAATGAAAAAAAATCAAAGACTTATAGAAGGAAACTTAAAATAAACTACTCTTGGATTTTTATGAATTTTTATCTTTTTAATTTTTTATGGATTTTTATTTATTTTTTAATTTTTTTATGTTTTCTGATTTCCTAAATTTTAACTATTTTTAATTTTGCAAATTTTTATATTTTTAAATTTTCAAACAAAGTGAACAAAGAAAATGTAAAAGAAAGTGAGCAAGCAACCTTTTAGTATTTTTTAAATATAGTAAAAATATCTTGAAAATTCAAATAAAAATATTTTTGTATTTTTGATGATTTTTACTATTTTTTATTTTCAAGTATTTTTAGAATTTTTTAGGATTATTAAAATGATTAAAAACATGAAACAACCAAAAAAGAAAATGAGAACATTGTTTTTGGATTTTTTAAAATACAAAATAAACTCAAAGTTTTAGGAAATTAACAAAAAGAGAATTTATTAAGCTTTAAACATAAACTGAAAATGTATTTTTAGAATTTTTCTATGATTTTATATGATTTTTTAATATTTTAATAAAATGCTATTTTTGTTTTTCATAAAAGATTTTCAAATAAAATTTATACAGTAATAAAAACAACTAAAAACATACAAATGAATTTTTTTAGAATTTTTATAGCATTTTTCGAGTTAAAGCAAATATGATAATTTTGGTGATTTTTGAATTATTAAAAATAGCAAATGGAAATATTTTTAAAACATAATTTACTGCAAATAAAACAACTAATCCAGAGGCTACCCTAATTGTTATGATTTTTTAAGCACTAATAATAACAATTCCATGAAAAATAAGCAACAACATCAATTCCGCAATTCCAATGACTAAAATGTAATTTCTATAAAAATTCTGATCAAATAATAACAGAGAAATAATCCCAAGGCAATGATGCAATAGTCACAGTATATTCACATGCAGATCACATGCAAGAAGCAACTCATGAGTTTTATGCAAATATGATAAGTCAGAGGGGGATAAAAACAAATTACCAAAAAAATATCACGTGTCTGAGGTGCACTTCTATCTATATTACTAAAGCTGGGTTTTTCCCATATTGTGTGACACGTGGTTAGCCCTTAGCTTCCTCACTCCTCCCTTGCCTCGCGCCACTTCATCCCTTCGTTCAAATCCCCACCAGCTTCCCCAGATGTCCCCTGTTTCCCATTTCCAGCAATGCCATGCTCATCTTATCAGCAACACCATGCTCATCTTATCAAAACGGGCAAGCTCCTTTCCCTCCCCCTCCACCAACGTGTCCCCTCTTCGGCCCTCTCCCCTCCCCTTCCTTCTTCTACTCTCGCCGCATCCTCTGCCTCGCCTTCCCTTTCTAACCCAATTTCTTCTTTTGCAACACCTGTCTCAACTCACTCACCAAGTCCACCCGCCCCCTTGATTCACTCCTCCTCTTTCACCTCTTCCACTGGGGCGTCAAACCTGAGTCTTCCACCTTCTCCTTCTCCATCAAAGCATGCTCTGAGTCCCACGATCTCGGTATCATGAGAGTCCTCCATGGATACGTCAAGAAGCTCGGGATCGACTCAGATGTGTTTCTCTACAGCACAATCATACATCTATGCTTCATGTGGGGAGATCGAGCATGCAAGGCTAATGTTCGATAAAATGCTGAAGAGACATTGTTTGCTGGAATACCATAATTACTCATTTGAGCAAGACCAGAGAGGTAGGAATTACCCAGGAGGTGTTCGAAGTTTGAATGACTGCCTAAGAGGAGCGTGAGGTCATAGACTTTAGTAATTGCTGGATACATTCTGCTCGAGAATTTAAGTGGCCAAGGGAGATGTTCCGTAAGATGGAGTACATTAGGATGAATTACAACGAGGTGACCATTATTGCAATTCTAGCATTATGTGTGGATTTGGGCACGCTTGGTCATTGGAGGAGGTTGTACAAGTACTCGGAGAAATGTGGGCTCAATACGGATGTCCATATTTGCAATACTTTGATCCATATGTATATTAAGTGCAGGTGCTTATATTTGACTAAGGGTGTTTTTGATAATATGGTTGGTCGCATGGTTATTTCATGGTTGGCAATGATTGCATGGTTGGCAATACATGATCGGGCGTACAGGAGCTCTTTGGACATATCATGTAATTTGGCATGCGCCCGAACTAGGTCTACATACCAGTAGCCATATGGGATTACTCGATGATGGGTGCCAGCTGTTTGCAAACATGGCAAGAGACTACGGTATTATTCCAGAGATTGAGCATTACAGTACAATGGTCGATCTTCTCAGTCGTGCTAAACTTCTCTACAACAATGCACTAGAAATCATTAAGAACATGTCGACTGCGCCCAATAGTGTAGTGTGGGGAGCTCTACTTGGTGGCATTAAAGGGCACAAAAATGCCTAGATTGGTGAAGAAGCAATTAAACACCTTTAGCGATTAGACCCGCTCAATTATGGGTGTTGTGCTTTCAAACATCTATGTGGAGGCCATGCAGTGGAAGGATGTAGCATGAGTCCGGCGGATGATAAAAGACCATGGGGTGTGGAAGATTGTTGGATGGAGCACTATATCAGTAGACAGATGGGACTGTCCATGGGTCTGTGGACAAGTGATTTGGTCTCCCACGTGTGGCTGAGATTCAGATAAACGAGAGGAGCTATTGGAAAAGATGAAGCTCTGGAGCTACATCCCAGACACTTTCGCAACGGTGCTCGACAAGGAGGATAAGTAGAAGGAGAATACGTACTCTATAGGCACATACAATGAGAAGTTGGCGGTTACATTTAGATTGGTAAGCACTCCCACATGATCTTTGATCAGAAGTATCTTCACGTCTGTAGTGATTGTCATGCGGTGCTCAAATTGATCCCGGGTATCTTGAGGAGGCATATGGTAGTTCTTGATTGAAATCGATTCCATTGCTTCAGGAATGGTTCTTGCTCATGCAAGGATTGTTGGTTGTGATGCAACCGTCCTTCTTTTCCTAGAATTAAAGAACCAAAAATCAGGGACAAATAAAAAATGAAGTTTTAAGCAACAAGATTTTGTTAAATCTATAAATGGTTTCTTCCATCGTAATTCTCTACACTTCATGGATGCACAAGCGAATACATAAACCATTGTGAAGATCCTTGAAAGAACGAAAGATAAGTTTTTAATATGTATATGTATTTACATCATTGATTATATTAGATTTAGTTGGTTTTTCTAATACTTCTATCAAATGGCCATAAAAATTACAAATATTTAATTTGCATTTTAATGCTTAGCTTTGTGAATTGTGATTTATAGTCATTTTTAAACAAAATTTTAACAAGATATGCCCTATGTTGCGTTGTCTTCCTTAAATAGATTTCCTTTATCTTTTTAAGTAACCTAAAAATTAAGTCTTTTTGTGTGGTTACAATTCGTTTTTAAGTTTGGCATACATTTCATGGTATACTATATATCGTTTTTAAAATTAAGTTACTATATATCTCTTTTTTGAAATCCTTATTCTACATTTATACAATCCGTTTAAACCTTTTCATACATGATTATACAATTATTTAATTTGGCATATTTCATATTTTAATTTAAATTACAACATATTATTCTTTTTTTAAGTTCGCATTATCCATGGGATGTGATGAATCGTTACCATCCACCATCTTGCCGTCAGCATAGGAAGCTCAATCTCGAGCGTAAATAACATGACGACCTCCCATGGAAATGCCACTAGAAAAAACAAGCCTAGATTCTTATATAAGATAGGGAGTAGAGGTCAGTAGCTCAATTGAAAGCTATGAAACAAGTTCGTGGTAGTTTAAAATTGGAATTGACACAATATCAAGAAGTAGCAGCCTTCGCTCAATTTGGTTTAGACCTTGATGCTACTACTCAAGATTTACTAAATAAAGGTGCAAGGCTAACATAAGTTTCATACAAGCTGGAGACGTATCGTCATATATCTCAACCAATATGATTCCAATTAAATTGACTCTTCCAAGAACAAATATCACATAAATCATGTTAAACCAAGACCGGTCAATTTTCGAACTCCACAAATTCGAACTTTTCTCAAAATCATTTCTGGTGTGAAATTCCATTCTGTGAATACTAGAGATGTCTCGACCGAAAAATGTCCCATTTTAGCCTCTCGATGCACCCTTCGATTGCTGCAAGTCCCGACCAAAAAAGAAATACATGCTCTGATGGACCCCCAACGTGCTCAAAGCCCACTTAGTTGTGGGGGGGACAACAGACACTCACACGTTTAATTCCCACTACGCTTTCAATTCTCATGGACTATTCTACTACTAGGGGAACTAGATCTTAAAGAAGTAACAATATTGTGAGAAAATATGTATTTTTAGCCAAATTATTACTCACTTTCCATTACTGCTTGAATGTTCTTCTTCGAATCTTCTACTCATTTACCTTGGAAATTAAGACGCAACAAAGCGTGGGTATCAATCATCATTATTTTAGCCCGACTGTATTCATAAATGTGATATAAATGCATATTTTCACATTGTACTAATTCAATTTTTGTAATAGTATTTCAAAATTTTAACAAAAAATGGATATAATTGAATTAATTCATTCACTCAACGAAAATCGGACTTATCATTTGAAAGACTATTTTAACAAAATATCATTCATATGGGAATAGAAAGAGTTCTATCTTGCTTAAAGATAATGTATTGGCTTAATTGAACTCTATAAAAAACTCTCACATCTTAGGTCTAATATATTATTAAATAAAATTATTGATCAAATACAATATCTTTAAATAATAAAAACTTTATCCCGCACCAAAACACGGGTAAATTGGCTAGTGACTCATTAAATGGCGGTTCGACAGGATCTGGCGATGACACGTAGTTGACTAAGGACTGTGCGATCAGATCTGATCGTGTGGTCTATATGATATTTTGCTACCTGTTGTGTTCTTCCCCAATTGGAGATACTCCAATTGGTCGCTCTACAGTGGATTCAGCGATCGACGTAGAAGCTCCAGCCAAGGCGGCGTATTCAATCGAAGGAAGGCGATGGGGCGTTCCTCACACAATCAGCTCCAGGTGCTTCATCTCACTTCAGGTTCTTCACATGCGGCGAAGCAATCATATAAGATGGATCTTATCAGACCCGATCAGTGCACTCTATGTGATGTTGTAGTTCCGATCCTAGAGATTGACAAATTAGATGTCATGGTCAATCAAAGCTCCAGATGTTTGTGGCTTGTATGCTCTACACGAAGGTGTTCACGATCGTTCTGCTAAGAACTTATCTAGATCTCGATGATGCTCCAGAAAGATCCTTGATGTAGGTTACGAAGGTGCTCCAAGTACTCATCGATGGAGTTGTACTTTTTGTCATTCCTGCAACGTTATTCATCCGGCTTAAGTCAAAATGCTTGGTCCATTGTCAGTGAATGTTACGAGGTGAAGGAATGAAGGAGCGTCTGAGAGTTGGATGATACTGCTCCAAACTATGGCCACTGTGTGTGGCGGGAGGTCATCAGGGTGGATAATGTAACGTGAATAACACAGAGTAGATTAGATGAGATGGATTCACGATGATCGAGGAAGAAGAAGGAAAAGGTGGATTTACCTATAGAGAATGATGTTGGATGATATATATGTGGATGGAGCTCGAGTAGAGCTCTCGGTGATTACCACGATAGGCAACAGTCCTGGAGGTTGAACGCACAGCATCTGACGACAGAGTCACAGGTCGGTATCTGATGGCACCCCCTCTCTCTCGTTCTCACCCTCAACCTACAACCAAGGAGAGGCTCTGTCATAACCTCCAGCATGATCAGCGGGGAGTAGAGGAATAAAAATGGCGGATAGATCAAAAATCAAGATTTTGGAGGCTTTATATGCATGAGAAAAAATCAAAATTCAAATGACAAAAAAGCCGTGCAAAATGATGCGAATTCGGGTAAGAATTAATCAGGTGAAGATCAAGGTTGTATTGACTTTAGATGGATGGAGAAATCATGTCAAGAAGTGGTCGAGTTTGGTCCAGAAAAGGGAGAAAAAGACGGATTGGGAAGGGTAGTCGAGTTAAGTCTTGTAGAGGCAGTTGATAGAAAGTCAACATTCCAGACCAGGCCAATATCAATTTAGATTTATAAATAAATTATAATACAATAAAAAACACTTTTAAATTTAAAAATATAAAAATAAATAATGTTAATAAATTAATAAGGTATTTTTTATGATTTTTAATAAACAAATTACTTAAATTAATATGGTAAAATAAGTAAAAACCTTCATTAATAGATATATAATACTTATATATACAACAAATGAAATTTAAATGAATTACTTTTACAAATAATTATTTAATGATTTATTTATAGAATAAATTAAGGATTTTAAATATATTTTTATTTAATTTTTACAAGTTAATTTAACGGTTAAATGAATAGAAGTATATACAATATAGATACATTATATCTTTGTAATAAATACATTATTTTATTTTTGATGAATTTTGATTTTGTTATTTTTATTTTCAATTTATATAAATCAAATAAATATATATACAAAATATTTAAAAGTACAATATATGCAAAAAAATTGAAAATAAATAATGACAAAAGTATATACAATATATACAAATATACAAATACCAATTAGATCCCAAAACCTACTTTTTGCATATTAACTCTGATTTTAGTGAATACTCTTATTTTGATAGATATTTTTACAAAATGAACATTAAAAGTGAGTACACCCAAATCGAAGTTCATACGGCTGAGTTATGAGGTTCAGAAGTTTGGCTTTTAAATTTTGAGATTTACTGGTATTTATTCACAATTATTTTAAATTATATTTTTTGTATTTTTTAGTGATTTTTATGAACATTTCTGAAAAAGAATTAAGTTATTTAGAGTTACAAATAAATAGATAGAAAATAAATAAGTTTTTATACATAACGTACATATATACAAAGGGGTCCAATGCCAAAACTCACACGATTCATTCCACAATTTTTTCGGTATTTTTAATAAATAGTATTTGGCACAAAGCAAAGTTTAAAAGCGAGTTTGTTCAATTTGGAGTTTTCTATTAATAGTTACGAACTTAGAAAGTTGTACTTTTAAGCTTTTTAGGTTCGTTGTAAGTATTTATCTATTTATTAATTAATTTTTCTATTATTTTTATAAATTAATATGCAATATTATACACAACTTTCAAGAAGGAGACATTTTTATTTAAAGTTTCGTTATTGATAAATAAAATAGGTGAAAATATGTGTAAGGTGAAAATGATGAATATGTGCAAGTGAGAATTGGTTTTCTTGATTTTTATAAGTTATGGACTGATGAATCTGTTATTCATCACTCTAAATGTTAAAAATAGAGCTTTGTTCCCGAGTAATTAGATGCATTTCATCATTTATATTGCATAATTATCTTTTATGCATGTGTTCATAATATCTGCATTTTGGCATGCATATTTGCATTAAATAAGATGCAACAGATCACTTGTAAAAATCACATGTAAATACTATTTTTGTATATATTTTATACTAACTCCAAATCTAATAACATTAACTCTATAGTGTACATATTAATAACATTTATTAAAGAAAAATAACAAGAAAATACTAACATGTAAAATTGACTAATAAAACCTGAGCCCTAGTTTGAGAATGACGACCTTAAAATGCACATATCTCTCTCATACAGTTTCCGATTTAGGTCTACTCACTTTTAAAGTAATATGCATTCAATGATCTTCAAAAGAAAACTAATTTCATAAAAATCAGAGATCGTATATGAAACTTGGGTTTTGGGCCGCTATTGTATATTGTACTTATTGGCATTTTTAAAATTGGGAAAATTCAGTTCCAAACTCTAGACGGAGACAAGGAACTTAAGATAAAGCAGATAAGGTGGTAAAGGCCAGATTCTGAATCAAGCACCAAGTACAGTTCGTCAGAAGCAGATTGTGTTCATGTAAACACCGTTGGGCCATGGATACAGAACCCAGCTAGCAACAATGAGTCCCTCTCTGATGGAGAGAATCTTGTACATGAGACAATTTGCAAGATCCTTAGTAACCAATACACCGCAGATCATACAGAAAATGCATCCCCTATATCTTCGATGATACAGAGGCCCAGCTAGGGCGGTCAGTCCTTCCCTCTTTAGGACAATCATAAGGTGAGGATGATGAGTAGGACGTGGCTTTCGTTGATTGTTTGGATACTTTTGACGATCTGACTCCAGAGCTGAATGAGTTGGTGGCAGTTACTTCAGAGACAGATCCAATCACTACTAGCAGAAAGCCAGAATTTATTGAGCCAGATTTCCTCGATGACCACACCTTACCTGAGCTAAAACCATTATGCACAACCATTAAGTTTGCATTCCTTGCGGGATAAGAGAGGAAATTTCCGGTCATCATCAGTTCGCGATTGACCGAGGAGCATGAATCTCGATTGCTAGAGATCCTGTAGAAAAACCACAAGCAATAGGCTGGAGCATCTCCGATCTCCACAAGGTAAATCCCACTCTGTGTTCACACTATATCTACCTTGAGAATGAAACTAAACCCTCTCGTGAATTCAAACGCAGGTTGAATCCAAATTTACAAGAGGTCGTGAAGAAGGAGATTGAGAAATGGTGTGACGCAGATTTTATTTACCCCATCTCCGATTCCATGTAGGTGGCACATATCCATGTTGTCCCGAAAAAGTTGGGAATTCAGATAACCACCAATGAGTATGGAGAGGAGATCATGACACGAGTACCCACGTCGTGGCATGTCTATGTGGATTACAGATGCTTGATTGTCGCGACGAAGAAGGATCATTTTCCCCTACCATTTATTGATCAGATCTTAAAAAGATTAGCGGGAAAGGAATTCTTCTGCTTCTTAGATGGGTTCTCGGGATACAACCAAGTAGCCATCGCTCCCGAGGACCAAAAGAAAACCACATTCACATGCCCCTTTGGTACCTAAGCTTTCAGGTGCATGCCCTTTAGATTATGCATCGATTCTGGTACATTTCAAAGGTGCATGATTGCACTATTTATCGATATGGTCGGTGAATTCCTGGAAATCTTCATGGATGACTTCTCTGTCTACGGTGATTCCTTCGATTCCTGTCTTAGTTTTCTGGATTGAGTCCTCAAAAGATGTTGTGAGGTTAATCTGGTGCTCTCCTGGGAGAAGAGTCACTTCATGGTGATGGAGGGCATTGTGTTGGGGGATGTCATCTCCAAGAGAGTAATGGAGGTTTACCCTGTCAAGGTGGATGTGATCTGACGAGTCCAGCCACCAACCAATGTAAAACGGTTGCGATCATTCCTCGGGAATGTTGGATTTTATAGGAGAATTATCAAAGATTTTTCAAAGATCGCTCGACCGCTAACTGAGCTTTTAGGAAAATACATGGAGTTTATTGTCGATCATAAATGTCTTGAGGCCTTTAAGCTACTTCAAGGGATGATCATGGATGCCCCGATCCTACAAGCCCCAGATTGGTCTCTTCCATTTTATATCATGACGGATGCCTCAGATTTTGCTGTTGGAGCTGTGTTAGGATAGAGGAGGGATGGTGTCCCATTTTCTATATACTACGCAAGCAAAGTTCTTGATCTCGCTCAGCGTAACTCTAAAGTTACCGAAAAAGAGATGCTTGCAGTAGTATTCGCCTTCGATAAGTTCAGATCCCATCCCATCGTATCTAAGGTGATTGTGTTCACAGATCATACATCACTATGGTACCTAATGGAAAAGAAGGACGCGAAGGGCCGTCTTCTCAGGTGTATTTTACTCATCCAGGAGTTTGACTTAGATATTAGAGATAAACCTGGAAAGAAGAATGTAGTAGCTGATCACCTCTCCCGTCTCGAAATTCTTGATACTATTGATGATACACCTATTCGAGACTCCTTTCCATATGAGTCAGTTTTTGTTATCGACTCACTCCCATGGTACGCCAATATAGTGAACTATCTTGTCTCCAAGAAAGTTCCAGATGATTGGCCTAAGAGCAGCATAGATCGACTCAAGTCGGATGCGGCACATTACCATTGGGAGGATCCGATCCTTTTCTTTGAAGGATCGGATTGTGTCTGGAGGAGGTGTATTCCTCAGGAGGAATATCAGAGTGTCCTTACTTTCTTCCATAGTTTGGAGATTTGAGGACACCACTCTGGGAAGAGGACCGCATAGAAGGTTTTACAATGTGGCTTATACTAGCCGACTCTGTTTCGTGATGCTCTCACCTTTACGAAGTCGTGCCCAATATGCCATCGAATGGGAGGAACTGTTGGTTCCAAGGATGAGATGCCAATGCAGGTTAGCCATGGTTTTGAATATATCCTTCTTGCGGTGGATTATTTGTCAAGGTGGTAGAGGCTATCCTGACCCGAGCCGCCGACATCAAGACTGTTTGTAAATTTATCATAGATCATATCATCTCTAGGTTCAGGATCCCCAAAGTGTTAATATCCGATGGGGGTAGCGATTTTGTGAACAGAGATGTGAAGAATCTCGTAAAGGATTACGGCATCGAACACCATGTCGCTAGTACTTACCACCCACAGGCCAATGGCATGGCAGAGGTGTCGAATAGGGAGGTTAAGACCATATTACAGAAGATTGTACGCCTAGACAAGAAGGACTGGTCTCTGATTTTGGATCAGGTCTTTTGGGCTTATAGGACCGCTTACAAGACACCATTAGGAATCTCCCCATTCAGAATTGTGTTTGGGAAGCCGTGCCATTTGCCTGCAGAATTAGTGCATAAATACGAATGGGAAATCAAGAAGGTCAATTGGAACACACACCTAGGGCAGAAACAGAGAGAACTGGATCTAAATGAACTTGTGGAGATCAGAAATCGAGCATATGATAACAGTTTGGTGTACGAGGACAAAGTAAAGCATTGGCACTATAGATTTATCAGACGAAAGACCTTTGTTCCTAGACAGAAGGTATGGTTGTTCAGATCTCATCAGTTCTCACATCCACTTCTGTCTTAGACTTAGGCTGACCAGAGCCTAAGTATAGGGGGGACATATGCCCATCATGTATATACTCATCTATTTGCCCTCTTGACCTCGCCCGCCCCGTTTTTGTTCTTCTTCTACACTTAGGCTGCCAGAGCTTAAGTATAGGGGGGGACAACTTCTATACATTTTTGTTATTTTCGCTCTCCTAAGCTTAGCATGAGCTATGTCTTTTTCCTCGCTTTCCATGCTCTGAGGACATAGCACACGCTAAGTATAGATGGCGTGTATATATACTTTACCCATAGCCCATATATTTTCATGTATTTTTGTACATATCACGAGGTCGGTAAAAATTAAAAAAAAAAGTAAACTACATGTATACTTGTATAATATTTGTATATTTTTTTATAAATTTCTTGTAAAAAATATTGTATACCAAAAAAACAAAACAAAAAATATAGTCTTCTTATTTACTCTTGCATATCATCCTTCATTAAAAAAAAATGTCTTGCACTTCACCCATTTCTATATTGCATGTCATGTGCATCTCATCAGCATATCTAGCATATGCTAAGTGAAAAGTTAGTGGGTTCTGAACCAAGTTATGAATAGATGTTGAGATTGGATTTGATTTGACCTTAATCTACCTAATTTCAGAGGAACCTTATAGGAACTGGAGTTAAGATTTTTCATGTCAAGTGACTTAATTCTTTGAGTCCGCAAGTCTATGTTCACATGTCATCTTGATTGGTCTAAGTAGAATATTTTGTACACACGTACGATTCTTTTAGATAGTGACCTAACTTGGACAAGCACCGTACACGTAGATCTTCATTGTTGAGGTGGTGAGGAGGCAGAATCCTTTAGCTTGGAGTAGCACATAGGTGGACACATTCGTCCTCCTCTAGAGAGGATAGTGCATCTCAACCTAGTCTGGTGGTGTTGACATATAAGGACGGGATGTAGTGGGTTGCAATAAAGCTTCAAAAGAGTAATAGTCTACTGGCTCAAGGAGAAAAACTCTTTATGTACATGCTGCACCTTGCATATTTGTAAAAAAAAAAGATAAGAAGAAGAAAAAGAAAAGAGCGTCAAAGTTGGCAGCTGGATGACTTGACTACATTGTTCAAGCATCTTAGGATAGGTAGTTACACTGGCTACCATCCATTCCTCTCTCCACCCCCTCTTCTTGAGCCGGTTGCACTTGAACTTAGAAGGGAATACCCCACTCCTTGAGGAAAGAGTTACTGGACCGAAGAATTAGAGTTACCTTGTTAGAGGAGGCTGGCTCTTTGCCATTTCTGATGTGGAGAGCTATATTTCACTTACACAGTACAAGTAAAATTCATAGTCATCAGAAATTTGCGTATGAGGATTTGTTTTGACCTGACTGTTGAGGCATCTTGAATAGAAGACTTGTGGAACTCAAAGGCTGTTAGGTCTTAAATTCAAATCCCAATAAGGTTCCGCCACACAATTAATCAAAAGTTCGAGTCGAGCTCTATTTTCACCTTTTGTTCATGATCTTGGTATGGAACCCAAAATCATTTCACTTTTGCATTTCATTTTAGTTGCTCGGGGACGAGCAAGATTTGAGTATAGGGGTTGATGAATATGTGATTCATCACTCTAAATATTGAAAATAGACCTTTGTTCCCGAGTAATTAGATGCATTTCATCACTTATATTGCATAATTATCATTCATGCATGTGTTCATAATATTTGCATTTTGGCATGCATATTTGCATTAAATAAGAAGTCCAAATTCACTTGTAAAAATCACCTATAAATACCATATCTGTATATATTTTATACTAACTCCAAATCTAATAAAATTAACTCTATAGTATACATATTACTAACACTAATTAAAGAAAAATATCAAAAAAATACTAACTTGTAAAATTGACCAATAAGACCCGAGCCCTAGTTTGAGAATGAGGACCTTAAAACGCACATATCATATAGTGTCCGATTTAAGTATACTCGCTTTTAAAGTAATATACATTCAAAGACCTTCAAAACAAACTATTTTCATAAAAATCGGAGATCGTATGTGAAACTTGGGTTTTAGGCCCCTATTGTATATTGTACTTATTGACATTTTTACCCTTATATTTTCACCCTCTGTTTGACCTCATCTCCTTTTTTGGTCAACATAAAACATATAGAGCTCTTCGAGATCTACAACTTTTATATTTTGAGTTTTTCCAAATTCGGCCATCTCTTCTCTCTTTTTCTTTATTTTCTCCTAAATAACCTGATTGGGCCACGCGGCTCTTTCTGGTTTAGCCATGTGGCCCGTATCATTGCGCTCCACGCACCCATCATCAGATGTCGTTGGATTGCTTTCTGGAGCACTCCATCCGTGCCGCTCATTCCTGCCCCTTTCCTTACCATTCGATCAACCACCTTCTTCATCACAACCATTCACTTCCTCCTTACTCTCATGCTGCCATGCATCTTCACTTACGCCACACGATTCCCTCCAGTTGCTGCATCTCCACCGTACACTACCGCTTTACCCTCAGCCCTTCGACCAAGTCCTGACCACATCCAGTCCGTCCTTTAGTGCCTTCACCACAGATCGCCATGGGTCACATTCTCCACCGCCCAATCATTTCCAGTTGCTTCCATCTCTATTGCTCATTCCCGCTTTGATTACCACCGTTCGATCTGATCCCGTATCTCATCATCACCGTTCGCCAGTACCCTCCTATCTTCGAGATACGTGGCTCCATCTTTCCCTCGATCTCGCCTCCCAGATCCAATCTACACCTCTCGTTAGCGCCCCTCTTGTAGCCGTTGGATCGCGAGATCCAACGGCCACGGAACCATGTCATACCTCCATTCGTTCCTTCTCCCCCACGAACTCCACCTCGTGTACCCGCCTCCCCCTCTCTATTCTCCTGACTATATCAGCCATGATCTCCACTCGATAACCGCTCCACAGCCAAGCCCAATCATCCGCTATCCTCGCAGGTCATCTCTCGCCCCATGATGTCCTCCCCCTTGCTCCATAATTATCCACTCAACCCACGTCTTCCATCACCAGACCCCCAAACTTCCATCTATAAATACACTGTCGTCGCTTGCCTTGACCTCCATACGCCATTTTCAAGCTTAGGAGAGGAGAGCTTCCAAGGAAGACTCTGGTGACAATTGAGCTCTTCAGGTTGAGCGACGACCCTACTCCTCCTAGGCGAGATCCGGTGGCCCTCCATCCACTGCCGCAGCCACAAATCGCAACTGCCAGAGCTCCGGCAAGTCGACCGTTGGGCGAAAATCAAGGACTTCCCAGGTCCTTTCACAAGCATACGGTCATCTTCTCCAAGTAAAATCTCCTTTCTCCTATTGTTCGTCTTCGACCTTCGTTCTCTATTCCTTCCTCTTTCCACTGCTTTCATTCTCTTCTCCTTTTACTTTGAGTCCCCATCATCGCCTTATCGATCGCACCACTATATCCCATCTGCAACCAAGTCACCCCCACACCTCTATCTCTCCACCTCCTCTCCACGGCCGACTGGGAAGGAGAACCACATCACCTTCTCCACTGCCTAGAGCAACACCACAATCTTCTTCATGTGTGTGCCCCGCTGACTAAGCGAGCTCCTCCAGTGACACCTCTTCCCTCAGCCTGCTGGTGCTCCGTCATCATGTTGCGCCTCCATATCTTCACCATCGTGTGTAGCACTGTGTAGCACGAGGAAGCAACAACACACCATCGAGCGGTCGACGCCTCTGCTCCTTCGCTTCAGGTCGACTACAACCTTCGACCTTCTGTGCTTTTGTCCGCTTCATCGACCGCTTCGTGCACCTCCAGCTTCATCATCGACACTGCCACCACCGTGCGACCATCTTTCGCAGCTGCACGCTCCTCTGTCTTCAACCTCTTCCGCCCTGATGACCCTTGGTCGTGTGTCTGCCGTCTGAGCGATGCCATATCCGACCTCCTCTACACACCATTGCTAGCGGCCTGGAAGTGCAGGAACCGCTCGATCCTCATTGAGCAGTCTAGAATCCATCATAGTCGAGCCTCACCCTCCTGCCTTGGCTTCAGATCGACCGAAGCACCGACGTCTGCTACGTGGAGGTCCGTCACAAAGCAGCTGTCGAACCATCCCAGCACGTGACCTATGTGTGCGAAGGTGGAAATTTTGCGCCCGAGCCCCGTAAAATCAACTTTTTACGCCCAAGACCCCGGCTTCAGGGAGCACGTGAGGAGTATGTGAAGCCCTGGGTCAATTACATCCAAGACCTCATCGATTTAGGTAATTGCAATTTGGTCCTGTCAGTATATTTCTGTTTAATCAATTTTATTTTCTATATTGCATTCATACCCTTGTGTTTGCATGTTTATTTAGATATCCATTTAACAACATTTTGTCATTCCAAAAATTTCATATTGTAGAATATCTTAGGCTTCATCATTGTGACTACATTATATATTTTTGTGAGCTTCAAATTATTTATTATAATTCTTTTAGTGCAAAATAGCATATTTTGCCCACTGTTTGCCTTTAATTGATTTTTAAATTGATTGATGCTCCAAAAATTGCGAAAAAATCACACTAGGTAGAGTTTAAATATTTCTACATTATGATTAAAAATCACATCATTTGCACGCATATCTAGGTTGCAATTAATTAATTGGTGATTTTTGAAATTCATTTTTAATTAATTCATGACTTAGTATTTTTAGAAAGTAAAAATTGTTCTGGATGTCTCTCACATAGACCTATCTACAATAAATTAGTTTCTTCAAAATATTGATGTTTTGCTTTTATTAAAATTAATTTTGCAAAAATCACCCTGCATTCATTTTTAATTCGTAGTTAATTCATAAAGATATGAAAAATTCCAAAAAATAGGGTAGCTTAATTTCTTCATAATCAGCATTTTGGCCAAGTTTGAGAATTTTTGGACTTTGATCAAATTCACATTTAACCCTCTAATTGGTCTGGATTGCATTGCATTTTCCAAATTACATAAAAAAATTCTCCTGCAAAACCTAGCATCTGAATCGAATTTGAATTAATCTAAGGAGAAAGTTGCCTTCCTGAGTTAGACCTTAGGCTTACCCAAGTAAAATAACAAAAATTTTGCCGCTTGTGTTTAATTGACATATTAATCAAAGCGATTTTGATAAGTCCGATTTTCCCGACTACAATGACATCATTAAATTTAGTCGTTAATCCGATTGAATTAAGAAGGGTAATTTAGGGTTTCTTCATGGACCCAATCTCCCCATACTTTATTCCTGATCGATCAGGTTTAGTCTTAACGTTCTCTCGAGGTTCTGGTCAGTTTGCATTTATTCCATAAATACATCCTTCTTTATTTCTTTTCTTTTTCTTTTCTTCTTCATTCTTTTATTTTTGTTAAAAAGAATGTTAAATATGAATGTTAACAAATAGAAGATGGATGATAAATAATGATAATTAATGAATATATAAAGGTGTTTTACCAAGGATTTTAGCTAAAATAAAAGAATAGAGATGTTGAATCATGGATTCATCATCCAAACAGGCGTGCCATGGAGTCGGTACTCTGGCCAAAAATATAGTGATCCTAGATTTCTTCGACACTACATGCAGGGAACTCACCCATTTGGAGTCTCGATGGGACCATTTTGTAATTTCTTTCATGACAACCTCTTGCAGGTTGGGGTTCAATCTGCACTGGAATTCCTAGAAGGGTTCTCTGCCTTCTTCGAGGTAAATGTAATGCTAGTAGAGTAAAGGATTTATCCCATGGAGATCCAATATATTCCAGCCTATTTCCTTGTAGTTTCTTTCAAGAACCTCAAGCAGACGAGATTCCCGCTCTTCAGTCAGATGGGAATTTATGATGACCAGATGCATATCAGGTTCACACGCAAAGAAGGCATATTTCATGTTAGAGGGTAGAGGTTTGAGCTTTGGTGGGGGAAGAACCAACTTGATGGCAACTTCAACAACTGTAATATATGTTAGATCTTTCATCTATTTGTTGTCCATCGTTGTGCATTCACTATATGAAATTAAAATATCACACATATCTGCAATAAAATCATCCTTCTCAGATGAGGATGGTTGTTTAATCATCCCAGTGTATCCATCAGAAAAATCTCATCGTTAAAGACATTGATAAATCTGACTGCGCTATCTAGGCTTTCCTCAGTGGAGAGGAATTCCTATGTTTCTGTGTCATCTAAGAACAAATTGGTGTCTCTGATATCAACCAAAAAGTCACAGTATTATTTCCATATGATCAAGCTCTCTCAAAACAGATACCACATCAGCCGGTATCGATTTTTGGAATCATCTCTATCAACACTTTATCACTATCGGAGCGGAAGGTGATCTCTCTAGTGCTGTAATCCACTACTGCTTCAGTTGTTCGCATGAACGGTCGTCCAAGAATGATCGGAATGTGGAGCAGGAGTGTGGAGGTGTCCAAGTCCAGGACAATGAAATCAATAGGGATTTCATCCCTTAAATCGTAACGATCACATCCTCCAACATGCCCATCAGACTCTTATATCTACAAATTGCATAATCATCTTTGTGGGCTTGAGTGGCCCTACACCAAATTCGATGAGCAGCGAAGACGGTAACAAATTAATAGACGATACACTATCAAGCAATGTGCGTTCGAACTCTTGATTGAAGATTTGGCATCTGATGAGCAGAGCTCCCTTGTCTTTCTTTTTATTTGGGAGATTGCTGATGGCATTTCCAGGGGCCATGGTGATAATGTGTGTCTTTGGTTGTCTTTGTCTATTTTTACTGTTCGGATGCTTTATTGTACATGCTTCTTTCAGTTCCTTTTTTGCAATAGGCATGTACTCCATGGATTTAAGCAACAATAGTTCAAGCATAATATTTTGCAATATATTCACAATGCCAGGATCAAATAAAGCATTTTTAGTTTTTTATTGTTTTACTTTAACTATTTGAGCAAAAGGAATATGTACATTAGAAGAAAATGCAGTTTGGAAATATTTGTCCATATCATTGTTTACATGTAGATGGTAAAAATATGAAAAATTATCGACATTTTGTGGACCAAAAAATTATGTATGCTCGGCTCCATCGGTTAGCGCTAGTTTGGCTGCGACTGCTTGCTTCTCCTTTGCTGGCAAGACTTCGCCTTGGCTGTTGCTCTCTTTTGTATTTTTTTTGTTTTCTTAATTTTTTTTATTTTTGTGGATGGTGTTGCATCTTCAAAAATTTCTCCGACCCTTTCTACTGACCTGGTTGATCACTTACCATCAAATGCTGTATGCTTTCCTTTCACTATCATCGTCGTCTGGAATGTCCTACCGCTCCTGAGGGTTACAGAATTAGATAAAGAAATTTTATTTTCACATGAATCACGTTGGTCACTACAAACTACTTGCTCCATGCGATGGAAGTTGTTTGGGTTTGCTTCGACCTGAGCTAGAATGACGGTGTTGGTGTCCGTCGGGTCATATATCTTCTAACTCATCTCAACCATATTCTTGATGAGTTGGGCCAAACAATCTATGACCGGGTTGACCGGCTTTGCCTCAGAGGATTCGGCCTAGTGTGGCCTCTAACGGTGCTGATATGGGTGGAGGTTGTTGCTCTTAACATTGAGAATACTGAGGAGGGGGAAGAGAAGGATACCACTTGTACTGCGGTGAGGAGTACTGATGTTGTTAGTGAGAAGCCAGCTGTTGATAGTTCTGTAGACGGTATCCGGACTGCTGGTAATTCTGCCTCCAGGTACACCCATTTTGAGGAGGCTGTTGGTGATGGGATTGGTTGGGCTAGAAGTTCCCCCCTCCTTGATATTGGTTATATGGCCAGATGGCTATGTTCTGACCCTGGGATTATCCCTAAACACGGGTCAGCTGCTAATCATTTATCCAAACACCATTTCACCTTCTGGATGAGCGGTAGATGTGAGGAACATGGCTCTATGTACTGGAGTTGGTACTCAGGTGGCTGGTAAACAATCATTTGTGTCCATATATGCGGCTACAGATGCTCGGGTGCCTGTACGTAGTATACGTACTGGACTGGAGGCTGACTAAGACCCGGCTGAGGCGGATGTTGCATTGTATGCTCCTTCTTCTCAGCAGGAGTATCGGGGGGTGACTGCCATGGAGTTGCAGGGCACTGATAGTATTCCCCAGCAGCTCCAACTGCTTGTTGATGGTGTCTAGCTTGTCCAACCCCTTCATTTGTTGCTCTATCACAACTAGCTTCTCTAGATCTCATGACCTCTTCTCTATGAGGTTAACCTTGGACACGTGATTGTCGATGATGCTGATATCTGAGTTCTCACACCTGTGCACTTCATGAGTATCCTCTATATTAACATTTTTGCAAAGAATCTGCGGGTGTACCTATAAAGAACAAGAGGAGGAAAGGGTAGCCTCTCCTTCGACCATCTCCTCGAAGATCTGTCGTACAACATTCTCGTCTTTGTTGAAATGGGATCTTACATAGGCACTGTCAATCAGACATTGACTATCCTTAGTTAGCCCCCCCCCCAAAAAAAAAGAAAGTACTGGACCAAGCTGGTCTTCAGGATGTCGTGGTAGGGGAACTTCTCTATCAAATAGCTAAATCTCTCCCCGGTCTCATGAAAGGACTCTTGGATTCCCTAGGAGATACTGGCAATCTTGGAGTTCATTAGATTGAGATGACCAATTAAGTATTATTTATGTATGAATGCAGACTTCAATTCTTCCCACATTATCACCACTTTCCCCCAAGTGGTTAATTTAGTAGAGTGCTTTGCCATGAATGTTGAAATGGTAAGCTATCATCTTGACTACTGACGAGTCCGGAAATGCCCTCGGTTATTTATGCGGAATTATCGAGCGTTTAAATTAATGTTGAATTTGTCGTTGTCGGGCAATCCGAATCAGTCAAGAAATAACCACAGGAAATTTAGTCAATTTTTATCGAGGTGGTTTAATGTTTATTTTACTTAGGCAAGTCCCAAGGTCGAACACAAGGAGGCAAAGGAACAACCTAGAATTTTATCCATCAAAGTTCGTATGCGGTTTCGAGATAGGATTTTTTTTTGTATTTTTAATGCAATTTGGGATGTAAAAATGCACATACAGCCAATTTTAGGGACTAATTATGATTTTCAATCAAACGATGTTCGAGAAATACAAAACTTGACCCAAGTGTCAAGTATGATGAAATGAATGCACTATAATTTTTTAGGAATTTTTGGATGCAAGAAAATATTTTATGAATTTATGAATGCAAATGATGAAAATCTCAATATTTAATTATAATAAATATTAAACCTATTTATTTTAAAGGAAAAATTATCCAAGATCTATCTCTAGGGGATCGATCTCAGAAAAATCCTAAACCTCAAAAATATGAGATTTAATACCTATTAAAAACTAAAGATCAAAATCGGCAAAATGATTTTTACAGGGTAAATTATGCATGCAAATGCAATTCTTTTTGGGCACAATGTCAAACACATTTAATTTTTTATTCGTGAATTTTTGGCAATTTTCAGAGCTATGGTTAATTACTTATGAATTTCAAAGCACAAAATGGGTAAAATATGCAATTTTCCACGAAATAATTAATCATTAATTAACAACAGATCATAAAAATGTCAAACATATGCCATAATGTAGAGAATTAATTGAAGAACATCATGCTACTTTTGAATAATAAAAATAATGCAATGTAGAGGTTCGAAATGAAAGGGGAACACATGGGTATAACTGCAATTACAATAAATAAATTATACAAAAATGTAGAGCAAGGACAAAGATGTAAATACCTATACCCTTAGGGGTACTCCTACAAAAATCCCAGAGCGTCACGTTGATGAATCTCAGTTTCATCACTCTAAAACTGATTAATTAAGCTTTAATCTCTAAAAATCATTGGTATTTCTTCATTTACCATGCATAATTAGCATTCATGCATGTTTTGATAAGAATTGCATTTTATCACTTATTTTTGTACAAAAAAGAGGCCAAAAATCCTAGCCAAAATTGACCCGTAAATAGCCTAACTTCCCTGATTGTTAACTAATTCATGCTAACTCCAAATGACCCGAATCCACCTCTACTGTGTACATATCACTAACAAGAATAAATAAAAAATACAAAAAAAATCACTAACCCAAATAAGTAGACCAAAAACCCAAACCCTAGTTTTAGGATTTCCGGACGAAAACCTTCATATCTTCCTCATCTACTGTTTTTTTTGTCCTACTCACTTTTTAACTAATGTACATTCAGATACCTTCAAACAAGATCAAGTTCAAGTGAATCAGAGCTCATATGTGAAAGTTGGGTTTTGGGCCTCTTTTGTACATTTTGTATTTTAGCGATTTTTATCTTATTAATTTATGTACATAATTAATCCATTTTATTTTATTTCTTTTTTACTTGTCTTCTTTGATGAAAGCTTTGTTAAAATGTGCAAAAAGCCAAATCCAAACTGAGCTTGAAATCAAAGAAACTAACTGAGTCCGAGTCTTCACTAACTGTCTGTATAAAAATTGCCTTTTTCGTTTTTTATTTTACTTCTTCTTTTTATTACTTCATAAAAATAAAAAATAGATTAATGAGTAAATATTTATCTTTGATTTTATCATATTTTTTTCCAGATTTTTATCTAATTTAAAAATGACAAAAAAATTATAAATCCCAAAAATCATGGTATCCTATGTACATGGGATACCCCAAAAATATTACTTTGCACAAATGATCGATGTTGATTTCGTTCCTATGAAACTCGTAGATCTCATCGAGACGAGCAATTTTCATGAAGAAACTTTTTCGATCCGAGGTCATTTACTATTTTTTACTTATTTATCTTTCTATTTTATTTCTGATTTTGGTGGGGCTGACACATGGCATCTCCTGAAGCTGCCATATGTCAGCCATTTTTGGAGGATTTATTAATTCATTTTTATAACAAAAAAATTAAACACCGCATGTGTAGCGCACGTACCGAAGCACGTGCCCTGCACATGCTCGAGTCCATCCGCCTCTCACCACCACGTGGCGTCCATCTAGCCGTCTGATCTCGACCGATCAGACGGCCACAGCATCATCTACCTCCCCCTTTCCCTACTGCGCCGCCTCACTGAGCGTGATTTCCACCGCCCATCTCGCGCATCCGATCAGCACCATCTCCTTCATATCCCATCATTTGATTGTCTCCAATCACACCGCACCGCAGATACTCGTCCGATCGCCATCAAATCTCCATCCCCAATCCCTCAATCTCGTGCCGGCTAATCCCGTCGAACTTCCATCTCCGGCAAAACCTCCACCTATTTAATCGACCACTGCCCCCTCGTCGTTCGCATCCGCCGATCCACAATTACGAGTGGAGTCAACGGTGACAGCATTGCTTCACCAGCTGATGAGTTCCAAGGCCTCCTATCGCCGCCTTGTCGTAGCGGCGCTCCGTGCCTGCTGCCTTGCTCCGGCCTTCAGCCGTAGATCCTACGCTATCTTCATCGACAACCAACTTTGTCTACTCCACCGTTCACCATCTACATCCAGAGCTTCTTCAACAATCGCCACCGACGCTACTCCACCGTCTGCGCTTCCCCCGTTCCGCCGCAAGCTTCACCGACGGTACCTGCATCAACTCCAGACTTCTCTTTTGTCATGGAGTGCCATTCAGACCCCCCCTTCATCGACACAAAGCATCACCGCCACGTTGTTCTTCTCCAACTACTCCGTCATCAAGCTTCCACCGCGCTTCACTGCACTTCGCCGCACGACCATCCAGAAGGCTCCTCCAGCCTCGCTTCCCCCCTCCGTTGCTCCACCGGGCGTTAAGGCCTAAGAACCTCCCCACGTGAGGCGCACGTGAGGAGAGGGGACTATTGCATAGAAACCCCTGAAGATCAGCATATTCACACCTAAGACCCACGGGTCATGTGCTAGGCACGTGACCGCATGGGAAAACTGCAGATCGGCCATCCACTTTCACCAATTCGCAAATCAGCCGCCGCCGACCATGGGTCACATGCTTGGCACGTGACCTTTTGTTAATTTTGCATAATTCATCCCAGAAATGTTGGTAATTACATATTGGTCCTTTTTGCATTTTAGTTTAAATTTAATTATTGTAATATTGCAGTAGTACCCCTATGTTCTCCTTTAGTTTTGGACCTCTATATTGCATTTTGTTCTACAACTAATTTTCTATATCATGGCATATGTTTGACATTTTTATGATCAGTGGTTAATTAATAATTAATTATTTTGTGAAAAATTGCATATTTTGACCATTTTGTGCTTTAAAATTCATAACTAATTAATCGTTATTTCAAAATTGCCAAAAAATCATGGATTGTAGATTTAGTTGTATTTTACATCGTGCCTAAAAAGAATAGCATTTGCATGCATCGTTTGCCCCTCTAAAAATCATTTTGCATATTTCGATATTTAATTTTTAGTAGGTATTAAATCTTGTATTTTTGAGATTTAGGATTTTTAAGATCCATCACCTAGTGATAGATCTTGGATATTTTTAGCTCTTGAAAAAACATAGGTTTAATATTTTTTATAATTAAAAATAGAAATTAGCATCATTTGCATTAGAAAATTCATAAAAAAAATCACCTTGCATCCAAAAATTCCAAAAAAAATTTATGGTGTATTCATTTCGTCGTAATTGTCTTCTTGGCCATGTTTCACATTTTTCAGACACCGTTTGATTGCTAATCATTTTCTAGTCCTTGAAATTGGCCTAATTTGTATCTTGCATCTCAAATTGCATTAAAAATTACAAAAAAAACACCTCGAAAACCGTACATGAATTTTGATAGACAAAATTCCAGGTTGTTCCTTTGTCTCCTTGTGTTCGAACTTAAGACTTGCCCAAGTAAAATAAACATAAAACCACGTGATTAAAAATTGACTAAATAATGGTGGTTATTTCTTGACCGATTCTGCTTGCCCGCCTACAATGATAATGACACATAAATATAAGCAAATGATAATCAACGCATTTAACGAAGGGCTATCCGCGACTCGTCAGATGGCGTTGTTGCCGAGGAGACAAACGTCTTAGATTTTTGTCTATAAATTTCTGTCCGGTTTTTCTCATTCAGGTAGTCTGACACCCGAATTTTCACTGTAAATTCCATTTTTTTCCTGCATTTATTTTTATTTTATTTTCAGCATTTTTTCTTATTTTATTTTTGATTTATTTTTGAGCCACTTTCAGACACTCTCTCTCTTGTTTTTTCTTACCAGGTACCCTGTGTATGTGGAACGGTTTTTCAAGAACCGACGCATCTTCACCGACTTCCGAAAAGCTGTATTAAATTTAAGAATCGAGTCAAGTCGTGAGAAGAGCGTAGAGTCTAGGATTTTTATTTTTTGTAATTTTAATTTCTGCAATTAATTGCTCATTTATAGCATTGTCCATTTGGACTCTCGTGTTTGTAAAAAGACCTTGAACTTTTTCTGTGGTGTGTCATGGCATGTTTCACTCTCCAGTGAGGGTGGGGCCCGACTTGAGTGGCGCTTAGGATAGACCTGCAATACAGTTCTTAGAGCTTTTAAACTTTTGATTGTGCTTGTAGATCCTATGACCACACTTCAATTTAATTGAGATGCACATTAGATCGTTCAACTTAGTCAAATTCAACTCAATTCTTCCCGACTAATAAAACTTTTTACTTGGTGCGGTTTTTCATCAGCTTCCATTCATCTAGATTAATTTTTCAATTTCTGTATTACATCTTACATGGAGATTGCGAGGAATCACTGAAAGTCTTCTAACTGAGCATACATCATTGTTTTTCGTGTGCATCGGCTTTTCCCGAATTTCTCCCTCCTCTTTTGTCACATAATATTAAAAGGAAATTGGGACTGGACGGTAGATGTGCATTTGTGCTCACTTAATTTTTGAGTGACCGCCTAATTAAATTTGGGACTGATAAATATAGCCGATTTTAAACAACCCATAAAATCAAGGATTTATGCGGGTGAGCAAACCCGACTTTGGATTCTTTTATTTTTTGAGAAGAGAGAGACGACACTTAAGGATGGAGCCCAAACCTGGATTTTCATATTGACTACTGATTCTAAAAATGATTAGCTACTTCTCACTGAGGATCTATAGGGAGCCGATAAACGATCCGGATTTCCTTGGTAGAGTGGGTGTTGCAACATGAATTTCGAGGATCGGAAATAAATGATATGATAAATGGTCGTTGCTATCCCCAAAAATCCCACGACAAACAAAATTTTTTATTTTATTTTTTCTACTTATTAACCTGTATAGCGGACAGGGTCGAACTCAGGGAGGCTACAAATCCTGAGGGTTATTCAATTAATCAAAAATTTATTAAGAGAAAACATGTATCTCAAGGATAACTATCCTTGGTTTTTGTGATTTTCTATATTTTTGATTTTTTTTTAATTTTTTTTCTTTCTAATTTTCAAATTTTTAATGATTTTGATTTTGCTATTTTTTTTATTTTCAAAAATAACACGGAGCAATATTCACAAGATAAAAAATATGCTCACCAACTCTTTTTGTATTTTTCAATTTATCAAGAATGCTCAGACAAATTCAGAGAAAATTATTTTGAGTTTCAAAAGTTTTGAAATGTTTTTGGAATTTTTTGTGAAATTTTCAGATGTTTTTACATTTTTTTAAAATCTAACAATGAGAAAATGCGAAATTGTGCATAGCCTGGAGTAATTTGCAACTTAAAAATTTAAGTGCCCAAAATCCTAACAATTATTTTTATGAAAAATGAAGCAATTATCTACAAACAGGAACTGAAATCACTATTTTTGAATTTTTGTAGAATATTCTATGATTTTTATAATATTTTTGGTAATTTAAATTTTTGGGGGTTTTATAAATATTTATTACACAAAAATTGGATTGAAATTAAAAGAGAACAAAATACACCAACACTAATTTTTTGGGATTTTTAAGGAATTTTTTTCAAATTTTTTACAAATTTTCAAAGTTTGGTCAGGCAAAAACACATTGTTTTTTATTTTTAAAATATCTAACGACAATAAAAAATGATGAAAAATTTATATAATGATAAAGACTACAGAAGGAGCATACTCATATTTTTGGAGAATTATTAGATCAATAAAAACATTTATTTCATTCAAAGAGAGTAAGCAAGTTATTGTTTTGGAAATGCAGGGACCAAAATGCAATTATTCAATAGTTTTTTTTGCAAAAAAAGGAATAATAATTAAATTGTAGGATAAATGTCACAAATTACCCAATGAAAGTCGTCTTTGCGAATATTAAAAAGTTCTAGGGGTAGATCCGTAATTATTCCATTAAAAAAAACAAACACAGCTGGGGTTCTCAAGAAAAGGAAAGGTGAGACACGGGCCGCATCCCTTTCTTCCTCCTCTTTCCAATGGCGGTTGTGCAGACAGGGGTGGAGGCGCGATTCGGCGATGTCGACGAGAGGAAGCGCAGGGCTGAAGGAGGCACGCGGATCGGGCACGTACGGGAGAGTGGAAGGCGGCTGTGAGGGCACGGGGTCGTGGCTTGCGGTGGGAGATGTTGGGGATGCAGGCGCACGGTGGGCGCTGAGCATAGGAGGTGGCGCTGGAGCGAGGAGCGCGGTTGGGCGCCATGGTGCTGGTGGTTCGGTCGCGGGTCGGCGCTGCGAAGGAGGCGGTGGGCGCGCAGGAGGGTCGTGCGACCTGCGTTTTTTTTGTTTTGTTTTTATTTTATTTTATTTTTTGTTTTTACTGTAATCAGAAAATGATAAAAAATATTTATATATATATATATATATATATTTAAAACAGGAAATGTAAACAGGAATAATAATAGTTTTTTATTTTTTTTATTTTGTTTTACTGAACCTACAAAACAAAAGTTAGAGAAAACAAATATATTTTTTTATTCACAATTCAAACTTCGGAGGCAAGCATGATGACTCGATCCGAAAATTAAAAAAAATAAACTTCGTGAATGAAGATTCGGAGAAAAATGAGAGAATCGAATCCAGTTCTCTGGCCACCGTACGTGGTCGGAGTTGATAGATCATTGAAGATAGAAATTGAATATGGAAAGATTAAGAACGTAAGATGGAAAATCAAGTCGAAGCAGATCAAATCGTGATGGAATTTTTTTAAGGTCTAGAAATAAAATACGATAGAATTAAAATGTAGAATTTAAACTACGATTATCTTAAGATAAAAATGAGAAAAATGATGGATCTCACCTTAGGAGCGGAAATGGACCGTGATCGCCTCGACAAGGCTGACTCGTTGTCACCAGACGTCTTGGAGACTAGGCACCTTTCTCGACAAAATTTTCTCTCTCAGAGATCGGGTTCCTTTCTGTAAAGAATGATCAAGTTGGAATGAGGGAGAAGGAGCCATATAAATAGAAAAGATAATGTAGATGAAATTTGAATTTTTGATTTTTTTGGAGAAAGAGATAAGAGAGATGAAAATTTAAATGAGATAAAGATAAAGAGAGATAAAACTATTTACAAAATTAACAATTTTTTTTGAATTTTCATATTTATTTGAAATAAAAAAAGTTATTTTTTATTTTTTATGGTGGTTAATTGAGAATAGCAACTAAATACATATATAATAATATATACAAGGGTAAATGAGGAAATTAGCTTTATTGTTTTAAAAATTTTATTTTTTTTATTTTTATTTTTAATTTAAATAATTAGTAAAAAAATATTTACAGATATATACAAACACAATATGTAAAAAATACATGGGAAAATTGCACAAACCACCCCGGAAAACCAACATTTCACTCGTAACTCCAAAAATTATGAAAATACAGCCATTTTAAAGATAATTTAATTTAGAACACAATGGAATTGAGTTTAATTCAATTTGAGTTCACATGGAGCCGGAATTGATCTTTTAATTAGTGCTTAGTGGCTTTTTTCCAAGTGTGGTTGCTTTTATTCTGTACATGATTTAATTGTGCAATTATTTTTATTAATTAGAACAACTTTTTATTTACAACTTTGGTTTTGAAAGTTATTTGATTTGAGGTCAATTAATGTACAAATAAATCAGTGTAAGTTTTATACAGATATACACAAAATAAGTGAGAAGTATTTACAACAACACACACATTTTTTTGGATTTTTTGCTTAAGGATCCTATCTCTTCCTACTTTATTCCTGGTCGATCAGGTCAAGTCTTGACCTTCTCTCAGGGTTTGGGTCAGCCTGTATCAATTACATATATACAGTCTTCCTTTTTTAGTTTCTTTTCTTTATTTTTCCTTTCTATCTTCATTTATTTATTTTAGGTTAAAATAATACACAAATATACAATACTTACACACAGATGCAAGTTAGTAAGAATATGGAGTTAGTTATAAACATGTGTTTTATAAGGGATTTTAAGCTAAAATAAATGAATAAAGATGACACATCACAGATTCATCATCCCTGTATGCTTTACCTTTGCTAGTCCCTTAACAAACACTTATTTGAAAGAATAAGTGAACAAAAAGAAAAAAAAGGGAAACTAAAGAAAGTAGGACAATATTGAGTATTAAACTGATATTTATAAAATTCTAGTTTGGAGCTCTGTCGGACCATTGGATTATTGGTGTGTCGGAAACTTAATGGGAGATGGAACTAAGAGCTAACAGCCTCTATGTTCCACGGGACTCCTATTCAGATCTCCTCAATAGTCAGGTCAGAACAAGTCTACATACACCAATTCTTATGACTATGAATCTTTACTTGTACGGTGTAAGTGAGGTATAGCTCCCCATCTCAGAAGTAGTAAAGAAACAACCTCCCTCAACAAGGTAACTCTAGTTCTCCAGTGTTGCAACTCTTTCCTCGAGGAGCGGAGATATTCCCTTCTAAGTTCAAGTACAACTAGCTCAAGAAGAGGGGATGGAGAAAAGAATGGACGATAACCAGTGTAGCTACCTATCCTCGGATGCATGACCAGTGTAGCCATGTCACCCACTGCAAGCTTAAAAAAATTTGTCTTTGAAGCTCCTATTGAATTTATTTATTTATTTATATTTTTTATCCTTGTATGTACACTCCGGTAGGCATTTTAATTTTCAATCAGGCCAGTCCACTTTTGGATATTCTACATTTTTCCATACTTTTTTTGAAAGCATATACAAGGTGAATCATGTACATAAGGAGTTTTTCCTCTTGAGCCAGTAGACTACCCCTCTTTTGAAGGATTATTGCAACCCCACATCACCCTGTCTTTAGACCTCAACATCGCTAGACCAGGTTGAGACGCACTTCCTTCCCTAGAGGAAGACAAGAGGTTCCGCCTAGATGTACTACCCTCGTATGCTACCCCAAGCCAAAAGACTCTGCCTCCTCACTACCTCATCCATGAAGAGCTACGTGTATAGTGCTTGTCCAAGATAAGCTACGGTCTGAAAGAGTCATACGTGTGTTGTTAAATGTTCTACTTAGACTAATCGAGATGACATGTGAACATAGTCTTATGGACTCAAAGAATTAAGTCACTAGGTCCTAAAAAGTCTTAACTCCATTTCTTTTAAGGTTCCTCTGGAATTAAGTGGATTAAGGCCTAACTAAGCTCCATTCTTCAATTTTATTCCAGATATAGTTTAATTGTCAATACTATCCTGAAAAATACACATGCAAATGTAAGAAAATATGAACAATGCAAAGAACATATATATATATATATTAAAAAAATGATGCACATGTGAAAAGAATATTTTTTAAACAATTTCCTAATTTTTAACTTTTTATGGATTTTTGGAGAAGAATGGTAAAAGAAAAGGGTTTTTTTAATTATGCAAGTTTTTATGGATCTTTGGTTTTGTAGTTTTTTTTTCAAAAAGGGAAAAAGTTAGTAAAATATGTACAAGTATATACAAGTTTTTTTAAGTTTTTTTGTTTATTTTATTTTTTTGTTTTTTTGTGTTTTTTTATTTTTTTTGTTTTTTTGTGTTTTTGTTTGTTTTGTTTTTTTGATTTTTTACACAGGTGGATTTTACAAAATTATATACATAACCTCCCAAATAAACATATTTAAAGGTATGAGTTATGTCTAAAGTATTTATATAATATATACGACACCCCTTATACTTACCACTAACTATGTCCTCATAGTGATCAGAGAGCGAAAATGGAAGAGATAACTCGTGCTAAGTATAGAAAAGCGAAAAGATTCATATGCTACAATGACACAAAGAAAAGATAAAAAGAAGAGAAGTTGATGATCCCCCTATACTTAGAATCAAGTAATCCTAAGTATAGTAGAGTGTACAAAAGGGAAAACTGATGAAGAGAACGTACGAACTCAAAAAGACACGATATGAACAACATCACCCCCTATACTTAGGGTAGAATATCCCTAAGTATAGGCAACAACAAGAGTGATGAACAGGACAAATATGAACAACACAAATCATTCAGTCCCCTATACTTAGGAAAAAGCACATCCTAAGTATAGCATATATACACACACAGAAAAGGGGTGAGTGATAAAATGGATGAAGAAAGAGTGAAACGAAAGGATATACAAGAGGAGTGGATTTATAGAGGTCAAGAAGGTCGAAAGCGAACCTTCTTGTGGGACCGCTGAGGTATGGATTTGACAAGATGTAGGTCGATATTGGGATCATCATTAGACATAAACTAATAGGATTGACCAAGAATATATAATCAACGGTTTCAGATTGTGCAGGCCTAAACCGATTAGTGGAAGTAGTATGGTCATGTCTGGCCTGGGAAGTTTCACAATATCAAAGTAAAAAGGCTCGAATTCATTATCCGAAAAAGTAGGATCAATTTCAGCTTGGCGAGCCTCTACCGGATCATCATCTTTATCAAAAGGCCCAAATTCCTTTATAAAAGCAATTAAATAAAATTTGGCATGATTGGTCTCATCTAACCCAGGGTGAATAGGAATGGACTCATCAGTGAAAGTAGTCAAATCATGCCTGTCTTGTCTAGTCTCAGAATCTGCCTTCCGCTCTAGGGTTTGTATCGTGTAAATTCCGTGGATGTCATCTATGCATCTCCACATACTAGAAGGGGGAACTCTAAGGCCTATGCTTTCCGAGTCTTCCTCCCTCAAGAGGAATTCTTGGGTTTCCTTATCATCCAACATATAGTAAGAATCTCTGATATTACCATCTAGGTCAAATTCCTTAGGGTTGGCTAACACAGGCGGGCTCTCATGGGATACATGTCTCTAGTAAGTAGTGGGTGTAGTGATCAACACATCGCTCCCTACATCAGAACAGAAGCAAATCTCTCCTGAACCATAATCAATAACGGCTCCCGCAGAGGCGAGGAAAGGCCGTCCCAGGATGATTGGAGGGTGCTCCACACGGGTGGAGGTCTCCATGGGCATCACAACAAAATCAGAATTGAATTTCATGCCCTGATAAGAATTACAACATTTTCGATAATACCCTTCGGCCTCTTTATCGATTCATCAACAAATTGAACTATCATCCTGATTTTATTGAGAGGCCCAAGATGAAGAGACTGTACCATAGAGAAAGGTATTATATTAATTGATGAACCGCCATCAAGGAGAGTGTTATCACAAGAATAGTCAGCTATGGAGCTACTCATAAGAGGTGTGGCAGTGTTCCCATTCTTAAAATACAGACGGTGAGAGATGGCGTAGGTAGTGACCATGGTCAAAATGTGACGCTCAGATCTTCTCCTTCGCTTTCTTTTCTTGTGTTGAGGAGTAGACAAATCTGTCAAGGCCTGTTGAAGTGGGGCTTTAATGATCTCATGAAGGGTGGCCCTCAGGTTCAGTCAACATTTTTTGAACTTTTGGACCTCATTCATAAAAGGGAGGGGGCCAGAATCAGCATTTACATGAGGATTTCCAAGAGCAGTCTGTATAGTGGAATCCTCGGGATCAAAGTTGGGACATGTGGTGGATAGATGTGTGGGTAAATGATTGAGCATTTGGATCCTCTCCTCAATAATGTGTCTCCCAGAATCTTTTTGGAATTTCAAAATTTTCTCATTTTTTGTATTTTGGATGATTGCAAGGTCTCATGATTATCCTCAAGTGAATCCATATACTCAAATAGTGGAGCAGCGTCCTGGCTTGTATTTATGTTAAATAAATTGCTAATCCTCTAATTTATATGCTCCATCATCTGGTTCAGTGTCTCAAGTGTGGAAATCATGAAAGGTGACTCCAAAATCCCAGGATCGGGTGGGTTGAATGAGGGTGGGTGAAAATCAAAGCCCTCCGATTCCTGAAATAATGGGTTAGGCGGATATGCACAAAAATCGAGAGGAAAGTCCTCCTGGAAAAAGGAAGGTGCATCGTCTGGAGAGTACGAGGTATCCGCGAAGATCAGATTAAAATAACTCCAGTCGTCCATCTTCAAAACAAAAGACGGGATCGGAGAGCATGAGTGGTCAAGTCAAAAGATATGGAAAAAGGTGCAAATGCACAGAAGGATCGAGTATGCATACAAGCAATCAAATACAATACAAACCCCCAGTTCATCAACTCAACTCAAAGTGAAGATCGTGAAGGATCGGTCAATTATCTTGTCAATTTTAGATTTTGATGATAATACAATCTATTAGAGTGGTTAAAGCGAGCTGTTAGGAAGCCAATGCTCTCAGGAGACTGGACCAATCCCAAAGTTAGATCTTTCCCAGCCAATATGAATTGTGAACCGTTTACCGGCTACCCGATCAATTCAATCTGTTAAGGACGTCACAGGCCGCTTTACCGGCTACCGAAGAGATCCTCACTGGAGAACGACTAACCCAAGATAATAGTCTGAGAAGAGTTCGGGCGTGGCTCTATCCTAGTGTGCGGGTCGCTCTCTCGCTCAAGCAAACTAAACAATGTGGGGGTTACTCTCCCCAAAACAATGATTTTTCCTTGTATTTTTAGGGTCGAGTTTTCTTTAGCAGTCCTGGTTTTAGCAGTTATTACTTGGTTAAAATATTTTCAAAGAATCGCCTACCATGTGTCCAATTTCCTTTTTAACTTATGTGGGTGAAAACAAGGAAGGAGATCGGAAATGCCAATGCGCGATTAAAAACAATGATGCACGCAGGGGTTAGAAATGCGTACCTTGTCGCTAGTACTCTACATGCAAGTGATCCATGCAGAATTTAAACAAACTATCCTATATGATGCAAGTGGACCGTCCTAAATGATAACTTCTATTAACGGGCAAGAACAAATAAATTTGACTAAGTCTAAATTGCGCTCTATTCTATAGGCACAGAAATTTCTTATTTAGGATGTTTGGACCTAATTAATTACCTGGATCAAGCAAATTAATTAAAGCAATCAAGAGGTAGCTCATGAAATCTGCAGGAAACAAATAAAAATAAGGCAATGATAACAAAACCGGTGAGGTCTCGCAAGTGCATCGGTACTTGGCGAAACAGACCCCGCAACAAATGATTGTCCGTTTACAAGAGTTTAAACGCTAGAAAAGAAAACCCTCTCTCTCTTTTTAATTTTTTTCTCTTCTCATGCTATCCTGCGGCTTGGTGAAGAATCAAGCTGCCTCCACGTCGCTTGGGTGCTTCGGCTCTCCTAGGATTGCCACCTTCGCTCCGTAGGCCCTCGCAAGAAAAAGGAAAAAGAATGTAAGAAATACAATTATCAAATCAACAACAACAACAAGGCCTTTTCCCACAATTAAGTAGGGTCGGCTACACGGATTCTTCGCCTCTATTCAGATCTATCTTGGGTCAATTCTGGGCTTATATCCACAAATACAATTATAAATATGAGATAAATGAAACAAATGCAGTGATATGAACAATGAAGTGAATGTGGCAAAAATATAAACAGATATGTACAACCAAGAAAAGCAGGTCAAAAGAGAAACCTAACTACCCTCGTCGTGCCTCCCCAGCAACGATGCCATTTTGTTGCTCGCGAAATCTCGAGGATTGGAAATAAATGATATGATAAACGGTCGTTGCTATCCCCAAAAATCCCACGACAACCATTTTTTTTATTTTTTATATAACATGTATAGAGGACAGGGTCGAACTTAGGGAGGCTACAAATCCCGAGGGTTATTCAATTAATCAAGAATTTATTAAGAGAAAAAAAGAATCTCAAAGGATAACTATCCTTGGTTTTTGTGATTTTCTATATTTTTGATTTTTTTGATTTTTTTAATTTCTAAGTTTTTTTATTTTCTGATTTTCAAATTTTTAGTGATTTTGATTTTGCATTTTTTTCATTTTCAAAAATAACATGGACAATATTCACAAGATAAAAAATACGCTCACCAACTTTTTTTATTTTTCAATTTATCAAGAATGCTCAAAAAATTTAGAGAAAATGTTTTTGAGTTTTAAAAGTTTTGAAATGTTTTTGTGAATTTTTGTTAAATTTTCAGGTGTTTTTCCATTTTTAAAAATAAAACAGTGAGAAAATGTCAAATTATGCACAACCTAGAGTAATTTGCATCTTAAAAATATTTTAATGCCCAAAACTCCTAGCAATTATTTTTAAGACAAAATAGAAGCAATTATCTACAAACAAGAACTAAAATCACTATTTTTTGAATTTTTTAGAATTTTCTATGATTTTATAAGATTTTTGGTATTTTTCATTTTTTTGTGGATTTTATAAATAACTAATGCACGAAAATTGGATAGAAATTAAAAAACAACAAAATACACCTACATTAATGTTTTTGGAATTTTTAAGCAATTTTTCGAATTTACTTATGAATTTTCAAAGTTTGGGCAGGCAAAAAGACACTATTTTTTATATTATTAAAATATCAAATGGCAATAAAAAATGATGAAAAATTTATACAATGATAAAGATTAAAGCAGGAGCATACCCAATTTTTTAGAGAATTTTTAGATCACAAAAACATTTATTTCATTCAAAGAGAGCAAGAAAGTTATTATTCTGGAAATGTTGGGATCAAAATGCAATTATTCAAAACTTTTTTTCAAAAAAGGAACAATATTTACATCTACAGGATAAATGTCGCAAATTACCCAATTAAAGTGTGTTGCGCACGTGCATGTACTAGAGTGGGGATGTCTTTGCGAATATTCAAAAGTTCCAGGGGTAGATCCACAATTATTCCATTTAAAAAAAACAAACCCAGCTACGGTTCTCAAGAAAAGGAAAGGGGAGACACGGGCCGCCACCCTTTCTTCCTCCTCTTTCCAAAGGCGGCGGTGCAGACAGGGGCGGAGGCGCGATTCGACAATGTATGTGAGAGGAAGAACCAGGCTGAAGGAGGCACACAGATCGGGCACGCGCGGGAGCGAGAGAGTGCAAGGCAGCTGTGAGGGTGCGGGGTCGCGGCTTGCGGCGGGAGATGTCGAGGATGCTGGCGCACAGTGGGCGCTGAGCACGGGCGGTGGCACTGGAGCGAGGAGTGCGGCTGGGCGCCGTGGTGCCGGCGTTTCGGCCGTAGGGCGGTGCTGCGAAGAAGGCGGTGTGCGCGCAGGAGGGTCGTGCGACCTGCGTTTTTTTATTTTATTTTATTTTATTTTATTTTATTTATTTTTATTGTAGTTAGAGAATGATAAAAAAATTATTAATATATATATTTTAAAATAGAAAATGTAAACAGGAATAAAAATATTTTTTTTATTTTTTTATTTTGTTTTACTGAACTTGCAAAACAAAAGTTAGAGAAAACAAATATATTTTTTTATTCACAATTCAAACTTCGGAGGCGAGCATGATGACTTGATCCAAATATTAAAAAAAAATGAACTTCATGAATGAAGATTCAGCGAAAAATGAGAGAATCGAATCCGGTTCTCCGGCCACCGTACGTGGTCGGAGTTGATAGATTGTGGAAGATAGAAATTGAATGCGGAGAGATTAAGAACATGAGATGGAAAATCTAGTCGATGCGGATCAAATCATGATGGAATATTTTTTTAAGATCTAGAGAAACAAAATATGATAGAATTAGAATGTGAAATTTAAACTACAATTATCCTTGTATAAAAATGAGAAAAATGATGAATCTCACCTTTGGAGCGGAAATGGACCGTGATCGCCTTGACAAGGCCGAATCACTGTCACCGGACGACTTGGAGACTAGGCATCTTTCTCGACGAAATTTTCTCTCTCGAAGATCGGGTTCCTTTCTCTAAAGATTGATCAAAATGGAATGAGGGAGAAGAAGCCATATAAATAGAAAAGATAATGGAGATGAAATTTCAATTTTTGATTTTTTTGGATAAAGAGATAAGAGAGATGAAAATTGAAATGTGAAAAAGATAAAGAGAGATAAAACTATTTACAAAAGTAACGATTTTTTTGAATTTTCGTCACTTAATTTATTTGAAATAAAAAAAGTTATTTTTTTATTGTTGTTAATTGAGAATAGCAACTATATACATATATAACAATATATACAAGGGTAAATGAGGAAATTAGCTTTTTCGTTTCAAAAATTTTATTTTTTTAATTTTATTTCTATTTTAAATAATTTATAAAAAAATATTTACAAATATATACAAATATAATATGCACAAAGTATATGGGAAAATTGCACAAACCACCCCGGAAAACTAACTTTTTACTCGTAACTCCGAAAATTATGAAAATACAACCATTTTAAAGATAATTTAATTTAAAACACAATGGAATTGAGTTTGATTCAATTTGAGTTCATATGAAGCTGGAATTGATCTTTCAATTATTGCTTAGTGGCTTTTTCCAAGTGTGGTTGCTTTTACTCTGTACATGATTTAATTGTGCAATTATTTTTATTAAGTAGAACACATTTTTATTTACAACTTAGGTTTTGAAAGTTATTTGATTTGAGGTCAATTAATATACAAATAAATTGGTGTAAGTTTTATACAGATATACACAAAATAAGTGAGAAGTATTTACAACAACACACACACACACATTTTTTTGGATTTTTGCTTAAGGACCCTATCTCCCCTACTTTATTCCTGGTCGATCAGGTCAAGTCTTGACCTTCTCTCGGGGTTCGGGTCAGCTTGTATCTATTAGATATATACAGTCTTCCTTTTTATTTTCTTTTCATTATTTTTCCTTTCTTCTTCATTTATTTATTTTAGGTTAAAATAATATACAAATATACAATATTCACACACAGATGCAAGTTAGTAAGAATACGGAGTTATTGTTATAAACATGTATTTTATAAGGGATTTTAAGCTAAAACAAATGAATGAAGATGACAAATCGCAGATTCATCAGTGGGTGGTTTAAAGGACACTACGTAAGGCTCCGTCCTTAAGTAACACAGGTAGCTGTTTTACGGTCCGTACTTACACCCATACTAGCTGAAAGTATGTGCAACTAGTCGTAAGAATTTGGGCCAGTCATTACGAAAATTGCCGGCACCTAACCGCTCTCTAAATTCTTTCCAAGATTGATTTATCACCAACTAAAATCGGAAAGATAATTGCCAAAATCTTACGGCTTCATTGTGTGAGTTGGTGAACCTGGGGTTTGATTTGTGTGCATGAACCGATTTCGAAGATCAAAAGCTGCACACTTGTGCCATCAATCTCCTTTCTTGATTTGAAATAGATCCATTATGTCAACCAATAAACCTCCTTCGAAAATTATGGAACTTTTGTCCAAGTACCCTCTATATCTGCATCATGAAAATAAATTCCTTTCGATCAAACCCAAACCATCATTCATTTCAACTCTTTAAAAAATGACGGAATATTTATCTAAGAATCCATCAGAGTTATACTATGAAAATGAATTCGTATTGGTTAGACCCAAAGCTGCAAAATCTCCTCCAACTACTTCCACAAGAGACTCTCAACCACTAATAGATCCAACACTCTCTACGAATCCGATCTATTTCATGAATGAAAATCCTTTGTATTCGGATCATACAAACCAACAACCGATCGAGGTCTCCGCTTCTTCATATGTCAATCCTCTCTATTCTAATCATACAATCCATCCTTCATATTCTGTAAATGTCAATCCATCATTCATGGGGGATTCTTACCACATCGAATTCAACACTTCTTCACATCTTCCACATCCTCCAACCTAAACACAAATGAGCAACTATCATCTTGGATTGACCATGACAACCCCATCTTCAGACATGACACTCATATAGAATACTGGATCGATGATATCGACACACATAAACCCTGTATGATGACTCCATAGTATAACGGTCCGAACAATCATGATTAAATGAATGAACTCTACTTAGACCAACTCCACATGCCTGAATCACATGGTTTCTATGCTATTGAGAAGACTCCTTCCAATATTTTAGAGGGGAAATTTTCAGAGGACAACAAATCAAGACATGTTTTGAGAGGATCCTCTCCCGGCTCATGCATGAAATTGGAAGATGAAATGATTGGATCTCAATGGAAAACAAAAGAATACTCGTGAAACTAAACAAACTGCTCCTGAAAATTCTTTAGAGGATGACATTTCGAGTATCACTAAGAGATATGAAGTAATGGAGGAAAAATTCAGAAATTTTACTAACCAATTCAACTTATTTATGGAAGCTTGGGTACGAAAGTGGAGGATGAAATAATTGGATCTAATATTGAGAACCCCGAGGATATTCAGAAACCTAGAGAATATGTTCACCCTAAGGACGACTCTGACAGTGACACTTCTGCATATTACTCCCCTAGGGATGACTATGCCTCTAACTCTTACTCAGAGCATCAAAGACCCTGCTCATCTACGGAAAACACCACATCACCATACCACATAGAAAATAGCGAAAAAATGAAATATAAAAAAAAAACTAAAAAATCAAAAATCTCGAAAAATACATAAAAATTGAAACTGAAGAAGATCTGAAGAATTTGGATCCTACGGTTCGGGAAGCATTGGAGAAAAGATTGATTTTTGAACTTCCCTTTGTACAGACCATTGAACACTTCCCCGACCTTAAAGGATTTGTAATGGACAAATTAATGATGAAAAAGTCGGGCGGGATAAGAACAAAGACTGAAAGACATATCTTGTCAATGGCATCCTCCTTGGTGTTGAGGAGAAAAACAAAGAGCCGCATAGTGACGTGGTTGCCCAGATTTGATTGTGGAATTAAAGACACAATATTTACCCATGCTCGAATTGATGACGATTCACCAATCAATATCCTCCCGACCTCTGTATTTCACGAACTCAAACTCGGACCTATCAGGAAGATACGAGAGATTGTTCAACTGGCTGATTGATCGATAAGGCGGCCTAGAGGAATCATTTCTGTCATCATTACATTCCAAGGTGCTCCGCTCAATGTAGACTTCACGGTCATCGATATTGAGCATCAAGGAGAATTCACCCAGTCTCCAATTATTCTAGAAAATCCATTCTTGGTATTGGTTATGGCCATTATTGAGTGTGAGATTCAGGAAATCAATTTTACAGCATTGGAAGCACTTTGATCTCACCCAGTCTTTGAGGAATCACGATTTTCTGAGGCAACCCACGAAGTCCTTGACAGTCGTAACCATCAAGCGGTAGAAGAGCCCTACCCCGTTTATACACCTGAGATAGCGATTATTGATGAGACTATTGGTTTAAAGACTCTCTCTCCTGCTCCATTCCCAACTGCTCTCATCATGGAAAATCGAATATATGACTCATACGATCCTGAGACTTATGCATGGTCGTACCCTGGGTCAACCTATTCTGACTACCTTAATCAAATCAACTCGACACATGAATGCTCCAATATCAAGTCAATTGAGAACGAACATGCAGAGACTCCCCTACTATTTCAATTCATGCAGATCTCACAATAGAAAATATTTCTTATATGATCCTGAGACTAATGCTTGGTTTTACCCTGGGTAACCTACTCTGAATACCTTGATTAAATCATTCCAACTCAGGAGAGCACCAACATTAAGAAGACTAAGAACAAACAAGCAGGACAAACACCGACCAAGGAGAAAAATTTCAATGGTTATTCATCTGGAGACTCAAGTGGACCAACAACTTCACGAAACAAAATGACTGCTCCTTCATCGAAAAAGAAAGTCACCTTTGACCTTCTAGAAAAGGAATCGTCTGATGATTCCTCATCAGGTCCAGAAAAGGTAATCTACATGAGTGAGGTTTATTCGGCAGTCTTAAAACCTTACCTTCGCAAGGATCCAAACTTCGACTCACGTTGGACGACTCTCGTTCCTCACTATTATTCATCCAAAGTCGATGCTCCTGCTCTCACCAAATGCACTGGAATTATTTCTTATGACCTGATTGAGACTGGTGCTTCAGAGTATTCATCCGAGGACAAATCACTTGATCCCAAGAAGGAACGAATTCTGAGAAAACAACTGAAGAAACAAAAAGACAAGAATATTTGGAGTTTGTCCACTTTCAAATACTATTCCTCTAACGATAACTCTGATGATGGTTACCTTTCATCTGACTCATATGCTTCATCTACTATCCAACATGATTTCTCCGAGGATGACACTGATAATAGTTGGGAATCATATGCTTCATCTCCTTCTCATCATTACGATCTCCCACCATAGGCTCACAAAACGATCGACCAAAACTGCCTTAATCATCGGCTACCCACCCTACCTCCTGACTGCATAGATCTCCTTGTACATCTTCTTCCTCTACTTAGGCCAAGGCCTAAGTATAGGGGGGACCGATGCCATATGTACATACCATTCTCCTCATCTCACAACCATTCCATTTCCACCCTTCTTCTGTACTTAGGCTGACCAGAGCCTAAGTATAGGGGGAACCGATGCTCATCTGTATATACTCTCCTCATTCACATATCCCGACCACCTCATCTTCGCTCTTCTTCTATACTTAGATTGTTCACAACCTAAGTATAGGGGGCGATTGTATCTATCTTTTTCTTTTTCACTCTTACGCTTAGCCCGAGCTATGTATTCTTTACGCTTCTTGTGCTCTGAGGACACAACACTCGCTAAGTATAGGGGGGTCTATATATATACTTTATATATATTTTAACCATATCTCGTACTTTCACGTAAATCTATATATATTTACAGGGTGGGTAATTAACTTGAAACAACAACAACAAGAAGAAGAAAAAAAAGACTTTTGCTACTAACACTGACCGTGTCCTACCAAAAAATTTGAAAAAAACGGTTTCTTATTCTTTTTTTGCATAAAAAACAAAAAAAAATAAAAAACAAAACAAAAAAACAACAAAAAAATTATGTATGCATATCCCACACCTGCACTTAATCCAACATTACATGCATTTACATCTGTGAAAAGTCCTTGGGTTCTGAATCGAGTTATGAGCAGAAACCGAGAGTGATCTGGACTTGACCTTAATCCACCTAATTTCCAGAGGAACTTCATCGAGAAATAGGATTTTAGAAGATTGGGGTCTATGAATTAATTCTTTGAGTTCCACATGACAATGTGCAGCATTTGACTCTTAGTGTCTAACCTGGTCTCTTCATTATGGGTACAAGTCTGGAATAAGGAATTAATTTGTACTCTCGCACTATGCACTTAGCTCAACTCAGACGGGATGTTGCAAGACTATGTGAGTTTCTTTTCTGGTAGCATGGAAATCTAAAGATCGGAGTACAGGTTGAAATAAAGCTTCGGAAAAGGGCTGGACGGTTGGGCACAATTTTTTTTCTAAGACCCCAAAACATGTACGGAAAAAAAGATTCTATATCCGTAGGGGAACAACAAGATCTAAGCAGAACCACCAAAAATCCAAATACAAGGAAGCCACTACCAAATAAATATCTGACCAAAAAGGTCCAAGCTTCAAGAAAACCTGCAGATCTTGGTGGAGACTCGGCTACACTGGCCAGCTTCACTAGGAGAGGTGACTACACAGGCCACCCTCCAGTTATTTTATCCTTCTTCTAACTTCTCCCCATTTCGATTGTGAACACAATGCCACAGACCTTAGAAGGAAATACCTGACTCCCCGAGGACAAGTTATTGGAGAGGAGGTTTGCATGGTAGTCCGGCATTCTGGATGGGAAGAGCTAAAACCTTTCACATACATGATCCGATTGTTCAATGTTCATAGGGTATGCTTTGGGAAGAGGATTGATCTAAGATGACTTCTGAGACGAAACTGTGACAATGATGTGTAGAACTTGAAGGCTGTTGATTTTAAAATTCTAAGTCTCACAGAAGTTCTGCCAAACTAATAATCCAAAGGTCGAGTCTAGTTTCATTGTCACCTTCAGCTCATGGTCTTGGTATGGAACCCAATCTCATTTCACTTCATGGCATTTCTTTTGATGCTCAGGGACGAGCATGGTTTAAGTATAGGGGGATGATGAATCTCAGTTTCATCACTCTAAAACTGATTAATTAAGCTCTAATCTCTAAAAATCATTGGCATTTCTTCATTTATTATGCATAATTAGCATTCATGCATGTTTTGATAAGAATTGCATTTTATCACTTATTTTTGCACAAAATAAGAAGCCAAAAATCCCAGCCAAAATTGACCTGTAAATAGCCTAACTTCCCCGATTGTTAACTAACTCATGATAACTTCAAATGACCTAAAACAACCTCCACTATGTACATATCACTAACAAGAATAAATAAAAAATACAAAAAATCACTAACCCAAATAAGTGGACAAAAAACCCAAACCCTAGTTTTAGGATTTCCGGACTAAAACCTTCATACCTTCCTCATCTAGTGTCCATTTTGATCCTACTCACTTTTGAACTAATGTAAATTCAAATACCTTCAAAACAAGACCAAGTTCAAGAGAATCGGATATGTGAAAGTTGGGTTCTGGGCCTCTTTTGTACATTTTGTATTTTAGCGGTTTTTGACTTATTATTTTATGTACAAAATTAACCCATTTTATTTTATTTATTTTTCATTTGTCTTCTTTGATGAAAGCTTTATTAAAATGCGCAAAAAAACAAATCCAACCTGAGCTTGAAATCAAAGAAACTAACAGAGTCCGAGTCTTCACTAATTGTCTGTACAAAAATTGTCTTTTTCGTCTTTTATTTTATTTCTTCTTTTTCTTACTTCATAAAAATCCAAAAAAATAGATTAATGTGTAAATATTTATCTTTGATTTTATCATATTTTTTCGGATTTTTATCTAATTTTAAAATGACAAAAAAAATTTAAAACCCAAAAATCATGGTATCCTATGTACATGGGATACCCCAAAAATATCACTTCACACTAATGATCGATTTTGATTTTGGTCCCTTCATAAAATTTGTAGATCTCATTGAGGCAAGCAATTTTTTTGAAGAAACTTTTTTTATCGGAGGTTGTTTACTATTTTTACTTATTTATCTTTCTATTTTATTTCTGATTTTTGTGGGACTGACACGTGGCAGCTTCTGGAGCCGCCACATGTCAGCCATTTTCGAAGGACTTATTAATTCATTTTTACATGAAAAAATTTAAACACCGCACGTGTAGCGCACGTGCTCATTTCCATCTGTCTCTCACCGCCATGTGGCGCCCATCTAGCCGTCCGATCTCGACCGATCGGATGGCTGTTACATCATCTTCCTCCCTCTTTCCCTACCGTGCTGCCTCACCCTGCATGATTTCTGCCGCCCATCTCGCACCTCCGATCAGCACCATCTCCTTCTTATCCCATCATTTGATTCTTTTCAATCACGCCGCACCGCAGATCCTCATCCGATCGCCATCAAATCTCCATCCCCAATCCCTCAATCTCGCGCTGGCCAATCCCGTCGAACTTCCATCTCCGGCAAAACCTCCACCTGTTTAATCGATCGCAGCCCCCTCGTCGTTCGCATACGTTGATCCACAGCTGTGAGTGGAGTCGACGGTGACAGTGTCGCTCCACCAGCCAGCGAGATCCAAGGCCTCCTATCGTCGCCTTGTCACAACACCGCTTTGTGCCTGCTGCCTTGCTCCGGCCTTCAGCCGTAGAGCCTACGCTATCTTCATCGACAACCAACTTCGTCTACTCCGTCGTTCACCATCTACGTCCAGAGCCTCTTCAACAATCGCCACCGACGCTACTCCACCATCTGCACTTCCCTGTTCTATCGCAAGCTTCACCGACGGTACCTGCATCAGCTCCAGCCTTCTCTTCCATCGTGGAGTGTCGTTCAGACCCCCCTTCATCGACGCGAAGCACCACCGCCACGTAGTTCTTTTCCAACCGCTCCGTCATCAAGCTTCCACCGCACTTCACCGTGCTTCATCGCACGACCATCCAAAAGGTGGCTCCGTCCCCGCTTCCCCCCTCCGCTGCTCTACCGAGCGTTAAGGCACGAGACCCTCCCCACGTGAGCTGTATGTGAGGAGAGGGGACTATTGCATTGAAACCCCTGAAGATCATCATATTCATACCGAAGACCTACGGGTCACGTGCTAGGCACGTGACCGCGTGGGAAAATTGCAGATCAGCCATCCACTTTTGCCAATTTGTAAATCAACCCCCACCATCCAAGGGTCATGTGCTTGGCACGTGTCCTCTTGGCAATTTTGCAGAATTCATCGCAGAAATTTTCGTAATTACATATAGGTCCTTTTTGTATTTCAGTTAAATTTTAATTATTATAATATTACAGTAGTACCCCTGTGTTCTCCTTTAGTTTTGGACCTCTACATTGCATATTGTTATTATTTAAAAAATAGCATTTTGTTCTACAATAAATTTTCTACATCATGGCATATGTTTGACATTTTTGTGATTAGTGGTTAATTAATAATGAATTATTTTGTGAAAAATTACATATTTTGACCATTATGTGCTTGAAAATTCATAACTAATTAACCGTTGTTCTGAAAATTGCCAAAAAATCATGGATTGTATATTCAGTTGTATTTTACATTGTGCTAAAAAAGAATTGCATTTGCATGCATCTGCCCCTCTAAAAATTATTTTGCATATTTTGATATTTAATTTTTAGTAGGTATTAAATCTTGTATTTTTGAGATTTTGGATTTTTTTAAGATCTATCTTCTAATGATAGATCTTGGATAATTTTAGCTCTTGAAAATAAATAGGTTTGATATTTATTATAATTAAATATTGAAATTAAAGTGTGTTCATTTCATCGTAATTGTCATCTTGGCCAAGTTTCACATTTACATCGTTTGATTGCTAATCATTTTCTAGTCCTTGAAATTGGCCTAATTTGCATCTTGCATCTCAAATTGCATTAAAAATTACAAAAAAACCACCTCGAAAACCGTGCATGAACTTTGATAGACAAAATTCTAGGTTGTTCATTTGTCTCCTTGTGTTCGACGTTGGGACTTGCCCAAGTAAAATAAACATAAAACCACACGATTAAAAATTTACCAAGTAATTGTGGTTATTTCTTATTTCTTGACCAATTCCAATTACCCACCTACAAAAAAAACGAAACATTAATTTAAGAGAACGATAATCTACGTGTGCGGAGCACGTAATCTCTGTGGCGGGGCTTTTTCAAGAATGGGGGAACTACAAGGGGCCTTCTGCAATTTACCCAAGTAGTCACGCGCTACGCACGTGACCCTTGTTCGACGTGGTGTTTTTTTATTCAACAAAGATCCAGGGGGTGGAGTGCAAGTTCCCCCAATGTACGTGCTCCTCACATACGTCGGAGGTGCGAAGCGTCGCAGAGAGTGGCAAAGGTAGTTGCGCTGGTGGAGAGACGCTGGTGGTGGAGCGTCGTCATTGGTTCGACAGTCGGCGAGGATCGGAGCTGAGCAGGCGTAGGTGACGTGGTTGCAATGATGCCTAGGGCCTCAGATCTCGCTAAGAAGATACAGGGTTGTCACATCGGTGGTCATTTTAAGGAGTAGATCGGCGGATGACGGATGGACATGGAACTGGGGCGTTGCCGGTGATATGGCTGACACACGGTTGCGGCTTGGCTTCAAGGAATGAGTCGGCGGTGCAAGGCTGAGCAGCGGAGTGAGGGGGAGGGCTTCGGATCCTGTGCCTGGTTGGCTTGCAGCAGGGAGGGGTGGAGTCGATGGAGGTGCTGCGGCTAAGTGCGGCGGAGCTGAAGGTTGATGACGAGCTGACTGAGGAGGATGCGAAGCTCCTGTAGCGGTGGAGATACGGTGGAGCGGGGGAGCATAGGTGTTGGCTCGACGGTCAATGAGGACCGGAACAAGGACAACCGCACAATGGAGGTGCGACGTTGCAACGACAGTGGAGGGTCAGATCTTGCTAAGAAAGGAGAAGGAACAGGCTGTCACCACCGCTCCCTGTTTTGGTGGTAGCGGCGAATGTCGGGGAGGGTACGGTGGCGATGGGTTAAATAGGAGAGGGTGAGGGGGCCAGAGATCGTAGGATCGTGAAAGACAGGGATTGTGATTCGGACGAGGATCTGATTTGAAGGGTGACAAGATTTGATGACCGGAGAGGGTACGATAGGGGAAGGGGATCGGAGATGGGATACGCGGGGTGGCGGCGGCGCTTGATTTGGAAGGAGGCGACGAGATTCGAAGTGGGTGGCACGGCGGATATTGCGGGGCGGCGCTACTGCCTAGAAAGGGAAAGTGGAAGGAGACGGAGGAAGAGGGTGACACACAGGTGTTGTCCGATCGGCCAAGATCGGACGACCCTAGTGCTGCCACGTGGCAATCGATTATTTTTTAATTTTTCTATTATTATTTTTTAATTTTTTTATTAAAAATGAAATATAAAAAGCTCAAAAAAGGGTGCCACGTGGCACCTCCAGAAAATTCAAAAAATAAATGATAAAGATAAATAAGAAATAAAAAGCAAATGACTCAGATCGAAAACATTTCTTCATGAAAGTTGCATGTATCGATGAGATCAACAACTTTCATGAAGACATCAAAATCATATTCGATCATTTGCACAAAGAGATATTTTTGGGGTATCCCATGTACATAGAATATCTTGATTATTGGGTTTATAATTTTTTTGTTATTTTTAAACCAGGTAGAAATCCAAAAAAATGATAAAATCAATGATAAATATTTACACATTAATCTATTTTTTTGGATTTATATTAAGTAAGAAAAGAATAAATAAAATAAAATACGAAAAAGATAATTTTTGTACAGATAATTAGTAAAGACTCGGACTCAATTAGTTTCTTTGATTTCAAGCTCAATTTGGATTTGGATTTTTGTAGATTTTTATAAAAATTTTATCAAATAAGATAAATAAAAAATAAATAAAATAAAAAGGGTTAATTATATACATAACATTATAGGTCAAAAAATGCTAAAATACAAAATGTACGAAAGATGCCCAAAACTCAACATTCACATATGAACTCTGATTCACTTGAACTTGGTCTTGTTTTAAAGGTATTTGAATGTACATTAGTTCAAAAGTGATTAGGATAAAATGGACACTGGATGAGGAAGATATCAAGCTTTTAGTCTGGAAATCCCAGAAGTAGGGTTTAGATTTTTGGTCGACTTATTTCAGTTAGTGATTTTGTTTGTATTTTTCGTTTATTCTTGTTAGTAATTTGTACATAGTAGAGGTAATTTTAGGTCATTTGGATTTAGCATGAATTAGCTAAAAATCAGGGAATTTAGGCTATTTACATGTCAATTGGACTTGTGATTTTTGGCTTCTTATTTTGTGCAAGAATAAGTGATAAAATGCCATTCTTATCAAAACATGCACGAATGCTAATTATGCAGAATAAATGAAGAAATGCCAAAGATTTTTAGGGATTAGAGCTTATAATGACTTTTAGAGTGATGAATTTGAGATTAATCATCTCCTATACTTAAACCATGCTCGTCCCTGAGCATCAAAAGAAATGCAATGAGGTGAAATGAGATTGGTTCCATACCAAGACCAAGAGAAGAAGGTCAAAATGAAACTAGACTCAACCTTTGGATTATTAGTTTGGCGGAACTTTCGTGAGACTTAGAATTTTAAAATCAATGGCCTTCAAATTCTACACATCATTGTCACAATTTCAGCTCAGAAGTCATCTTAGATCGATCCTCCTCCCGAAGCAAACCCCATGAACATTGAACAATCAACTCATGTGTGTGAAATGTTTTAGCTCTTCCCATCTAGAATGTTGGACTACCATGAAAACCTCCTCTCCAGTAACATCCTCAGGGAGTCAGGTATTTCCTTCTATGGTCTGTCATGATGTGTTCACAATTGAATAGAGGGAGAAATTAGAAGAAGGAGAAAAGAACTGGAGGGTGGCCAGTGTTTTCACCTCTCCTTGTGAAGTCGGCCAGCTTAGCCAAGTCTCCACCAAGATTTGTAGGTTTTCTTGAAGCTTGGACCTTTTTTGGTCAAATGTTTATTTGGTAGTGTCTTCTTTGTGTTTGGATTTTTGGTAGCTCTGTTTGGATCTTGTTGTGCCCCTACGAATATAGAATATTTTTTTCCGTACATGTTTTGGGGTCTTAAAAAAATTGTGCCCAGCTGTCCATCCCTTTTTCGAAGCTTTATTTCAACCCATACTCCGGTCTTTAGATGTCCATGCTACCAGAAAAGGAACTCACACAATCTTCCAGCACCCCATCTGAGTTGAGCTAAGTGCATAGTGCGAGAGTACAAACTAATTCCCTATTCCAGAGTCGTACCCAGAATTAAGAGACCAGGTTAGATACTAAGAGTTAAATGTTGCACATTGTCATGTGGAACTCGAAGAATTAAGTCAAAGACCTGAAGTTTCTAAAATCTTTTTTCTCGGTGTAGTTCATCTGAAAATTAGGTGGATTAATGTCAAGTCCAAGCCACTTTCGACTTCTGCTCATAACTCGGTTTAGAATCCAAGGGCTTTTCACAAATGCAAATGCATGTAATGTTGGATGAAGTGCAGGTGTGTGAAATGCAGACACAATTTTTTTTTACTTTTGAATTTTTTATTATTTTTTAAATGTAAGGATTTTTTCTCATTTTTTGAGATTTTTTATGCAAAAATGAATAAGAAGCCATTTTTTTCAAAAATTTTAGGTTGGGCACGGTCAATGTTAGTAGCAAAATATTTTTTGGTGGTTAGTTACCCACCCCGTAAATACATATAGACTTATGCGAAAGTACGAGATATGGGTAAAATTATACACAATATATACACACACCCCTATACTTAGCGAGTGTTGTGTCCTCAGAGCACAAGAAGCATAAAGAAGACATAGCTCGGGCTAAGCGTAAGAGAGTGAAAAAAAAGATAGATCGGCCCGCCCCCCTATACTTAGTCTGTGAACAGTCTAAGTGTAGAAGAAGAGTGATACTGAGGTGGTCAAGAGATGTGAATGAGGAGAGTATATATAGATGAGCATCGGTTCCTCTATACTTAGGCTCTAGTCAGCCTAAGTATAGAAGAAGGGTGGAAATGAAGTGATCGTGAGAAGGAGAGAATGGTATGTACATATGGCATCGGTCCCCCCCTATACTTAGGCCTTGGCCTAAGTAGAGGAAGAAGATGTACAAGGAGACTGATGGGGTCGGGAGGGAGGGTGGATAGCCGATGATTAAGGCGGTTTTCGGCCGATCTTTTTGTGAGCCTATGGTGGGAGATCGTAAATGATAAGAAGGAGATGAAGCATATGATTCCCAACCATTATCAGTGTTATCCTCAAAGAAATCATGCTGGATAGTAGACGAAGCGTATGAATCAAATGAAAGATAACCATCATCGGAGTTATCCTCAGAGGAATAGCATTTGAAAGTGGAGGCACTCCAGATATTCTTGTTCTTTAGTTTCTTCAGTTGCTTTCTTAGAATTCATTCCTTCTTGGGATCAAGCAATTCGTCCTCAGATGATGAATATTCTGAATCACCAGTCTCAGTCAGCTCATAAGAAATTATTCTAGTATATTTAATGAGACCAGGAGAATCAGCTTTGGATGAATAATAGTGAGGAACGGGAGTCGTCCAACGGGAATCAAATTTTCGATCTTTTCGTAGATAGGGTTTTAGGACTGCCGAATAGACCTCACTCATGTAGATTACCCTTTCCGGACCCTACAAGGAATCATCAGACAATTCCTCTTCCGGAAGGTAGAAAATGACTTTCTTTTTAGATGAAGGAGCAGCCAGGGTTGGTCCTGGGAGTGAGGTGTTGACACTTGAGTCTCCATATGAATAACCATTGAAATTTTTCTCCTTGGTCGATGTTCGTCCTGCGTATTTGTTTTTAGTTTTCTTAATGTCGGTACACTCCTGAGTTGGAATGATTTGGTAAAGGTAGTCAGAGAAGGTTGACTCAGGATGAGTCCATGCATATGTCTCATGTCCATATAAGAAACACTTTTCTATGGTGGGAGCAGCGGGAAATGGAACAGTGGGGAGAGTCTCTGCATATTCATTCTCAGTTGACTTGATGTTGGTTCATTCCTGAGTTGGGTTGTTTTGATCAAGGAAGTCAGAGAAGGTTTCAGTCGACTCAGGGTGCGCCCATGCATAAGTCTCAAGATCATATGACTTATATATTCGATTTTCCATGGTGAGAGCAACAGGAAATGGAACAGTGGGGAGAGTCTCTGCATATTCATTCTCAATTGACTTGATGTCGGTGCATTCCTGAGTTGGGTTGATTTGATCAATGTGGTCAGAGGAGATCTCGACCGACTCGGGATGCGCCCATGCATAAATCTCAGGATCATAATGGGAGTTGTTTCCCATGGTGAGAGAAGCGGGAAATGGAACAAGGGGAAGAGTCTCTAAACCAATAGTCTCATCAACAACCGCTATCTCAGGTGTAGCAATGGGGTAGGGATCTTCTACCGCTTGATGGTTACGGTTGTCAAGGGATTCATGGGTTGCCTCAGAATATCGTGTTTCCTCAAGGACTGGGTGAGATCGAAGTGCTCCCAAAGCTATAAAATTGATTTCCCGAGTCTCACACTCAATAATTGCCTTAGCTAATGCCAAGAATGGCTTTTCGAGAATGATTGGAGACTGGGTGAATTCTCTTGATGCTCAATATCAATTATCGTGAAGTCTACTTAGAGCGGAGCACCTTGGAATGCAATGATGACAGAAATGGTTCCTCTCAACCCCTTTATCGATCAATCAGCCAGTTGAACGATCTCTCGTATCTTCCTGATAGGTCCGAGTTTGATCTTGTTAAATATAGAGGTCAGGAGGATATTAATTGGTGAGTCGTCATCAATCCGAGCAAGGGTAAATATTGTGTCTTTGATTCCACAGTCAAATATGGGCAACCGCTTCACTATGCGGCTTTTGGTTTTCCTCCTCAACACCAAGGAGGTGTACATTGACAAGATATGTCTTTTAGTCTTTAATCTTATCCTTCCCGACTTTTTCATCATTAATTTGTTCATTACAAATCCTTTCAGGTCGGGGAAGTGTTCAATGGCTTGTATGAAGGGAAGTTCAAAAATCAGTCTCTTCTCCAGTACTTCCCGCAAAGCAGGATCGAAATTCTTCAGGTCTTCTTCAGTTTCATTTTTATGTATTTTTCTAGATTTTCAATTTTTTGGGTGTTTTTAATATTTCATTTTCTGGTATTTTTTGTGTTGTGTATGGATGAGTAATGTTCTCCAGATGAGGAGGAGCTTTGATATGTTGAGTCAGAGTCAGAGTCAGAATCAGATTTATCCCTAGGGGAGTAATAGGTAAAGGTGTCGTTGTCAGGATTGCCCTAGGTTTCTGAATATCCTCAGAATTTTCAACATTTGATTCAATCTTCTCCTCATCCCTTTTTATATCCGAGCTACCAAAGAGTGAAATTAGTCGGTCGGCAAACTTTATAAATTTATCCTCGATTAATTCAAATCTCTTATTTATCCTTGAAATATCATCCTCTAAAATCTTTTCATGATCAATCATGGGAGCATTCGGTGTGTGCTCTTGTTTTTGAATTTGATATCCAGTAATTTCATCTTCCATTTTCCTGTATGAGCTGAGAGGAGATTCTCATGGATTATCTAAAATATGATCGTCAGTTTATGAAAATCTCTCCTCAAAAGTTATGGAAGAAGTCTGCTCAGTGGAAGGATTCTGCGAGAATCTGTAGGTCTCATACTCAACATGTTGTGACTCAGGCATGTAATGCTGGTTCGAGTAGAGTCTACTTCTATGGTCATGATTGATTGTATCCCCGAATAATGGAGTCATACAAGGTGCATATGTATCGACATCATCCATTTGGTCCTCTGTATGTGTGGGCTGATCAAAGGAATGATATTTGCAGTTGTCAATAGGGATTTAATCGTTAGGTTCAATCCAACGCTGATGATCATTAGGTGCGGACCTCTCCATCTGGTTAGGTTAGGTTCCATATTATTCCTTATGGTTTAGTCCAGATGTATTTTTGAGAATTTTGGATCTGTTATAACAAGATTGTGAGGAAAGAATGAAGGTGGTTGGGTTTGATCTCTCGATCAGTCATGAGTCTCAAGAGTGATTTGATCTTGAAATGGTTTATTAGTTTCAGCGAGAAACGAGAATAAGATGGTTCAGTCCAGGATGGCAAGTGATCATGTGTATCGAAGGTTTAGGAAGGTGGCACATCTGGTGTATTGAATTCAGTCGGATGATTAGGAATTGTAGATTGAACTGGATGCATTCGGGGGTGAGTGCTTTCCGCAAATGATGGAGGATAATTGATAGAAGAGGGTTTAGATGATTTGGGTCTAACCGATACAAACTCAATTCCATAGTATAGCTCTGATGAATACTCGGACAAATGTTCCATCATTTTTGAAAGAGATGACATAATGGATGACGTTTTGGGTTTGATCGAGATTAATTTATTTTCAGAATATGGATCTGGAGGGTACTTGGACATAAGTTCCATAATTTTTGAAGGAGGTTTATTGGTTTACATAATGGATCTTAGTTAAGTACCTAGGATACTCAAAAGAAGTTTTTATCATGGAGATTGATGGACAGATGTGCGGCTTAAGTACCTAGGATACTCAAAAGAAGTTTTTATCATAATGGATCTTAGTTAAGTACCTAGGATGGAGTGTAGCTGATATCTAGGGGATAAGTCCAGCCCTGTGCTCCCACCATATCTATCTCGAAGAGGACTCCAAGCCATCGCGTGAATTCCAGCGGTGGCTGAACCTGAATCTTCAAGAGGTCGTCATGAAGTAAATCTCGAAATAGTGGAGCGCCAATTTTATCTACCCCACCTTTGACTCCAAGTGGGTTAGTCCATTACATGTGGTGCCCAAGAAGACGGGCATCACTACAGTTGTGAGTGAGTCTGGAGAGGAGATAGCTACCGGGTACCCACTTCTTGGAGGGTATGTTTGGACTAAAGACGATTGAACCAGGCCACCAAGAAGGATCATTTCCTGCTGCCTTTTATTCATTAGATTATAGAGAGGCTAGCTGGGAAGAGTTACTACTGTTTCCTTGATGGGTACTCCGGCTATAACCAAGTGGCCATTGCGCCCGAAGACCAGGACAAGACTACGTTCACATGTCCATTTGGGACATATGCTTTCAGACGGATGCCCTTTGGTCTATGTAAAACCCCGGCAACATTCCAAAGGTGCATGTTTTCCATCTTCTCGGACATGGTGGGTGAGTGCTTGGAGGTCTTCATGGACGACTTTTCGGTCTATGGCAATGGGTTTGATGTTTGGCTTGACTGCCTAGACCGTGTCCTTTAGTGATACATCGAGGTCCATCTTGTATTATCCTGGGGGAAGAGTCACTTCATGGTGACTCAAGGGACGGTGCTTGGTCATATCATCTCCAACAGGGGCATGGAGGTTGATCCGGCCAAGGTGGATATCATCAGTAAACATAATCCACCGTCCAACCTGCGACACTTACGGTCTTTTCTAGGGCACGTCGGTTTTTACCGATGATTCACTCATGATTTCAATAGGATTACCCGACCATTGACTGATTTGCTGACCAAAGGCACCGAGTTCATTGCAGATGATAAGTGTCTTGCGTCATTTGAGGCTCTCAAGAGTCTAGTTGTTGAGGCTCCTGTCCTTCAGCTGCTTGATTGGTCTCTCCCATTCGAGATCATGACGGATGCCTCCGATTTCGCCGTAGGGGTCGTGCTAGGACAGAGGAGGGATGGAGTGCCATTCGTCATTCACTACGCTAGCCGTACATTGGATGTCACGCAGCGGAACTATACCAACACAGAGAAGGAGATGCTAGCTGTGGTTTTTGCCCTAAATAAGTTCAGATCATACATAATTGGATCAAAGGTGACTATCTTTACAAATCATACCGCTATCAGGTACCTCATGGAAAAGAAGGATGCCAAAGCGAGATAGATTAGATGGATCCTTCTACTCCAGTAGTTTGACATTGAGATTAAGGATAAGCCCAGAGTCAAGAATGTGGCGGCGGATCTTCTCTCCCGATTAGAGCATCTTGAGGAATCTGAGCAGACTGATCCTATTTCTGAGACCTTCCCAGATGAGGCGATCCTTGCTATTGCCCCGCTCCCATGGTACGCCGACAATGTGAATTATTTTGTTGCCAAGAAAGTTCCACAAGGTTGGCCCAGGCAACGACTTGAGACCTTCCTTGAGAAGGCCAAGTTCTACCATTGGGAGGATCCCATCCTTCATCATGAAGGAGGGGATAGCGTTTAGCGTCGGTATATTCCTCAGGAGGAGCACCATAGCGTCTTCACATACTGCCACAAGCTTGAGGCAGGAGGACATCACTCTAGGAGAAGAACGACACAGAAAGTGCTCCAATCCGACCTATGGTGTCCTACCCTCTTCAAGGATTCTGATGAATTCGTGAAGAGGTGTACTGACTGTCAGAGGATGGGCACTTGTGGATAGCGTGATATGATGCCGATGCAGCCCATTCAATCTGTGAGGTTTTTAACGCATGGGGCATCGATTTCATGGGTCCATTCCCTAAGAGTCAGGGATTTGAGTACATTCTGTTGGCCGTTGATTATGTTAGACATTAGGTTGAGGCCATCCCCGCCCAAACCGCAGATGCTAAGACTGTTTACAGATTTTTGAGGAAAAATATCATTTCACGGTTTGGGGGGCCTAGAGTTTTTATATCTGACGAGGGGTCTCATTTCTTCAACAATAAGTAAAGGCCCTTGCTAGCAAGTTCAACATTGATCGTCGAGTAGCCACTCCATATCATCCTCTGACCAATGGTCTTACTAAAGTGTCGAACAGGGAGATCAAGACTATATTGCAGAAGGTAGTCCGCCCTGATCGAAAGGATTGGTCACAGCTTTTGGACTCGACCTTGTGGGCATATCGGACTTGCTTCAAGACTCCTTTGGGTACATCTCCCTTTCACCTCGTTTATGGCAAGCCCTGCCATTTACCTGTTGAGATTAGGCATAAGTCACTTTGGGTTGTCACAGACATATTATTGGATACAGTGAGTGTAGGAGATCAGAGGAAGGAAGAATTAGAAGCCCTGGAGGAGCTTAGAGATTCAGCCTTTTCGAGCAGCCTACAATACAAGGAGAGAGTGAAGGAGTGGCATGATTCTCATATCAGCCACAAGCAGTTCGAGCCAGATCATAGAGTATGGTTGTTCGATGCTAGGCTTCAATTATTTCCAAGGAAGTTACAGAGCAAGTGGAAGGGACCATAATGAGTCTGAAAGGTATATGACAATGGGAGCATTGACATATCCGAAATGTCATCTGATTCTACCTTTCATGTTAACGAGCAGCGGCTCAAACCATATCTAGATCATGAGCCACTGGTCGTTGATGTTGCCCCTATTCATTTTGTGTGAGATGTGATCTTTGACTCACATCTATTGCATCTCATGCCTGATTATCACCATCTTCTGCCTTATATAGATCCAAATGTCCAAATCATACTATTGTTCAGTCCAACACCCCATTTGCATCTGATGATTATGCTATTCTTAGGGTGTACTTTACCCTAAGTATAGGGGGGTGTCAAACTTTTGATTTCTCTTTTGATTCTTTTTACCTTTGTTTTGTTGCCTATACTTAGGGATATTTTACCCTAAGTATAGGGGAGGTAGACCATGTACATTCTTCCACTCAGATTTCCCTTTGTGTACAATCTGCTATACTTAGGATTACTTGATCCTAAGTATAGGGGGAAACGCGAAGATCCTTCTGTTCTATTCCGTGATTCGTTGTTGTAGTGTTGTTTTTCTTTTCACTTCCCTATACTAAGCACGAGTTATGTCTTCTTCGTCGCTCTTGATCCACTCTGAGGATATCGTTCGAGCTAAGTATAGGGGTGTCGTATATATTTCATATATACTTTAGCCATAACTCATACTTTGTGTGAGTGTGTGAATAAATAAAATGGCTAAAATCCTCTATCTAAAAATCATAAAAATTTAAAAAAATTTCTTGTACATAAAATTCTTTCTTGTGCATACATAGCTATTTATAAATTATTTTTGTACAAATGTTTGTAAAAATGTTTTGCGTGTAAAAAGTTTGTAAATATTTTGGTATCAAAATTATGTATACAGTATAAATTTTTTGTAAAATATTTGAAAAATAAAAGTTTGCAAAACCCTTGTGTAAATGTGTGTAAATAGTTTGCAAAACTTCTGCATCCATGCATTCATTCATTCAAACATTTTTCAAAAATTTTGCACACTTTCAAAAATCTGCATAAAAAGATTTTTGTATATACTTGTACAGTTTTTCTGAATCATAGTTGATATTTAAACTAGCCTGGAATTGAATTGTAAAATGGAGCTTCGTTAAGACCTTAATCCACCTAATTCTCAGTGGAACCTTATAGGGCTTAGGGTTAAGACTTTTCAGGTCCATTAGTGACTTAATTCTTTGAGTCCACTAGGCTATGATCACATGTTATCTTGATGAGCCTAAGTAGAACACTTAACAACGCACACATGACTCTCACAGACAATGGCTTTACTTGCACCAGCACCTTACACATAGCTCTCTACGGATGAGGTGGTGAGGAGGCAGTCTTCTTTGGCTTGGGGTAGCATACCAGGGTATTACTTTTTAGGCAGAACCTCTCATCTGCTTTTAGTGAAGGAAGTGCGTCTCAACCTGGTCTGGCAGCATTGAGGTCTAAGGACAGGAGTTGTGGGTTGCAATAATTCTTCAAAAGAGGGATAGTCTACTTACTCAAGAGGGAAAACTCCTTATGTATATATGTTGCCCCATGTATGTATGTTGTACATATGCACATCGAAAAAAATGCAAATAAAGAAAAACTCCAAAAAAGTGGTGGGTCTGATAGAAAATGAAATACCTACTAGAGTGTTCATAGACAAATAAAGCAAAGTTTATGTTACCCATTCTCATCTCATGAAGCTTGCAGCAGGGAGACTTAGATACACTGGTTGGGCTCCCTAGGATACATGGCTACACTGGCCATGGTCCATTCTCTTCTTCCTCCTCTTCTTGAGCTGGTTGTACTTGAACATAGAAGGAAATACCCCACTCCTCGATAAAAGAGCTATCAGACTAGGGCATTAGAGTTATCTTGTCGAGGGGGACTATTACTTTGCCATTTCTGAGGTGGGGAGCTACATATCACTTACACAGTACAAGAAAAGATTCATGGTCATTGGAGTTTGTGTACGTAGACTTGTTCTGATCTGGATTATTGAGGAGTCTTGACCATAGAATGGTGGAACATAGAGGCTGTTGAGTTTTAACCTAAGTCCAAATAAGGTTCTGACAAACTAATAATCCAAAGGTCTGACTGAGCTCCATACTTCAATTTAATGAAGACTGGTTTAATAATCAATCTTGATTCCCCTTGATTTTCTTTTTCTTTCTCTTTTCACTTCTTTTTCAAATAAGTGTTTGCTAAGGGACTAGCAAAGGTAAAGTATAGGGGGTGATGAATCCCTGTTCATCACTCTTTATTCTTTTATTTTAGCTAATTATCTTGGCAATGCATCAATAAATAGGTGTAAATACAATAACTTAGAAATAGGCATGCATGTGTTAATATCCCTTAATTAGCATGTATTTATGCAAAAATAAAAGAATAAAGATTAAAAAGAGAAAGAAGGAAGTATTTAGAATAAATACTGAGTGACCCCAAATCCAAGAGAGGGCCAAGAAGTGGCCAGATCGCCAAATAAAATAAGTAGAGAGAGATAGGGCCACTATAGCTTGTATTTATATCTCATTTGTGTACATATTTTTGCCAAAATTAAAATAAAAATGTGTTTTTACTTCCTTGTATATAATTCTAAAAATAAAATAAAATAAATGAAATAAAAATAGAATAAAATTCTCTCTCTCACTTGTACATAATACATGTATATTTGATTTATTCCCTATTTATTTTATACTTGTAAATGCATAATAAAATAAAACAAACATTGTTTTATACTCCAAAAAAATTTTGTAAAAAAATAAAATATAAAATTGGGGTATTTGTGTAAAAATAACAAATTAAAAATAATTGTACAAAACACATATGTATATTATACATGTATATAATACATTATACTGTATATACAATAATTTGTTTTTTATAAAAAAATAAAATCACAGAAAATAGTTTAAAAAATAACAAACATTTTTCATTTTATACACTTTTTAATTTAAAATCATTTATTATTTTTTATTGAATTTGTAAATATTTTTATAAATCTGATTTTCTGATTGGTCCATGGCAGATCGTTGACTCGGGTCAACCCCCTCTTCCAGGGCTTGACCCGACCCGGTCCCTCTGCCGGACCTCTTTCTCAAAATTCTCTAGGTCGGATCATACGCCTGTTTGCCCTAAAATTCCGCCCGTGCCTTCCCCATGGATCCAAGATCCTCGCGGATCCCTAGGGAAGCACGGATCCTTCTTGGATTGCGTGCCCTGACCCGATCTATCCAGCCACCTGGGACTGCTATAAACGCCCTCATTCGCCTCCCTAGGTCGGCAGCTCGTGCCTCACTCCCTCTCGATATCCTAGAAATCTTCAGCTTGGTAATAACCATCTGAGAGGCCCTCCTATGATCGATTTGGTGACGTGTAGCCGATGCTCCCCCTTCGTGGCCGGACCTCCGTCGTGAGAAGCCTCCCTCACTTGCCGTCGCTTGGTCAAGGCCATAACCCCGTCGATCATCTAGCTTGGAGCTGAAGAATGTGTCTGGACCTTCAAGTAACCTGTTAGCCCTTCCTAGCTCCTTATTTGATTCAATCTTTCATCTGTAGGCCGCCTTCACTCCGCCAGCTCCGACCAGCCGATCGGAGTTCCGTCACCCGCACCCATCCATTCAGATACCTTCGCATGCTCACCCTTCATCATCCTACACAGCCTGATCACCCTGATCTTAGCCCGTGTCATCAAGATTAGGTCCACGATCTCCCTCTATCGCGACCGCCAGAGATCGACCCCATTCCTCGTCGCTTATTTGGTGTTCATCCTTAATAACCTTGACCGGAGTTTACCTCTGAGTCAGAGCAACTCATTTCAGGTCTTGTCATGCACAGAGAGCCCCCAGATCACCCTCACCCAACCTCGCTGGAACAGCTCCAGGTCCCCTATGTCATCTCGCCAATCAGACCGTTGGAGCGACCATCCGAGCCGGTCATCTGACCCAGAATCGACCCATGATTTCATCAGTGCCTCATGATCTCTCATTAGAGCCAAGGATCGCATCCTTGGGTTTGGTGAAGTTCATCTAGGCATAGTTCTTCCAGACACCTCCTCAGCCATCGGATCGACACCACCTACCAGATTCAATCTCGACCGCTCATCCATCTGAGGTGTCAGACCATTAGATGTCAGATCTAACGGTTCCGTACGTGCCACGTCCCTGACCATCCGACACCGTCAGATCTGATATCTGACGCCTGCAGAGCCGCACGATCACGCCCCCACCAGCGGCCGACGTGTGGTCATCCACGCGTGACTCACATGCTTTTGACGGTATATTGCTCTTTTTACCATGTGTTTCATTTAGTTTATGTTTTAGTATGTAAAATAAAAGTGATAGTTGGACCTTTTTGCATATTAGTCCTTGTCGTTTTTGATATTTGTTGTTTAGTCCTTACTATTTGGAAACATGTGCCTGGTCACGTGAATAGTAGGTTATTTGCATTATCCATCCTGCAATTTTCATGTGTTAAGGTATGATTGAATATTTATCAAATTTGCACATAGGCCCCTGTGAGCGCTGATTTGATGCATGTGCGTATGTTAGTAAACAAATTGCATCTTTCACCTAGGACTTTTATTGCTTGTTATTATTTAGTCTCAAAACTTAAAAAATTTGCATTTAGGTCCCTATTATCTTTGTGTCTTGCTTTTAATCAAATAAATATCAAAACTACTCCAAAAATTCCAAAAGTTTTACACCTAGCTCCTGCTACTGTGTAGTATTTTTGATAATTTGTGTGACTCATTTTGATTTTATTTGATATTTCTAAAATTCAAAAACCCTAAAAAGTGTCTTTGTCAGTTTAGAAAAATCAAATAAAAATATAAAAATAGCTTCAAGAATTCAAAAAAATTCGGATTGCTTGTTTTTTCTTGTTCTAGGTTCAGTGTGATTTTTGTTTCATTCCCTCTTACAAAACCCCTAAAAATTGAAAAGGACTAAAAACCTTATAAAAAAATTTAAAAATTCATAAAAAATCAAAAAAATGTGTTTTCAATTTGTATTGGTAGATCTTATTTTATATTTTCACATAAAATTGTTGCTCAGATTTTATAGCACTTTAAATATTTTTAAAGTTCTTGTCAATCTCTCCTGTACACTATTTGCATTTTTCTTCTTTCTTTTATTTTTAGAAAATTGAATAAAAAATAGAAAAACACCATAAAATTCCTGAAAACACCTGAATATTTTAAAAATATAAAAATATTTTTGTTTTGAATTTTTGAATCATTTTGGGTCTTTAAATAATTGCTTGAGTGTCACTTTTTGCCTTTTCTTTATTTCTTTTCATAACAGAAAATCAAAAAAATATTAAAAAATTAAAAACCACGAAAAAATTCTTTATTTCCTTGATTACTTGACTACTTCTTAGGTTTCATTCCGTGCTCCTTGTGTTCGACCCTGGTAGCTATACCAGGTTAAATAACTAACAAGACCGTTTGCCTCATTTTTATGTTTCCTTGATTTAATTGGTAGTCTACTTTTTTCTCGTTGAGCTTGATTCGAGTGGTTGAGGTCATAACGACCTTTGATATCACTTATCCTTAGTCGCTCGGGCCGTCATCAGAATGGTGCCATTGTCGGGGAGCACAGCTTAATAGTCGGTTTCCATTTTTATTGTGTTTCTATTTTCTTCTTCTTCTTATTTTTCTTTATTTGCTTGTTATTTTTTTTGTTTTTGTTTTTATTTCATTTTCTTCGATTTTATTCTAATTTATTTTATATTTATTTTTATAACTGTGATCTAACCAGTCTCTGTTCTTTCTTTCTTGCGAGGGCCCGACGAGCGAGGGCGGCTTTCTTAGGAGCGCCAAGGCACCCGAGCGAAGCGGAGGCAGCTCGTTTCTGCATCGAGCCGCAGGAGAGCATAGGAGAGGAGGAGCTGGCCCTTCTAGGGATTGCAATCTTTATTTTTTATTTTTAGTCCATTATTATTGTAATAATACAAGACTCAGACACATGGACTTGGTAGATTATCGGGGTTGTTTCACCGAGCACAGGTGTGCTCGGGGGACCTCACCGTAGTTTTTACGCTGGTTTTGATTTCTTCGATCTTTATTTTATTTTGATTGTCTAAGATTTTGGCCCCTAGACTTAGGATTTTATATTGATTGTGATGTAATAATTAAGGCCTCATCCCTAATTATTTTCTTGCACCTACAGATCGCTAAGTGGACCTAATTAATTAAATTACAAAGAAAAAGCTAATTTGGTCACCTGAGAGATCATGTGCCGCTAGAGGCCATATACAGTGCTGGCAGGATCCGTTGTGGCGGACACCGATCGACATCAGAGACCGGACCCTGACCTCTCTTGTTGACCTATTAGCTATTGTTCTTCTCAAATACAAATTTTCTGTCTAAGGCCGATTTCTTCTTGCATCATATATGTAGTTTTAATTTTGTCTTTATTTTATGCATGTATCGCCCTGCATGTAGAGTGCTGGTGTCAGGTACGCATTTTTAACTTCGCATGCATCATAGTGTTTGACCGCGCATCGGCTTTTTCGACTTCTCCCCATGTTTTTGGTCTAAAAATAATCAGGAGAATCGGAAAATTCATTAGGCATTTTTTGCTTGAAAATTATCTAGAAAAAAAAGAAAAAACCATAAAATTGGGACTGCTAAACACACTTGACCCTAAAAGATACCTAATTGAAAATTTTGTCTTGGGAGAACAATTCCCTCATTGTTTGGTTTGGATGAGCAAGAGAGTAAGCCACAAACTAGGCTAGAGCCGTATCCGGCCTTTTTTCAGACTACTGGTTTCGGGTTAGTCATTCTCCAGTAAGGATCGCTTCGATTTCTGGTAAAGCTGGCCGTGATATCTTTAACAGAGCGAGTTGATCGGGTAGCCGGTTAATGGTCCGCAACTTGTACTGGCTAGAAAAGATCTAGCCTTGGGATTGGGACAGTCTCCTGAGAGCGTTGGATTCCTAACAGCTCGCTTAATCGCTCTGATAGACTGATTTGTCACCTAAAAAAAATCGACAAGATAAAAGACCGAACTTTTAGAGTCATCAGCTCAGCGTGAGTAGGTGAATTGGGGGTTTACTTTGTCTGATCTTGTGTGTTTTCCAGATCTCATCCGCCTTTACTCTCTACATCACAATGATGGGTCGGAGGTCCCTTTGGCAACCTTTGGTTACACCGCTTTCGAGCACTCCGCCCCATTCATCTAGGTTGGTTCGGGAGTGCCCAGACCAGCTCTCCAAACCCGAGTTTGACTCCGCCATGTTCCCCATCGACTACCCTTCTACCAGTCCTAAGGTGCCCGAGTAGAGACCGCAGCAGATGTTTGTTCATTTCACGGCACCTGAGTTCGGGTCTTTTGCCTTTGTAGAGACCATGGCCAGCAGCGAGGAGCGCACTGATGGGCCCGGCCAGACCCACACCTACGTACTTGATTAGGGTGCCATA